>JALMQS010000264.1:333858-876190 GCA_024734495.1 Forficula auricularia
CTTGAATATGGGAGCTGAAAAAAAGGGGTTGTCAGACTCAGGCATGTTATATAGTAATTTAGAGTTTAAATGCCTCAGATTAACAAGCACAGGTCATTTCTATCTTCCATTTAAGATTTTCACAGGACATTCTTCAATTAATGGCATGTTTCCGTATATTTGATTCAATCGCGAATCGAATGCAGGTGATTTTTGTCAAATATTAAGTAAAAATAATATCTGAACTTATATGTTCTAACTTGAAATAATGAAGTTAAATAAATTTATAATTTTCTCATTAATATATCAAAATGAATATATCGTAATCATATTAACGAGAATTGTTTTGATCGCGCTTTTTAAACAAGATAGTATATCGCGAGACTACTGCTGGTTGAATCTGTTGGAGGTCTGCTGAGGTCTTAGAAGTCTGGACCAAGAGAATGAAAAAGATGCCAGTCCACTTGGCTATAATCCATATAATCATTTTGCGGTTTGAGTCCGCAATGACGCTTGGATGGATCTGCCTGTTAGCTGATCTGCTGGTTGAAGCTGCCGGAGTCTGCAGAGTGCTTAAGTCTGCGGACCGAGAATGAGAAGGGAATGCGTCCGCCATGCACCATAAAGCTGTGTCCAACGTCATTTTGCGTTTAGAGCCGCGGCGACAATTGGATCACACAGGTGAATCCATTTCAAGTACGTCGTTGCGGGTAACCTAAACTCATGGCCCGTTGAATCGTAGCTAAGTGGATCATATCTTATTCATTCTCTCTGGTCCGGACGCTCAGCAGAACTCCAATAACTCAGCCGGCAGCCAATTCTCGCGATATGCTATCTTGTTTACAAGCGCGATCAAAGCAATTCTCGCTAAGGTGTTTAATTGTGCGTTGATGTATTAATGAGAAAATTATAGATTCGTTCTCCAATCAACTGTGGATTTTATAATGAAAATCTATGTGGTAGAGGACAGTATCGCTGTGAGTTCCACTGCAGTAGGCATGCGGTGAATCTTTCGCTTTAATTCAAAAGATTAGATAGACTATAAAGTTACTAATCTGTTTTTAATTGTAATTTAAACTAATGCTGATTAGTGCAAAATGATTTTATGTCGACATTCCCAATCGCACATTTGGCCCAGAAAATATAGATTTCATTAAATGTTTATTTGCTTATTAAAATGCACTTAGGTGCATTTAGATAGAATCGATATTGTTTTTCATATTTATCTCTAATATCAGGAAATGGTTACATAATTACTTCTGTACTAACGTTAGTATATGAGATATTATTAAATTATATAACCATTGGTAGAGAACTCGTTATTAGAATTCTTTTTCTCTCTTTTTTAAAAAATATTCTATTATAATCCATATACAATGGGACGTAATTAATATTTATATATATATATATTAGTTGTAGATATAGATATATAATAGGGTGTGTTAAATGAGGTCGATATATTATTAAAAAGCGATTCACAAGATCTGATCCATTTATTAAACATGCAAAGATTTTATAAAAGGTGAAACTTATCTGATTTTATGAATTCTAAATAAACATTTAATATGTATATAGAAGTATTTTCTTTAATAAAATTGTGTAGAAAACCTCTGTAAGAGTTCTCTCTATCTTCTGTTATAGCTAAAAATGAAAATTTATCTAATTTTATAAATATCTTTTATATAATTTTCTAATTAATTATATCAAAGAATAATTAATATATTAAAGAGAATTGTTTTTGTTCGCGGTTTTAAATCAATATATATATATATATATTGCGAGACTACTGCTGGCTGAGGCTATTGGAGTCTGCTGAATTTTAAAGTCTGGAACCAGAGAGAATGAAAAAGATGTGATCCATTTAGCTATAGATCCATGCATGATCAGTCATGCGGGCTTAATCACGGTCTCTTGGTCCAGACTTAGGATCCAGCAGACTCCAATAGCCTCAACCAGGAGTAGTAGATATATATCTCTTTGAATTGAATTGGCTAAGGGGCCAGTAAGGAAAGTAAAAAGTTGAAATAAAATCAACTTCTATTATTGCTATTTTGGGCAGATGTAATCGATCATTTTAACAACGTTTCAGGCGCTGTTATGCTCTTCATCAGGTGCGTCAACCAAGTCATAAAAACACGTAAAATCTATCTCAGCAGACGTTTTACATCAAGATCATTACACTGGTAACGAGTTATTCCAACTGAACAATTTCAAATACTGAATATTGATGATTCTTGATGTAAAATCATCTCATAATTCGATATAATGCGTATGATGAACGATAGCAACATTATAGTGCATCAACTTTTATTTCCTGCAACCTAATCCAATTAAATAAATAAGAGCACAAACATGGTTCTTTTTAAAATATATATATCTTGTTTAAACGCGATCAAAAACAGATTCTCTTTAATATATTAATTATTCTTTGATATATTAATTAGAAAATTATTTAAATTCATTATTTCAAGTCAGAAATATATAAATTCGGATATTATTTTTCACTTAATATTTGACAAAAATCACTTGATCGAATCAAATATAGGAAACTTATGATTATCTAATTTTCTCATTTTTTCTGCGTGGAGCTGCTTAAGCGAAAATGCTTTCTTATGAGTTGAGTAAAATCGATTTCTCACGGAAGAAATGACAGATTCTAAATATGGGACGAAGATAATATTCTCAAAAATTCTTCTACATTTTCAGATGGTTAATTTAATCTGTAGGCCTGCCTTTCCACCACTCGAGGAAGCTCAAATTCAGTTCTTCGAAAATTTTTTGACTTTTTTTTTTATTTGAATTTGACATTAGCTTAATTGAGATAACATAAATGTCTAATATAGGGCTGTCCAACCCGCGGCCCAGTACTGTAATGAATGCGGCCCAACACAAAATTATAAATTTCTTTAAAAGATTAAGATTTTTATATACCTACTTACTAGAAAACAAATCTGATACAATTTGACCTATTTTTTTTTTGTTTTTAAAATAAGAAGAAATTGGACAATCCACCCAAAACTTTCCGAAAAATTAAAGGGCAGATTTTAGATTTTGAATGTGAAAAAATATATATCAAGATTTCCGAAAAAATAATCACAATTTTGTCATATTTTGACTCCATTTTTTATTAGATATAAATATTTTTAAGATAATGTTACATCATTCGTATCCATAGTAAATTTATAACAGGAATAGTAGGGAATTGGATAAAATTAAAAACATTGTTTTTTTTTAAATGGGCCAGACGTTTCGTCAATTTTGTAGCCACTGAGGAAGTCAAAATAAATTGACGAAACGACTGGCTCTTAAAAAAAACTAGGTTTTTAATTATATCCAATTCCACTGAGGAAGTAAAAATAAATTGACGAAACGACTGGCCCTTAAAAAAAAACTATATTTTTAATTTTATCCAATTCCACTGAGTGAAGTCAAAAATAAATTGACGAAACGATTGGCCCTAAAAAAAAACTATGTTTTTAATTATATCCAATTGCTTACTATTCCTGTTACATATTTTCAATATATTTTTGCCTCTTTGTCATGGTGGATATCATTATTCTACATTATTACCTCTTTTTTTATTATTAAAAATATCAATAAAATTAGGAAATTTTATCTGTGGCCCTAGGCATTTGTTTGTTTTTTTCAAATTCGACCCGTGTAAGGCAACATGTTGGACATCCCTGGTCTAATATTATATGCCTACCTATAATTAAAAGGATGCACTATTATAAGTTATATTTAATTAGAGACAATGAAAAGTGCTCTGCTGGAATTATAAATTTTATTTATTTATAACGAGACAAGTTTCGACACTCTTCATCACTCCATACAATGTATTACAGGAATTAATTTATAAATTCATAATTCATAAATTAATTCCTGTGAATACATTGTAATGGACTGATGAAGAAGGCAAAGCTCCAGAAACTATAGTCTCTTGTTATAAATAAAATTTATAATTCCAGCAGAAGACACACTCTTTATTGTCTCCTTCAATATATAAAAATTCTGCTACTCTCGGCAAAAACTTTCAATTTAATATTTAATTAGATTGATGAAGGCTCTGATGCCTTATGTATAATATTGACGCTGTGAGTATGTGCCCTTTGAACCAGATGTGGTGTTCGAAGACAAGGAATTTTATTGTTGAAACACTGACTGATGATGGTGGGAGTAGCTTCCGAAACCTTCTCGTGATTTGATAAACAAGACAATACATCTAATTATTCAACCAGAATAAAATTCCTTGTCTTCATTTGAACACCACATCTGGTTCAAAGGGCTTACATACCTCAAAACAGCATCTAATTATTATATTTAATTAGTTAATACACAACATAGTGTATGCAGATGCAACCCCTGAAAATAATCCTGCCGGAACCCATGGTAACTCCAACTCATTATATTTTCCATCTCTGTTGTTCTTCTCAATTGTTGATTTCTGATTAAAGGCGTAAGATAATAATAAATTCGTGTGATGAACACATCAGTTTATTTCGCTATTCTATTGACTGCAAATAATAATGAGCGGATGATGAGACTGCGCTAATAAATCCAAAGTTAACGTATTGTGTGTCAAATAGTAATTATAACTAATATTCCAGCAATAATAATCCTGGTAAGTGGCAGCAATCTAGATGATTAATAGAAATAAAAGAAGGAAGCAGACTAACGACTTGACCTCGATATATTTGCACATTGCAATGGAGGATCCCCTTCTTCTGCGGTGATGTCAAAGCAAGCCATTGCGGAACCTGATCCAGACGCAGAGACCTTCCTTCTTTGTGCCTTTCCCAAGAGCCAACCGGCTGCTCTTCAGTTTTGTTGGGCCAATTAATCATCCTCCTCCTCGCGAGAAAGACTTGCTGTCTCAAGCAAAAGTCAATGCAGAAATTGTAAGAATCTTTTATTTGACGTTGCGGTTGAGTTTGAGAATTAATGACTTTTTGAAATTATCAATGGATTGTATTATGCCAATTATGATTCAAAAGAATTAACAACTTTCTTTTTACTTTCACTTAAGCCAAACTGTTGCGATAGATTAAAAAATAAACATTTAAATCCGGAATTCAAATAACCTGGGGTGATTAAACACACCACGTGACTTTGCCATGCTCGTGCTCACTCTCGTAAACGAGTATTTAAATAGGTAATTTTATTTTTTTATAATATGTAATTGTAATTGTGTCGTGCATAAAAAAATAAGTATGTGATTTCGTTTAGTTTTATAATTTGATATAAAAAATTGAAGGAAAACCTGAAACTATTCATTCATTTCGATTTTAATTTTCTAGTTTAAAGACAAAAGACATGCCTAGAATAATAGAAATTAAGAAATTAATCTCTACTAGTCTGAAACAAGTCTGGACTTGTATTTGGTATCCCAATTTGGTAGTTCCAAAGAAAGAGATAATTCAATCCGTGCCCTTTTTAGAATTTTCCTCGATTAGATTGTAATGAAAGAATCGCTCACCCGCACATTAAAAAGTGACCAAAAATCCATTGGTCCGAGAGTATGTATGTATGTACACTAGGGTGGTCCTTGTTTTAGATATTTTCGAATTTATATGCTGCCAGAGGGTCATATGGTTTGAAATAAATAAAAGTAAATATCCCGCAACATTCTAGTCTCTATCACAATTCTAATCTGTGGCCCACAGCGATTTAAATGTGTTAAATAACATGAGGTTTTTGGCATTGAACAATCCATTCTTTATTCCGGCCAAAGTAATGGTTCTAAAAATTTGAAACTCTCTAAACTTTGTCCATATACTAGTAGCTTATCCTTATAATTTTTACAGATTATTTAGCCATTATAATTTTGGAGTCTATAACTTACTAACACTAAGAGATAGGTAGCAGTATTTTATCTAGATGTAACTCCAAAGTTATAATAGTTAAAAATCTGTAAAAAAATTTTGAAATATAGGTACTATTATAAAAATAAAGTCTACAGAGTTTCAATTTTTTTAAACCATTACTTTGCCCGGAATAAAAAATTGATCGTTTAATGCCAAAAACCCCATGTTATTTAGATGGGAAATTTGTATCGCTGTTTCAGCAAAGGTTAAAATTGAGATAGAGACTTGAAACTTGAGGGATTTTATTTTTTATTCATTTCGAATCATATGAGCCTCTGGAAGGATACAAATTCGAAAATACCCAAAATTAGGGCCACTCAAATAAGCATCCATTCCAATTTGATGTTTAATTGTTAAAGCCAGTGGGAAAGATGTACGCAGGAAGAACTCGGCAGTCTTTATGAAGTAATTAGGAAAAAGGTATTAATCATTCACTCATCTAATTACAGATATTTAATTAAACACTCCTCTTGACTAACTACGCATTAAAAAAATGAGAAATTATTTCTTGGAAAGTGGCATCAGTGGTGATGATTTTGACATTTTTTATTAAGCTCATTAAGTATGTACGCAAGATTTTCTGATTTTAACAGCCTTTGATTGATTTAATTACTCCTTCTCCCATCACACTTTAATTAAGCTATTAAGTGAAATTCAACTCGTTTGCATTAAGCATTTTGACATTTACTTAAAAGGACTAAATGAAAAATAATTACTCAAATGAATATTACTCAGTAGATAAAGAGAAATCAAAGAGGTTTTCTTCTGCTTGATGCAAATATATTATATAGATAATATATATAAAATTTATTTGTTTAAGTTCCGATGGTTTGAGCTTCATCAGTCTTTTTAATTAGAATTATTTTAGTATGGGTTCAAATACCCGATTGGATTTAGAAAAATTCGTTTTGTAGTAGGTAATAATAGGGAATTTGACAATAAATTAAAAACAGAGTTTTTATTAGATAGTGATGCTTGTCGATTTATTTCGACTTCTTCAGTGGCCCATTTTATCGACTTTTAATTGTCAAAAGACAATTCCACTATGAGACAAATAGGAATTGTCTTTTAACAAAGAGTGATAAAATTATTGGCCACTGAGGAAGTCGAAATAATCGACGAAACGTCTGCCTATTTTAACAAAGACTCTGTTTTGAATTTATTGTCCAATTCCCTACTAATCCTGTTTTAATTATTATTTATTATGGATGCGAGTGATGCAACGATACGAATTATAAATTTAAAACAGTGGAGGGCGGTGACATTTCAATGGTCTCCAAAAAAGAACCCTTCATTTGTTAAAACGTTATTTTATTTTTGGCTCCATTTTATGAAATTTATCAATAATCACAGAATTTATCTTTATTTTTCAAATTTAACATTAAATTTTTTTATGAGATGTTCTGAAAGTACACTTGACGTTTTGAAATTTTAGTGATGCGCAGCATCCACAGAATCCAAGGTCAAAAATGAAGATTCTAGACCATTGAACCAAACTCAACCAACATCTGAAAACTCTACTTGCCATAAATGTATTCAGCGAAACGCATTTTAACTAGTAAGAACGCGTTCTTATTAAAAACGCCTTTTGATAATGCAACATATACATATTTATATTTGATATAAAACGGATACGCCAATTCAAACATAGATGCTTTTTACGTTTTTTCGAGCATTTTCGTCCTTTTAATTGAAAATAAAAAATTGAAAATTTTGGTTTCGAATTGTTGCTTTTTTTAGTACCTACTTTCAGCCCTGTAAATGTTTTTATTTAACCATACAAAGTATGGTCAAGTATTGTAATCGTGTTGAAAAAGTGTTTTTTTTAGCTTCTTTTTTATAAAATATCTCAAATATGGCTAAAACTATTTCGATTAAAAAAATGAGCGAAATCTTGGCGTTTTGGTCTACTTCTTTGTACCTACTGAGTAAACATCAAAAAAATGATGTTTTCCGAGATATTTTGTCAAAATGTCTGTTAATAGGTATGGTATGTTAATTTAGAACGTTACCAAATTGTGTCTACCTCAAAAACTAGAGTAAATATCAAAACGAAATTTCATATGTAGTTTTGGTGCATTGAGATTAAGAGCTGATTTGATTTTGATTGAAATCGAACCAAAAGTTAAGAAAGGGGAGGCTCATAAAAATTAAAATTGTCAAACTAAAAATAAAGCCAAGAAAAATGGAATTTAAGAAGACATATAATAAAAGAGTCATTATTTTTTTTGGATGCCGAAATTTGTGTTGGAAGGGGGGGGGGAGGTGTTAAAAATGATTAAAATTATAAAATTTCCCCCAAAAAATATTATTATTACGAGCTTTTCGTGCGTGCCTTCGGCACGCCCTCAACTCGGCCCTCCGGACTGGTGCCCTGGCGGGCAGCGTCTCGGTCCAAAAATTTTATTCCTCTTAAAAAACCACACTCCAAATGTATACCCGTAAACTACCGAAAATACATCGTCTCTTAAAAGTTTCGCATCTTTAATTTTTGAGTGGTGAAGGGGGGAGGAACAATTATCAATATATTTAATGATTCTTAATTTAAAATGAATTGGAGTCTTTCATTTCAAAATTCGAATATTTATATTTCAAATTTGCCTGGTTAATGAAAATCGATTGGAGCCATCAGTTTAAAATCCGAGCTGAGAATTATATTTCAAATTTGCCTCGTTAATTAATATATATTTAATGTTTCTTAATTTAAAATCTATTGGTGTTTTTTCATTTTCATTCGAGTTCAAATGAATACAATATTATCTAGACACAAAGTCTAAATCAAAAATATATAGTTTTAGTAAAGAAATCAAGATATAAATATTAATGTGACATTGGTCTAGTGGTTAGAGCTGATGACCATAGTTCAAGAGTTCGTCTGTTCGATTCTAGGCAAGAGGGTAATTTTTTTAGAGAAATTTCTCTAAGCGTTGTTACAAATTAATCTAGATAAATATATATAGTGTTATTGAGGGTTTAAAGGCGCATCGACTGCTAAGATCATTATAGCGCCTGGAATTTTTGAATACATTACAGTTTTAATTAAACACCCATATATATATATTAATATATATATTAAAACCCTATACTTTATATTATTACTAACTGACGTCCGGTCCTTCGGCCCGGCGTTCACCTAGCTCCTGGCGGGGAGCGTCTCTTTCATACCAATTTAATAATTGAAATTTAAAATGATACTGTGCGCTGAATGAAATTGATTCAACAATAAGGAACAATAACGAAAGATTTATTTAATACATTGACTAAGCACTATCACTATCTGACCAATCAGAATCGTTCTAATAATTTAACGCTTTGCCATTGGCTATGCACTGGCCAATCAGATCGTTTTGATTATACAAACATATGTATATACATACATACTTTTCCATTTTATATATAAATAGATGAGCCGTATTATTACTATTTATTTATTTATTTTTTCAACTATATTATAGACCTAACAAAAATAAATGTATAAATACTCAACATGAGAAAAAACTATATATAAGAAAAACAACAACCCCGAAAAATATTTAAAGCTATTTCCCTTAGGGCCGGTTGTATGTCGCAAAGTAAATGCTTTTTACCACTAACAAACGGTAGATGGTAAATGGAGAAGATGGGATGGCCAATCAGATGACAGGAACTTTCAGCCCCTCCATTTACCATCTACCCTTGGTTAGTGGTAAAAAGCATTTACTTTGCGACATACAACCGGCCCTTAGAAAAGTCAGGTGTCAGGTTGGGTCGGTAGATGTTGAGGTTGAATTTCTGGTTGCCTGGCTCGATGATGGTTCGTTCTTTGGTTCTTTTTCGAATGTCTGGTAAGTTCGACGCCCTCCAACCAACAAACAATACCGTTCCGCTCCGGTTCTTGTCCCTCCGCGAATCCTCCTTATTCTTTTGCATTCTAATTCTGCAAAATCTCTCGATAAGAATCGCGAGATCTAGATGCGTGGTATATTTCGTGGTGGGGGGTCGAGATAGGGAGAGGGGGGGCATAAATTGTCTCTTTTATCGCAGAATCAGCCTTGACCTAGAATCAACAACTTTTCTTTTGTGGCAACAAATTTCACATTTCTCGCCGTTTGGACAAAAACTTTTTCCTCTACATTCAGAATTTTTCATGCTTTTTTTCTTTTTATTTGTGACAACACCGTCATCTTGTTTTCCAAACGATTGACATTCAATCAATAAAATACCTCCGTTGTCCCATTCAAATGTCGAATGAGAACAAAAAATAAATTGATCTAATTGAAAAGCTTTTTAAAGAGAAATCAATGAGATTGTCTTCTGCTTGATGCAAATGAACATAATATAGATATGGGGCATTCTAAGCCAAATTGGAGGGTTTAAAAAATTTTAATTTTTGATTTCGTTCATTTTTTGACATTTTTTTAGTACCCATTAAAAAACTCTTCCTGGTAAATTTTGAAATTTTTTTGATCACCGGTTTAAAAGATATCGATTTTCGTTTTTTCGCTCATAACTTCTTCAAAAATAGTCCAAATTCAATTTTTTTTTTTTTTTTTTGAAATCTTTGTTTTTCTACATACTTTTTAGAAAAAATACAAAAAATTATTTAAAGTGTTTTTATATGCAATTTTTGAGTTTGAAAATTTTAATCTTGTTTTTGAAACTGTACCTGTATTCTTTGATTTTTTGATAATTTTTTATTTTAAACTTGTATTCATTCTAGAAATTTGAAGACCGGATTGATACTGGTCCTATGATAATTACTATTTTTTTTCGATTTTTGATTTTGATTTTCCTTCAATAAACGAAAAACTAATTATTTATTTTAATCACCTGTTAACGATAAAAATCAATTCAAAATAACTAAAAAAAAGAACTCGATACCAAAAAGTGGTTTTAATAGTAAATAATTTTTTTCGAAATTTTCATCGACGAGTAAAATACATTTTCAAAAACAAGATTAAAATTTTCAAACTCAAAAATCGCATATAAAAACACTATATCAATTTTTTGTATTTTTTCTAAAAAGTATTTCAAAAAAAATTGAACCATTTTTGAAGAAGTTATAAGCCAAAAAACGAGAATTTGATATCTTTTTAAAAAAATTTTAAAATTTACTATTTAGATTTTTTGGGATACTAATAAATCAAAAATTAAAACTTTTCAAACCGTCCAATTTGGCGTGGAATGGCCCATTATACATAGAGAAAAATAATTTATTGATTGTTTTTTTATTAAAATAAATAGAAATCTTTTAAAAAACGTTCTTGAAACGTTTAATAAACCCAAACGTTTCGGGAGAATATCTTCTTTCATCATGAGATCATCTGTGATTTGTGTGATTTATTTTGTTCATTATAGTGTAAAACCTAAACGTTTCGGGAGAATATCCTCTTTCATCATGAGATCATCTGTGATTTGCGTGATTTATTTTGTTCATTATAGTGTAAAACCCAAACGTTTCGGGAGAATATCTTCTTTCATCATGAGATCATCTGTGATTTGTGTGATTTATTTTGTTCATTATAGTGTAAAACCCAAACGTTTCGGGAGAATATCTTCTTTCATCATGAGATCATCTGTGATTTGTGTGATTTATTTTGTTCATTATAGTGTAAATTGATAGTAAAAAAAATCAAGCGCTAATATTAATAATTAAGGCTCATTCGAAAAGGTCAAATATGAAATAAATCCCTCGAAATCTTCAAAATTGTTAAGCCACCTTTAAAAATTCAAATTTTGAGGCGTTTTTTTCTACATATATAAACAATTTCCATTTAGAAAATCAAGATTTTCAAAAAAAAAATGATTATTTTAAGTTTTTTGGACATTCAAGAAATTCTTATTCTTTTTTTAATTTAAACTTATGTATATTTAACCAAAAGATCCCTTTCCAAAATCTATAGATTTTTAGCTATATTTAATATATGGTAGGTACATTGATATTAATAAAATGAAAGGTATTATTGTAGAACGTGTTCGATGTTCGCTTAGAATCCAACAAGTTGAATTCCATCAGGCGTGAAGCAATGGACAGACAAACAGACGTTTTTTTTTATTCTATTGCCGGTTCAATCCATTGGTTGGTTGCACATCAAAACAGGGAAAGAAACTTTCTTTACAATCTTTTCATCTATTTAGATTTTTCACAGTCTTTCTATTTATAGATTGAGAGGATTTTTTAACAAGCTACTTCTGAACGCCGACAGGTATAAAAATGAGCCAAAAATGGCCATTTTGGTACCTCACAACACCATCATTTTAAAATAAATTCTAGTGAATAAAATTTAGCCTAATTCTGTTTAATGAGATCATTATATAGGTACCTCTAAAAATATGTTTTATTTTTGATCTCAAAAATTTCGAATATACTGCGATCTATACATATATATCAGTGGCGGGCGATGACTTTTCAACCAAGGGAAGCTCTTCAAAAAATAACCCTACATTTTTTTTTAATTTAATTTTATTCGCCGCTCCTTTTTGAAAATTTCATCGAATACGGACGACATAGAATTTTTCGTTATTTTTCATATTTAACATTATATTTTTTTGACACGGTATGAAAATACTCTAAATGTTTTGAAATTTTAGGGATGCGCCGCATCCACAGCATCCGCATGCCACTGATATATATATCGAAGCTCGGCTGGTGGTCCTGGCGGCATCGTTACTGGCCATAAACTTTATTCCCATTAAAAAATCACACTCCAGAGAGATATCTATTGAGCCCATAACGTAAAATAAAAACAAATAATTTCAAACTCCTTATTAAAAAAAAACAAACTAAAATATTTATATTATATAACAGTTGCGGTCCATAGATGCTGTGGATGCGGCGCATCCCTAAAATTTCAAACATTTAGAGTATTTTCATAAATTTAGAAGGGTCTTTAAATTTTCAAATCATTATCCGTTATTCAAATATTTCTATAAAAAATATTTTTTGTTTTAAAAATTATATTGGTTCTCCAAATGAAATAAATTGTCGCATAGTTTCATGGGCCAATTAAAATGAATGATTTTTCCGAAAAAGGTGCTGATAGAAGGTTTGAACTCCCTGCCTGGTATATCTTCCAGTTCAACCATGTCAAAGACAAGTTCGGGCAAGTTTTAGTCGAATAAAAATTGTTCTCGCTGAGAAAATATTAAAAATAGTAATAAAAAAAAAAAAAAAAAATGGAATAAATAAAGATGATTCGAGAATCTCTGAACTAATCCATTTCTATGAAGTCTCAATATATAAAATCGGAAGTAACTTAGAGTCCTATAGACAAGTCATAGCTTGCTTATAGCAATAATATTAGGAGAAATTTAAGATTTTCTTATCGGACAGGTTGATTCATTGTGGAAGATGGTCGATTTCCACTGTGGAGTTTAAGTCAAGAATTAATTTTTGACTCCTACCCTCACTCACACAAAGCAGTATCCGTTTGGGGCGAAGGTCTATAAAATATATTTTTAAAAAATCTAATGTTAAATTTAAAAAATTATGAAAATGATGCCATATTCGATGAAATTTGCAAAAAACGTTAAGATTAAAATAAAATTTCAAAAAAAATGAAGGGTACTTTTTTGGATAGGATCCTCTGGTTGAAAAGTCACCAACCGCCACTGATATATAAGTATATAAAATAAATATAAAATTTATTTTTTGTTATTCAGCTCCATAATAAATTTAGATAATTATATCAATTTTTCAGAGGAAACGGAATAATAATAAGTGTTATATTAAATCATCAATTGCGACGTTTTGTTAAAAAAAAAATATCAAAAGTCTGAGGAAGCTGAAATAAGCAATCCGTGGCGTAGTAGATAAGGTCTTAGCTTTAGAATGTGTGGTCCTCAGTATGATTCTGAGACATGTATTTGAATTTTTTTACCGAAATTCCGAGGATTTTACAAACATTTCTAGGCTATTAAATATATATATATGTGTTGCAGTAAAAACCCGTTTTTTAGTAAGAACGGGTTCTTACTAACTAGTTTCAACTAAAACGCGTTTCACTGAATACATTTGTGGACACTAGCATTTACTGATGTTGGTTGAGTTTGGCTCAAAGGTCTAGAATCTTCATTTTTGACATTCAGCCTCATTCTGGATGTTTATTTTCAACATTTTACATCCTCACTAGAAGCAAAGTTGTAGAGGATTTAATTTTTGACATTTTAGTTTAAAATTTTTTGAAAATAAACACCCAAAATGAGTCGGAAGGACAAAAATGAAGATTCTAGATATTTGAACCAAACTCAACCAAAACATCAGTAAATTCTAGTTGGCACAAAGGTATTCAGCGAAACGCGTTTTAACTAGTAAGAACCCGGGTTTTTACAATATATATATATATATTATATATATTCCAGACTCATATAAATTTTTACAATTTTTTAAAGAAACTTTATTCATTTGCAGCTCAAAATATTGAGAATCGCTTCAGTGAATATTAATTACAGTAATGCTATCTCGTATAGCTGCCATTTCAAATACTTATAAGTCGTAGTTTCTTTTTTGTCTTTTTTTCTTATAAAAACTTCGTTTCTCCTTAATTTAATTTAAATTTAAGTGTGAAAATCCACCCACTATTTCACTCAACTAATGGGTAATGATGATTATTTTTTGTCTTTTCTCTATTGTATTTTAAGTAGTAATTCATAATGGTGAAAAAACAATTTAACTAACTGAACACTAATGATTAATAACCATCTAAAATTGAATAAAAACAAAAAATAAAAATAAATTATATTTTTTTAGGTTAAATTTTTTTTACCAATTCATTTATGGCAAACTTTTGACAGAGCTGCCTAAAATGTTACCTACCTTGTAGGGGTATTAGTCCTAGCATATATTGTATAATAGCTAGCTTAAATAGGGAGGAGTTTAAAAATATTAATATTACATCACACAAATCACAAATGATCTCATGCTATAATACCTCAACTATAATAGTACCATCCCACTCTATATAGAAGGATTAGAAGGATATGCGGAGGCTCTTATTATTAAAAAAAAACATATTTGTTTTATTAATAAATGAAATGAAATAAAAATGAAAAAAAAAGAAAACTTAAAAAAAAAACTCCTTTATTCCAAAATTATCTAATAAGTACAGTAGAGTCTCGATTTGGTGAGGCCAACATCAACTAGAGAATGTGACGTCATCTGTAGGTAGGAACACCATAGGAATTATTATACATTGAGATAAATTTACCGTAGTTTAGATTATTTATTTTGGATTCCAATAATCGCAAATTAATATTAAATTAATATAACCAAACTATTTATGCGAGACCGTGACGTCATCTGTCGGAGATGTTAGCCTCACTTCACTCTGTGTGGAGAGTAGCAGAGGGCGTCTCTATTTATTTCATGGTCTAAGGTTATAACAAACAACATTCTAGTTGTACTTTTGATTCGATTTGCTTTTTTGTAGTAATATCTTATTAGTTAACAAGTAATCGTGCATTTCGCTACAATTAAAATCATAGTTTTCTAGGCATTGAAGAATACTTTCATCGGTATCCATTTGAACTCTATTTCTCTCGTCCGACCATTGAATTTCCATGTCTAATCAATTAGGTAATATAAATCAAAATAGGCTAAACCGGGACATTTGGATGTCCCAAAAAGTTTATTCGGGACACCTTGAGTTAAGACTCAAAATCGGGACAATCCCGATTAATCGGGACGCCTGGCAACCCTACCATACCCTGTAAAATGGATAAATTAAATATGCTGTACTCTATAAATAATCATTAAGATGATATAGTGTCTTGTTCAATTTCTTCAATTAAGGATAATTGTTTGTAATATTCTTCAAGTGTATGATATATAAACAAGCGTCGCGTCGTGAAAAGGTATCTCACACTTAGTATAATTGGATATTTTGTTATCTAATCTGCAAGGACTTTGTCATTCTTTATGGCTTAACAGCAAATTGGAAATTGAATGGTTGAATAGTAAAAGAAACTGATTGTGGGCTGCGTAAGAGCGGCAGACAGAGGGGACCAGCCCCCAGGGGATAGAGAGAAGGATGATGGCCGGTTGAAAGCGGAATTACAAGCCAGATGGACAGACAGACAGAATGGCACCACGAACTGACAATAAGGCCAGCATTACGACCACCCTACTCTCAAGAAACTCATAATAATTCTTCTTCAAATGCCATCGAGCGTTGGCTATTACTATGAAACATTTTCTTCATAGTAATATTCCTGGGGAAATTGTTCTTACAGTCTAAGAGCTACTGACCATTTTGGATGCTGATTTCAAAACCCAAATAACATATCCCACACCACGAAAGTCAAATTATTTCTCGCCAAATCGAGTCGTTTCCCCTGAAGATGTCAAAAAATACCGTATGATTTCATATAACTCCTAAACTGTTTACTCTACTGCAAATTCAATTAGAAGCAAAATTGTAGAGGATGTAATATTTGACATTTTAATTAAAAAAATTTGAAAATAACCACCCAAAAAATGGGGGGGGGGGGGTCAAAAATAAAAACTCTAGCCATTTTGACCAAATGCAACGAAATTTTGTATGCACAAATCAGTGGGCCTCCAAAAGGCTAGAAAGGCAAAAACTAACAACCTAAAATAAGGAGGAGAGTCAAAAAATGAAAATCTAGGCCCTCATACGAAACTTAACTTAGTTTTTCCATTTCTAGCTTTCTGAGTTTGATCGAAAGGGCTAGAATTTTCATTTTTGACCCTCCCCCCATTTTGAGTGGTTAATTTTTGCATATCTAGCTTTTTGGAGGCTCACTGTTTATGTATACAAAATTTGGTTGAGTTTGGTCGAAATGAATAGAATTTTCATTTTTGCCCCCCCCCTCCTATTTCGGGTACTAATTTAAAAAAAAAATTTAAAGAAAAATGTCAAAAATTATAATTTTGTTTGTATTTTGTCTGACCTGTAAAATATCCTTGTTATGAATTAGCAGGTTTCTACTATAAGACGAGGATATGTACCTGATGAAGCTTTTATTTTTGTGATTAATTTTATTAAGAGTTGAAATTTTATTAAAATCACTCATAATTAATTATAATTATTTATTGAACACGAATAAATAATACAAATATACAACAATACTTGAGAACGATGGGAGATTAAATCGATCGAAACCTCGTAGTTTTATTGTATTATTTATTCGTGTGCAATAAATAATTATAATTAATTATGTGTGATTTAAATTTAATTTCAACTCTTATATATTATATATATATATATAAAGAGAAGGTGATGTTTCATCTATCAACGCATAGCCTAAACCGCTTGACCACCTAGAAAGATGAAATTTGGAGTGTATATTCTTTCAATGATTTATGGGTGTGCTAAGAAGGGATTTTTTGAAATTCGAATTTTGAGAAAGGGTCCTATAATGTGTTTTCAGAGTTTTTCAAGATCTCTTAAACCAGAAAAGATATCGATATTAGATTAGTTTAGAAAGGTGAAGCATTGAAATACAAAAAAACAAATTTTAGTATTTTGCTCTATTTGTCCCCGAAAAGGAGATATAGTCATTTTGGGGCAAAAATTTAAAATTTTTAAAGTGCTCTATCTCCTCGAGTTTTTAAGTTTTAGCATTTAAATTTGGTACATCGGTTTATTCGAGGGGTGAACCGCGCCCTAAAATTGTGTACACCTACTTTCACTTCCACTTTAATTTTCAAGTAGAAGACAATAGAAGACAATAGATTATCTAATGAATTCCAAAGTAATTCCAAATAATTCCAAAGACGGTGTACACCTAATTCCAATCGCGGTTCACCCCTCGGGTTTATTAATGCTAAATCTCGGGAGTTTTTTATTTTTTTGAAATTTGACCGCTTCACTGAAAAATGGCGGATTTATTGATTTTGTGGTCTAAATCAAAAAAGGCTTCCTATCTTTCTTGCCCTTGGACCAAATTTTGAATGCATAATCTGTGGGCCACTAGAAGGCTAGAAATGCAAAAACTATCACCACCCAAAATGGAAGGGGATGGTCAAAAAAATGAAAATTCTTACCCTTGGACCAAACTCAACCAAATTTTGTATATAATCTGTGGCCTTCTAGGGAGCTAGAAATTCAAAACTGGGTGCAGGGGTGGATTGTAAGGGGCCCGGGTGGAGGTGCGGGGGGGGGGGGAAACCAGGGGGCCGCCAAAGGCGGGCGTCTCAGCTAGTATGTATATGTATATGTGGATCAAGCAGAGGACAAACTCATTGATTTCTCTTCAAATTTATCCGATTTTAAAGACCAAAATGTCAAATTCAATTCAGTTCATTTAAAATTTAAAAGGTTTGCGAATTTAAAGAAAAAAAAATTAAAAAGAAAAACTTTTCTCTCTCTAGGAACTTGTTGAATGCAATAACAACGTCCGGATTGTCCCGTTAGATGGACGCGAATATAATGGAGGGAGCTCCGGCTGTATCAAACATTCCTCGACGGTGAGGCAGAAGAAAAGAGGGGGCGGAAGAACTGGAAGAGTTTCTGCGGGGGGACAAAATGAAGAAAAAGCGGGACGGGAGGGAGGTAGCGTGGGTGAAAGGCGGTTACCGGCATGAGGTCATTTGCCCTGGATTGCATGGACCGCAAAAAGAACCAAGTATGCGCCTGCCTAACTGCCTAACTAACTACCACCCCTCCTAGCTCCGGGCTCACTCAACATCATGCGGGTTGGAACACCGCTCTCCAAAAGTGGGACACAATCTAGCTATTCGATTCTATTGAAAAAAAAACAATAAAATAACAAGATCGGATTAAACAAAAAAGGTGGGCGATTTTTTATTACAATGTTGAAAAACATTCCAAATCAGGTTAGGGCAGGGGTTCCCAAACTTTTCCGAGTCGCGGCGCATTTTTTCATTTAATCATTTTCCATAGCATCCTATATCCTAAGTCAGTGCTTCTCAACCTTTTGTAGAGGGAGGAACCCTATAGCACCTATATTTATTTCTGAGGAACCCCATAGCACTAAATTATGAGATATTTAATTTTTCGTCAAAATATCAATATCATGCTACTTTTATGGTTTCCAAATATAACATACCGCTACCGATGACGGTGTTGCCACATTTTAAAAATTTGATAGATTTTGGGGAAATTGGGTGCAAAAAAACCTGCATTTCAAATTACAATAACTAACAATTTTATTTTCATGAATAATATTATTATTAAATTTTTTTTGTAATGTCATTGGGATACCTATATGCCCCTTTCGGATCGGACAGGTTTTTTTTACATATTCAATGTATACTCCAAAGTTATACATAATATTCTTATCTATTTGAGAAGAAATATTATTTCAAACGTCATTAATAACAAAATAATAATAAAACAATTTAAATGATTTTTTCATTTTGTTACTAATGTAACGTAATCGTTGTATTATAAGAAAGTTAAGTGACTTTGGAGCAACAAAAATGGTATCACTGAGACAATAATAGTGATGTTCACCGCATTCTCAAGTATCAATGGTTTTATTTGACTATAAGGTAATAATTAGACTCTAAATTTAGTATTTTTTCTTTCATGACAAATTTTTTGAAGGTTGATATTACTAAATACTATTTTTGTTGTTCTATTTTTTCTTTTATTGAGATCTAGGCGCAAGGAACCCCAAACCCTGGGGTTCCGCGGAACCCAGATTGAGAAACACTGCTCTAAATAAAAGTACATATTATATCTCAACGCTTTATATCAAAACAAATACAGTATTTCTTCTCTCTAAATACCCTTGTATTAGAATAGATAAATTTATATTGGGAATTAATAGTTTATTTTTTCTATGAAAATCACAAATTCAGACCACACTTTGTATATCTTTCAGATTTTTTCGAGGGTGTCAAAATTGAATTTTTCGCTTTATATCAAAACAAATACCGAATTTGCTCTCTCTAAACTCTTAAATTAGAATCGATGAAAATATCTTGATAATTGATCATTTATTTTTCTATAAAAAACATACATTAAGACCACAGGGGGGGACACGTCATAGAAAAAAGTTTGAGAAAAAATAAATGAAAATTATTTTTCTCCATATTTCTGACATTCCTAAAAACTGATAATTAAAAGCAAAAAATTTAAATTTTTGAAAGAATTCAACAATACTCTAGCTGCCCTGCGCACTGCGCTCCCCCACGAGGCTCATTAGAACCTCGATTTTCTAATTAATGAGTGAGTCTTTTTATAATATATATTTTGAAAGAATAAAATAATCTGCGATTCCGAATTTCTTTTAATTCTTTTTTATCGAAATTCAAGAGAATTTTTCCTAGCTCAATCTTATCGAGTGTATGGGCTTTTATATTTAATATTTTTCGCTTTAGTCAGTGATCAGAAACTCATGAGGCAACATCTACTAGAAAATCAAAGGTAAAAAAAATGTTAATATCAATACTTTCTAGTATTATTATTATACAAATGCATGTATGTATTACTTTCTTTTTAACGTTGAAATTGAAATATATTTTAACATTTTGATTCCTCTTACTTTAACTAATAGAAATTAATATATTATTGTTTTAATTTAATTTATGCTCATAGAATTGTTCTAATACGTTGTATACAGTGTGTCCCGAGAGGATTAATTCATTTTCTTGAGATTCACTTATTTAATTTTTACTTTCACATTTATTTTCTATATCATGTATTGATATAAGATATAATGTGAAGTATTGCGATCGACTGCCGGGGTCCTGAATCTTTAAGAGCTTGTATCTTAGAAATGAAACACATTTTGGAGCCTTTTTCCATCCACCCTTAGGGTTCGAATTTCAGAATGATTATCCATTTCATTTTAAGAATGCACTATCAAAATTTAAGCCCTTGAAGTCCAGCTATTTGGTCTGTACATTGTCTGTCAGCCTGTCACAGAACTATACCTATATATAAGGTATAGGTATGTTTATTTGAATTAAGCAGAGGACAACCTAATTGATTTCTTTTCACAGTGGTACCTATGTCAAATTTTAGCTTTTTACCTAAAACAAAAAAATTCAATTGTTTTCTGATTTTCTATATTTTTCAATGGTAAATTTTGAAGCTAGAATATCCAAAATCTAATCAATTTTTTCTTTTGGTAATATAAACATTTTGTCACTAGAGGGAATTTTCTACGATTTCTCGATTTTATTTTATCGTCAGTATCTGAATTATGACCCAAATTGTGACAGAAAATTAAGTGAAAGTAAAAAACCTATCTTCGGTGCGTATCTACCATCCACAAAGCTTTAACCGTTTTTAAGATCTTTCGAAAAAAAAACTAATGAAAAAGACCTTGTTTTTCTTTCATTATTACAATATACTTTTATTTCTATATTGCAAATGGCAAAGTAATAAATAAATTGGAATAATATATTAGTAGTAATTTTTTTATTTTTCAATTAATTTTAAACTATTTGAGTAATATTAATTAATTCCTTATATTAATTATCTATTGTTTGTTCACTATTCTAAAATATATATTAATCTATTTCGAAAAAATAAGGGGGAAAAAACGTTTTTCTGTGAAAAGAATCAAATGAATTTTAAATAAATGGCTGTAATTTTTTGTCTTTTAAACATGAATAATTATTTAAATGTATATTTTTTTTGCTTTCTATTTTTGATAATACATTGACCAAATGTACTGATAATACGTACGCGTAATAAGAATGTAGATAGATAATAAATAAACACATAATTATATATCTTGAATTCCTATATAACTCGGTCGATATCTATACTAGGTTAATGTCACAAATGATTAAGTATTGTAGAAGTATATGAAAAAAAATTACATTTTTACTTAAGTATTTCTTTATAAGATTTCTTGTAGTTTATATATTTTATTTTTTATTTTACTATATATACGAGTATGGGTATGAAAAAGTATTGTACTCGTGAATAAAAAAATTGGTTTAGTTTTTTTCAAATAATCTCAAAAACTATATTAAATAAAAATGTGGCCATTCACATGATTTTACCATACACCTGTCCCCTCTCTTATATTTAATATTTAATAAAATAATTTATAATCACTTATGAAATAATATATTTTAAATATGGACTTTTCTAACGGAAATAGCTTTAAGAATAATGTTGCATCATTCGTATCCATAGTAAATTAGTAACAGGAATAGTAGGAATTGGATAAAATTAAAAACTGAGTTTTTTATTAAATGGGCTAGTAGTTTCGTCAATTTATTTTTACTTCCTCAGTGGCCCATTTTATCACTCTTTAAAATGTGGCACTGAGGAAGTAAAAATAAATTGACGAATCGTCTGGCTCATTTAATAAAAAAACTCTGTGTTTTTAATTTTATCCAATTCCCTACTATTCCTGTTACTAACGTATTTGTTTGTGAAAAGTGTAACATTGTAATAATTTTTGACCCCCTCCCACTACTCCAAATTTGGCATCCTAAAAAAATAAGCTCTTTTCCAATCTGTTTCGCATTGGATAAAGTATAAACCCAAAACATAGGGCATGTTTTATTTGGATTAAAAATTAAATTCATTATTTTATATTGAAATGCCGAGTCTTGAAAAAGTTTGCACTTTTTCCTTTCATTATTTTATAAACTTTATAATATCTATATACCTATATTATAGATAATACTGAGAGGGAAAAGTGTAAACTTTTTTAAGATTCTGTACGCAGTTTTCAATTTAAAATAAAGAATTTAATTTTTTTTCTCCAAATGAAACATGCCCTATGATTTTTGGTTTTTTGAATTGCATCTAGTCGATGACCTCGAATAAAATTTGATTCTGAAAATCGATCTCTTCGTATTCTCTAAAAAGTTTATGTTCAATAAAGGGAGCCATCAAATAACTAAATTCAGTATTAAAACTGAAATAAAGTAAAAAAAAATATTAAGCTTATAATTAAGTAATGGAGAGGGATTCAGCCAATGGGTAGCCTCTGCTGAATAAAAATTCCATTACTTAATTATATACATATACAGCCATCAAAATTGTATCAAATATTTAGTTTTTTCAAAAAAAAAAAATAATAATAATAATAATAATAATCTTAAATATCGACTAAAAAACTCGTATTATGAACCAATCTATATATATTTTAATTTAATTCTAGTATTTTAAATTCTAAAGGTTGTTTTTAAATTTAAATTATTAAATATAAAGTCAAACAGCCCCTGTTTTATTACATTTTTTCAATTTTTAATTTTTTTAATGTATTATATTCTATTATATATTAAATAATAAGG
Source organism: Forficula auricularia (assembly GCA_024734495.1). Lineage (NCBI taxonomy): Eukaryota > Metazoa > Arthropoda > Insecta > Dermaptera > Forficulidae > Forficula > Forficula auricularia. The sequence goes on from JALMQS010000264.1 coordinate 356,878, forward strand.
TATGATTGTGAAGTCATACCGGCCAGCCTTGTCTCCTATGAATACTCCCTCTACCGCCCCTTGGATTAGGAATCGGATTTGCAAGTCTGGACAGGCAAGCCTTAGTTCGGTCCCCCGAGAGACGCCATTAACATCTTCCCCCGGATCAACACAATATTGACCTATTTTCTTATCAATTTTGGAGTAGTTTTTTCTATAAAAACTGCTATATTATAATTTTTAAACCAATTAATCATCTGAAGTGAAATTTTTAATAATTAATCACCTGGAAAATGAAAAATCCAAGGTGAGAGTCTAATCTCATAACCTGTGTAATCTTTGGAAAATACTCTTGATTGTTTTATTAATTTACAATTCTTTGTAAACAAAAATCGAATATCGTTTAATAAAATTCAAAAATATAGTGAAAATTTGAAAAATATGAATCTTTATGGAAGTATACAGGGTGTTACACAGAACTCGTTAATTAAAAGTTTCCATGGAAGGAGTTGGGAGAAAATTTTGAACTTTGACATATTTATGTTTTGGAATATGCTCTTTTTAAATAAATTATTAACAACTTTTGGAAACTTTCTGCTTTGCCGCAATAGCTATCAACTTTCTTATTTTCTATGGAACCACCAAATATTTTTGCATCATTGGATTAAGTGTTAAAAACTAAGATGATTTTGTATAATGCACTTGATGTCTAAAATTTATAATTCTCTGAGTTATCTTAGATAGTTTGTAAAATCTACCAATGTAGCGTTCATATTTAAAAATTAATAATAATTAAACCATTGTTTGTAGTATTAATTTGATCCATTAGAACTCTTAATTAGACATTAAAGAATCTTACTTAATTATAAAAATTCAATTTTTTTATCCAGGATGACCATAATATTCGTTTATTTCTGAAAATCAAAAAGTTGTTAATACTCAATTTTTTCAATGGAACATACCATAAATTTTAGTATTTTTGAATTCTACATAAAAATTCAATAGGAGTTTATTAAATATTCTCTATACCTAAAATGAATAGTTTTTTAAATAAAAAATATTCTATATTTCACTCATCCAGATCTTAATTATTATGTTTGTATAAATAATTAAGATTTGGACGAGTGAAATTTAAAATATTTTTTATTTAAAAACTGTTCATTTTAGGTATAGAGATCATTTAATAAACTCGTATTGAATTTTTATGTAGAATTCAAAAATACTAAAATTTATACCATGTTCCATTTGGAAAAATTGAGTATTAACAACTTTTTGATTTTCAGAATTAAACGATTATTATGGGCATCCTGGATATAAAATTTGAATTTTTATAATTAAGTAAGATTCTTTATATTCTAATTAAGAGTTCTGATTGATCAAATTAATTCTACAAACAATAGTTTAATTATTATTAATTTTTAAAAATGAACGGTATATTGGTAGATTTTACAAACTACCTAAAATAACTCTGAAATGATAAATTTTAAACATCAAGTGCATTATGCAAAATCATCTTAGTTTTTAACACTTAATCTGATGGTTCAAAAATATTTGGGGGGTTCCTTAGAAAACAAGAAAGTTGATAGCGATCATATGTATTATTGGCTTGGAAAAATGTTCTTATATTTTGAGTTTATCATTAATTTGTCTTCACCTTCTCTCTTTCTCTTATATATAAATATATTTCATTATTTTAATATTAATTTACTATTTCTAAATTTCAATGTCCAGTCGAATGCAGTGGCTAATCCAGATTGCAAGCGAGTCTCTACGAGTCAGCCAGCTTCACCTCACTTCTCTTTCATGTGAGTTTGTATTTTTTTTTCGTCTAACCATTGAGGGGCCTAGCCTCCGTCTTTTTAGTCCTTCTTTCCTGTACGAACATGTTCAGCGCAGCCAAGACGCTATAAACGTTACTTGGTCTCTAGCGCTAACCAGCTCACACAGGAAAGAGTCTCTGCTAAGACCTTTAGACCTAGGATTTCTCATATTAACTTGAAATAGTTTTAATGTTGATTCCCATATGTATTGAATAGTCGTTGGCTTGTTCTCTATTATTCTAATCTTAGACCATAAAATATATAGACACGCCCTCTGCTACTCTCCACACAGAGTGAAAGGTGGCCAACATCGCCTACAGATGACGTCACGTTCTCGCATAAATATTTTGGTAATATTAATATAATATTAATTTGCGATTATTGGAATCCAAAATAAATGATCTAAACTACGATAAATGTATCTCAATGTATCAATATAATATTTCCTATAGTGGCCATGCTATTTCTGGGAGTTCCTACCTACAGATGACGTCACATTCTCTAGTTGATGTTGGCCTCACCAAATCGACACCAGGGCGTGTCTATATATTTCATGGTCTAAGATTCTAATAGACATTTAGCATTGCTAGTTGTAAATCTTGCGATTGTAATTTCCGCACCCAGTCGGTCGCGCGCTTCTAGAAGCATCTACTTTTCACGATAACATTATCACACTCGCCTAGTTTTTTTTCCTGGGAATTCTCATATTTATACAATTTAATAAAATTATTTATTTATATAAATTAAAAAAAAAGGAAATATTTTAAAGTAAATGCTTTTATTTTAATTACGAATATCTAGGCCACTAGGGAAGATTTCGCTATTTAGATAAAAATAAAATCAATAAAAATTAATAAATTATTTTTAATTCATGTTATTTTAAAAGTAGTTGATTTCATACATCTGGTTAATTAAGTAAAATGCTATATGGTTAATTTTTGGATCAATAACCGCCTTAGAATCATTTGGTAGAAATAATTTTTGAGACAAATCGATTCCAGTTCATTAAAGCCGTTCCGTAGGTTTTAGATTGAACAGTTGTATGTTAATTTTTGGATGGGTGACCGACAGCCTAAGCTCACACTTTGTTTTTCAGTCATTTAGAGTTAGTTGTATTGATTGTCGCGGTTAGTTTTTGGATGGGTAACTGCTTAGAAAATTATATAATAATATTCAAGCAACACAGAATATTGTACTGATAGTGTTCCTAAACGAACCAGGTCTTATTTTAGCTTCTGAGATATATGCTATTTTGAAGAGGGGCTTCGCAGCTGATTTATATTTAATGGTGCAAGGACGTAGCCAAAGAGAAATTTCGGGGGGTTACTTAGTTTAGGGGGGGGCTTAGTTACCCACAAAGGAGTTAGGAGAGTATGAATATACTCGTAGGAGTAGTAGACATGATCTCCCTGATGCCCAGATTGCTTTTTTACCAGAGTAATATTTTTATTAAATTTTTATTGAACGTTTAATTTATATCATGTAAAATTTCAATTTTTCGGGAGAGGGGGTAAACATCTTTGCACTTAGCAGGGGAAACCATCTTTAATTTGCTATTATAAAACTATTTTGATAAAAAATTAATCGAAATCAAGATGTAAAGATTGATAAAAAGACTTCTATAGTAAACATTAAGTATTAAAATGAATAAGACAAGAGGATGGCCATTCAGGAAAAATAAAAACTCAATTTTCTATTATCAGCGTTTCGATTAAATATTTAATATTCCCATTGTCATAGTTAGGGAGTTTTCTTAGGGGAGGCAGACGGCCACCACAATGTTTCAATTTCGGCAATTCAATTAGAGATCAACTAAGTTTTTAGTAGAATTGACAAATTTTGAAAGTAACGAAATAATTAAATAAGAAATACATAAGGGATGTCGCGTAAAATACTATTATTTTTATTCTTTATAGGTGTTCTACGAGAAGTGGAAAGCGGCTATTTCTAAGCTGCTGATCGTCCAGTATTATATAATACAACGAATGTATGTATCCACAAGCGGGGCGCAGATCAATTCAATTAGTTTGATTTAGGTCGATCGAATTATTTTTTAAATTTTTCATAAAATCCTTAATTTGCAAAAAAAAGTTTTACTCCCTTAAATAGCACTTAGCTAGTTTGATTACTAAAAGGCTTAGAATGCCTTTTTAGAACTTAGGATGTTTTTCTTTTTTTTCTCTTTCAGGCACAGATTTTCATCTTTACCCCTTACTAAGTAGAAGAAAGAAAATAGTAATTATAAAAAATTTTAATAAAACTTAAATAATAAAATAAATTTAATTTTTATTTTAATTAAATAAATTTAATTCATATTTTTTCAATTTAAATTCACATATTATTTTTTTTATTTTTTTCAATTTATAGTATAAATTAAATTTTACATTAATTTACTCATTAAAGAAATTGAACGTTAAATTTTTATTAAAATCACATATAATTAATTATACAATAACTATAATACAATATAACTACTACGTTTCAACCTACATATCTATATCATAAAAGAAATGAGTAATTTTTTTTTTTTGATTAGTTAAATTAATTAGAATAGGACTTTCAGTGACCCTCGACTACCAAGCGCATGTCCATGCAACCCATGCATGCAGGCGTGCCTACACCTTCTAAGACAGGAAGGAAGGAAGGAAGGATGGCTGCCCTGAGTAAAATGGATGATGTTGATGGGTGGTTTAGATTAGTGTAAGTCTATAAGTAAAACTCGATCTACTGTCTTCTGGGATCGTGTTAGGATGTCTCTCTTTTCATTTAGGAACCACCCGCCCATCATCCATTCTTACCCGACCACCGTGGGACATCGCGGTCTCCGCTTTTTGATTATTCAAATGATAATCAAAAGGGCTCAAAAAAAGGTTTTCACTGTTTAGGAATTAATAGAATAGAAAGGTGTGTGGTTGGTCTAACAATGTTTAGTAATGTATGTGTCCATTAGGAGAAACTACTCTAATACCTACTAGGGAAGGGTTTTCTATCTTTCTTTTCTTTCTCTTTGGTGTGCAGTGTCTATGTGTGTTTTATTTTCAGGTGCAGCAGACATGCATTTATTAAACATTAATATAACCAACCACAAACATGCCTTTATAGTTAGGATCAGTTTATAATACTGATAATCAGCGAATATATCCTCCTAGGTGATAAATTAGAATATAGGGGGCGATTTTATGAATATATATCTGCGCCTTCGCCAACGATATGCATGTATGGGGGTTTAGGCCTTTTAATGATTAATTACGGATCTTTCCGATTTTCTTGTGTATCGGTTGCAATGACAATTGAACTACTCAGATATACCATAGTATAGATGGTAAGTCTGGCGTAGGTGTCGCTTTTTTAGCAACCCCTTAGGTACACGATTATGCCGGGTTGAGGGGTTCCCGGTTGCCAGGTATATTAGGGCTCTCCAGCTATCGAGAGGGCTCAATTGTCTATGCAACAAATACAAAGAGATTGGTTATATCCTCTATCTGAGTGACTGTGTATAGTTTTTCGAAAGACCATTACTGTAGTCTTTCCTGGAAACCTGAATGTACAGGACATATGCCTCTTGATCCACTTGGGTACAGGTGGAGTCCTGGAGAGATGTGCCATAGGGCTAGCTATGTTCGCTCGATAGGGTTTCTTTTTTTCAGCAGGGGCACATTAATCCTTGAATCTTACGCTGTACTTTACAATGATCGGATATACTATGATGTACTAGTAGGTTTCCCATCCTAATTTTAACAAATTTAAACTCTCCTCTTCTTAGCTCGTTTCGAAATCATGTAGGTAGGTGGGAGGAGAGATTTGAATTTGGTATTTTTTGATAAGAAATCTTTTCAATTATTATAATATGCTAGGTAATTTGTATGAGTGATATGTTTTTCCTCTTCTTTCTACTTACTATCGGGTTTGGGGCGCGTTTCCTCGTTCCATCCGATTTCCGGTTCGTTTTCGCGGTTTCGGTATTAGATCCGCGATTTGACCATTTCGATTAGGATTTCTAGGCCACACTGGACCTGTATCGTGTGTCGATATTTCGTGTACGCGTTCGCGTCGTCTCAAGAAATAAGACCATCTTGAAGACAGAAGACAAGATGATAGTTGGCCATCCGAGCCATTTTAAATTTAGGGTTTAGGTTAGAGCATCAAACCACCAGCTCGCAAACAAGTGAACTTTTCGGTTAGTTTTTAAGAAATTTATTTAAAATATATAGCTTTTAATAAGGCCCTGGATTCTAAATTTTTTCTTTTTTTTCTAGGTTTGGTTGGTTTGTGGGGGCTGAAGCTGTCCATCTATTTACTATTCAGGTCCCGCCTGGACTACGGTAGGCATTTTTGCTTAATGGTTATTAATGATTTGTAATAACGATTAGATAAATTGAAAGTTTTTGCCGAGAGTAGCAGAATTTTTATATATTGAAGGAGACAATAAAGAGTGTGTCTTCTGCTGGAATTATAAATTTTATTTATTTATAACGAGAAACTATAGTTTCGAGGGCTTTGCCCTCTTCATCATTCTATTACAATGTATTCACAGGAATTAATTTATGAATGAAAGTTTTACATTTTTCATGTTAAGGTTATAAATTACATAGAGTGGGCAAGTTAAGAATTCTTAACTTGCCCACTCTATGTAATTTATAACCTTAACACATGAAAAATGTAAAACTTTCATTCATAAATTAATTCCTGTGAATACATTGTAATAGACTGATGAAGAGGGCAAAGCCCTCGAAACTATAGTCTCGTTATAAATAAATAAAATTTATAATTCCAGCAGAAGACACACTCTTTTATTGTCTCCTTCAACGATTAGATAAATCAATATTTTTTAAAACTTCTCTTTTCTTTCATGATGTGGCTGTTTCGGTGAAAAGAAGAGGGATAATCTAAAAAATCGGCTCGTATTTGTCCATAAAAAAAGGTAAATATAATAAATAATCTATTAAAAAGAATAGATATTAACTTTACCCTAGTAGCACAATGTTTCAAACTATATAGTAACTATATAGGGGCTATATAAAAACATTCTGCTACTAGGGTAGTATTTAATATTTACCTATATCAATTATTTATTTGACTGTACAATTATTTAAATTCAATAATATTTTACGATAAATAGAGAAAGATTTTTCATTAAAGACCGTTTAGTTTTTTTTTTTTAATTTATTTATTTGATTGAAATCGCGTTTCACAATTTTTCAGAAGTTTTTAAAATTTTCATTTTCCGAGACCGACTAAATAAGAATTTCTATTTTTGAAAGTATGAAATCAATAATAAATAAATAAAAAGTATTATAAGAAGTGAGTGAAATGAAGTGAAGGTATATTAAATCAACGTTGAGTGATGCTGCGAATTTATTTGACTTACAGTGTAGCGAGAGAAAAACAGCTCCAAGGAATGATCGCTTACCTGAAACAAAAACAACCAATTCGATACATTAGATTTTATAGCCTATGGAGGGAGAGAGAGGGTGGCTGCATGCCAATTAAAAATTTAATTAGAAATGATTAAATTGGTCAAGTAGAACTCAAAAAGACTGAGTATTTATTTTTTGTCTATTAATTCTATTATATACGCCTATAAATAATTACATATTTATTTTAATATCGTTTTAGAATCGAATGTAACAAAACTTTCTAAGTGATATTATTATCTATTTAAAATTTGAATTTTTAGTTAAATCCCACATAATTAATTATAATTATTTATTGAACATGAATATAAATAACCTAAAATAGGAGTGGGTGCTGATACTGATCAATCGCAGAACAAGTCGATCGAAACGTCGTAGTTTTATTGTATTATTTATTCGTGTTCAATAAATAATTATAATTAATTATGTGTGATTTAACTAAAAATTCAAATTTTAATCAAATTAATCACAAAAATAAAAGCTTCAACAGCTTCCTTGCAGATTATTATTCATTTAATTATTTATTAATATACAAGCAAATGCTCTGAGGCACTTTGCCTTTTGGAACAGTAAAAAGTATAAATTAAAAAAAATATTATTATGGAGTCTTAGAGTCCAAATACATTACAAGAGAAATTCTAGTTAGAGAAGTCTGTGTACTTAATTTTCATTTTAAGGGTCGCGACTAAAAGTTAAAGAAACGCTGTGGTAGACCATATTTGTAGTCGTAATATGTATTGGTAATTAATTCTACATTCCACCGATCAATTTTATCTTATAATCTTACTAGAACCAAATTCATGGTTAACGATGAGACGTTTCTTAATTCCGAAGTTCATAGTGATAATATAATATTCGAATGTTAAACGTTTTTTTAATAAAATAGTATTTATTTAATCGACCCGATAAACATGATAGTTATAGATTAATATTTCATTGATTATATTACGAATTAAAACTCATTATGATATAAACATATTATGTGTCGCCTAATTCAAAAAACAAATTATTGTCAGAAATTTTTTTTTTTTTTTTTTGCTCCGGGCCTAAGCTATTGATTTTAATTTTATTGAATTTTTGTGAGGATTTTTTATATAAGGAGTAAAAATTTATACTTTTAAAGACTAGTTAAAGGTACCTCCAACTTGACTAATTCAACAAAATTGTTTCAAAAGGGGGCCCAAATAATTGGTATAAACGTTTTTTGCTTCCCCTGTAAAATGCCAAAAATTGTAATTATCTGGTTTTGGAAATAGACGACACATTGACGGGACGAGGAAAGTTTTAGGATGGAGCGAAACCCAATTATAGGGCCCCCCTTACTTGCCCCTAATATATACCAGTTGGATCTTTGGTGCCCCTGGTAAAGGTTTGGGCCTTGCGGTATTAAGGTCATTCACATTCTAACTACAGGTTCGCAATCAAAATAGAGAAAAGGGAAAAAAATATTTTTTATTTTATTTTTCTTTATTGCTGAGGCATCTCCTGGGCCGCCCCGTTCGCCTTATGGTAAGGCCGGCCCCGAGACGACAGGTATATAATATTTGTTGAATTAATGTATTGCTTTTTAGAATTAAATACATACAATTTACACCTTGTTTAAAGGGAGCCCCTGCTACTTAGACAACTGAATTAGCAGATTAGTTAAGGGTATATCTACCCTGCGAAAAAAAGGTGCCCTCGTACACGCGATTCTTACTCCAAAAATTTACTTTTAAAACTTCTGTATTTGGCTCGAAATATGCAATATTTGTATAAGAATCTTCTAATTATGCAATTGCATAGGAATCCGGTCTCTACACATAACAAAAAACCCCACTGGTTGTATGTAATACCTATACTTCTGGATCCAACCCCGGATTGACTACCACTTTCAACCATATTATCTGAAAAAAAATTTCAATTGATAAAAGGAAAATTTATTTTTAGATTTCTAATAAACGTTTTGGGATCGTTTTATAAAAGAAATGAATTTATTTATTATATTAAGAAACAATTTAAAATTTTAAAGTCAAAAACCTAAGATTTTATGTAGAAAATATTTTTATATTGCATATCATAGGGTTTCCATCTTTTTTTTTCAAAAAAAGATTCTCAATTCTTTGGATTTATTATTTATATAGCTTATTGTTAAGTACCGAATAGGTATAAGAATAGAATTTTCCTTTCCTGGCTTTCTATTTCAAGGGCCAACGATAGAAAAGATAAGACGAGAATTAGATTCAATTTGGTTCAAATTGAATAATGAGAAGAAAGTACAGTAAAGGACAAAACAGTTTCTGTTGGCCTAGAGACAAACAGACAATAATAGAGACAAATGAGAGGAATTGTCTGAAATCTATTATCATCAGAGGGGGTTCTGATGCATTTCGAGGGTAGAATATGTGTGAGGGAGGGTCATTTTTCAATCAGCCTCGACCCTAAGGCCAAGGGCAGGCTTCGTCAGTGTCAACGGCTAAGCTATCTCGTTTACGAATTACATGAGGCAGATTACTAGGCTAGCTAGCTATTTATTCTGTTTGGGCGTGAGCCAAACCGAGAAGGAAGATAACAGCCACATTCGGAGAGGGAATTCATCTCCAGAGTAGTGTTTTACTTTCACTTTTAGTTGGAATATGTCAAGTATTAGAATGTCGAAGATTTATTGCTTCGGTGGTTTAGTTTTTTTTTATCAGAAAGATGAATTGACTAAGATTACAGATTTTAATTGAGATAAACTCATTAGAATGCACGACGTTTCGACCCAGTGCCGTAACTAGCCTTTGAAAAGCCCTGTGGTTAGTGTTAACTTCCCGGTTAGAACACTTGGTCTAGAGCATGTTTTCTAGACACTAGAAGATAAAAGCAATAAAAGCTGAATAAGACAACTTCTAGAGTGAGTGTGCTATCAATGAGTGTGCTATCAATCCTTCTATTGTTTTAAATAAATTTTAGTAAATAAATAAATATTAATAAAACCATACATTTTTTGTAAGAATTTAATTTCACTATAAATACAGTGGACTCTCGATAATTCGAACTCCTCAGCTGTTAACTTCGGTGAATCGAAAAAATGCTGTGATACGCTCGAAATCCTTTTCGTAACAGGGGGGGGGAAAACGTTCTATAATTCGAACTAGGCCACTTCCCCTATTTATAATTCGAATTTTTCCTAGCAATGTTATCTATTGCAATGTTAATACATATGTAATTTTTTTTCTTTTTTGTCGTTTTCATTATTTTTACATTTTTACTTGAGGCTATATATAAAATCTATGTAAGCTCATACATATTTTCAAAAATATAATTAAAACTCTTAATAATTCGAATTTTTTTCTTTCCTCTTGATAATTCAAACTTCTTGATCAGTGTTTCTTAAAGTGTGTTCAGCGGAACCCTGGGGTTCCATGAAAACCCGCCAAGGGTCCCACAAAAAAATTCACGACAGGTGAAAAAATTCTAGTGTTGAAAAGGAAAGTGGAGTTTTGGATTAGTTGTGTGAAACCCATTTCCATAACAACACTTTAACTTGAATCACAAAATTGTCTGGTTCCACGCTTACCCCCCAAACGGAAAAGGGTTCCACATTCGAAAAAGTATGAGAAACACTGTTCTTGATAATTCGAAGCCTCGATAATTCGAATTTTTCTTTTAGTCTCTTGGATTTCGAATTATTGAGAGTCGACTGTATGTAGTATGTATCAATTTAATGTTTTACCATTTATGATATGAGTATTTACAGAGCTTTTTCAGAGCCCTACTATATAAACGGTGCACCTAGTTATTTACGTCACTATTTATACCCTTATTATATAGTGTGGGTTTTAAGTGCAAATTGAAGTTTTAATATAGACTGAAAACTTAGTAACTTGGATATTGTATTGTATCTAACTTTCTGAGATTTGGCTCGTGATCCCGGCTTCTTTCCTTCTACTCTGTTCTTTTCATGATGGAGGGGCCAGCCCATACAGGCCTTTAGGGGATGGACCTTCTGGTGTATCTCCTTCTCACATCAATATCATTAAAAAAAGGTTAATTTTGGTTTTCAATTTTTCAGGCGGTGATAAGACCACCAAATGATTCTACTTAAATTAAAATTTGGAAAAATTATTTAAATTATTTTATTCTCTTTTTATTTTCGTCAAATAAGAAGAAATTTAGATATGTAGCTATTAAAGCTTGTATTTTGTGAATTTAAGATAAAAGCCGATAGAAACGTTTTAGTTATATCGTACTATTTGTTAGTGATCAATAAATAATTATAATTAATTATGTGCGATTTCAACTCTTTAGAACAAATTCGGTATCTCAAGTCTTTTGGAAGATTTATCATTTTCCTGTTACCTACCTGGTCTCTAGGATGATCGAAGAGTTGAATTCACTGGTTATTCAGCTAGTAATATACCAAATATATATATATTAGGTAGGGAATCCTCAGTATGCCTGTCTGACCTGCACTTGGTCGGCTTATTGTGGACTTCTGGTAAAGTTTTTTTTTTTTTGAAAAATTCATTTCAATATTTTGAATATATTTTTGACTTCTTACTAGTTTAAATCAGACTCTACGATAAGGGACCGGACTGATTTATAGATTTAAGATAAGGAACGAATTTGATTATAGCGTAGTCTTCAAGTGTGAAAAACTGATAAGTTTCAGCACTTAAAAAAATAAAATTTTTTTGCTTAACTAATGAAAACTTCTTCATTTAATATAATTGATAATACATATTATTAAGACGTAAAAAATATATTCTGTAATAAATAATTAAATAAATACTAGAAAATATATTACGTTTATTTAAAGTTATAATTATTTAGTGAATGATATATTTTGATTTTAAATGAGGCTTTGCCTGGCTCCCGGGCGAACCGAATAAATTTTTTTCTTTTATATCTATTTAAAATTCCATTTATAAATGGAGAAATTCTCCCGAAACGTTTTCGTTTTATTAAGCTTTTGAAGATTATATTGATTATGATATTATTAATATTTTAAAATATATAAAGTAGAGAGCTCTCGTATGGGAGCCCGACGCCCTTTTTAACCGACTTTGAGGAGGAGGTTATCAATTGAAAGAAATGTCTGTTTTTTTTGTGTTTGTCCGTTGATTTTTCTTTACCATGTCGACCGATTTCGATTATTTTTTTGCATTTGGGTTCATTATAGTCGCCGATTGGTCTCGTCTAAATATCATTGGTATTGGACTTTGTTTGTTATGTATGTTCATTGTTCATGCATAACTTCTTTGTTGATGGACCGATTTCGATGATTCCTTTTTTATTGGAATTAGGGGTAGTACCATATTAATTTGGTCAAATTCTGATGATATGATCAATGACAAAATAACGGAAATCTCCAATTCTTATGTGAAAATAATCGAAATTATAATTAATAAAATCTTTTTAAGTTAGGAGATGATTTTTTTTTTATGAATTGAATTTTATTATCAATTTCCGAGATCAATCGACTTGATTGGGGAATAATGGAATTGAAATAATTATCGGAAAAGAGGTTTTTTATCTAATTAGATTTTTCCTCTTATTAAAAACAAGGACTAAAGATGAATAAGGACACTCGATGGCGGAGAAGTAATCTCCGGAATCGAAGCAAAAATACAATGTATACATTAATTAATGTAAAATAATTGGTTTAATAAAATTTATAAAAAAAAAAATTATCTTTAATGATTAATTATTAGTCATTATCAATTTCCGAGGAGAATAGGGGGAAAAATGGGGGACGAATAATGGAATTATAAATTATCGGAAAAGAAGTTTTTTTATTTAATTAGTTTTTTCCTCTATAAAAACAAGGACTAAAAAGATGATCAAGGACAGTCGATGGTGGAGAAGTAATCTCCGAAGTCGAAGCTCAAATACAATGTATACATTAATTCATGTAAAATAATTGGTTTAATAATAATAAAATATCAATTTCCGATTTCTTCGCCCGAATCTTTCTCTTACGAGATGCATGCAAGGTATTATTATAAGTCGCTATTCTTAACATCACTAAAAAGAGAAAAATAAAAATAATTTTTAGAGAAAAAACCTATACTTCAAAAAAATTAAATGCAACAACTAAAATAATTAGAACTCAAAAATAAAATAAAATTCACTAAAAGGTATAAAATAATTATCTTATTTAGTTACAACTAAACGATGAAATTTTTCCATGAAATCACTATTGGAAGTCGGTGCCAAACATACATTTTATGAATCGGACTCGATGGATCTTACTTAGTACGTTTGGCGGGTAATGAAGACAACATGGCGTAAGCTCGCTAATATAGTTTATTTGGCACCGACTTCAAAAACTAATTTCATCGATTATTTGTAACTAAATTAGATAATATTTTATTTTATACCTTTTAGTGCATTTTATTTTATTTTTGAGTTCTTCTTATTTTAGTTGTTGCATTTAATTTTTTTGATGTCGGTTTTTTTTTCTAAAAATTATTTATGGAATATTATTATGTTTTTTATCTAGGAGAAAGTTGCCTGGTTTGCGTTGCAGATTATTTTTGGGATATTATTAGGTGAGTCAATGTGATAGCATTTGAATATTGGAACTCCATAATTAGTTCCATTGATAACAATTCATTCTATAATCTTACTATTATTTTGACTGTCATACATCAATTAGAACACCATTTTAATGTTTATTTATTTATACATTATCAAACAATAATATATTTTTACTTTTTCCTTATTAAGTAAAATAAAATACATAGAATTAGGCTGATTTTTTTTTATTTAATTCACTTTAAAATGTCTGTGTGGATGTGCATAAAAGTACCTATTTTTAATAACATTTTAGGGAAAGCGGTGTAGGTTTATAATGAAACATATTTAAAAAATTATAAAGGGTTGGAATTAGTGGCACAAAAGTCTTTTGTATAAACTCCTGATGATGGGCTAAAAAACCCGAAATATATAGAGTGCCTATCCAGTTAATTCAAACTTATATCTTGTAAGTTAATAAGAAATATACAACTTATGTCTATTTTTTTGCCCCGAAATCGAAAATTGTATTAAAATATTAATCGAATGATTTTTTTGGGGAGGGGGGGGGGGAAGAAGGATCGAATTTTTTGTCGGGAGCGAAATAAATTTTTTTTTTTATGATTGTGGGTGAGGTATTTTTGTAAAGATGTTATTAAATAGAATTAGGTTTATATTAAAAAAAATTCACTTTAAAATGACAGTCTTAAATTCGGTATTTTTAGGTACTTTTTGTACCTGACAGCGTTTGGAAATGGCTTAAATTAAAATTTTGAAAAAAAATCCAAATTTTTCTCTTATTCTCTCATTATCAACGACAAATTAGTACATCGTTGATGTCTAAGATATGTTTGAATCATTTTTATGCTGACTCTCAGGGCCGGCTGAAGTATTGAAAGAATTCACTGAGGGACAGGTCATTCAACTAATAATCCTTAAATCAAGTAAAGAAAAAAAAATATATATATATATAAAATTCTAGGTAGGTTTCACCCTTGTTACTTTTTTTAGTGAAACCTACCTAGAATTTTATATTTTTTAAAAAGTTTTTTTTTAAATTTAAAAATTTTTTTTTTAGTTGATTTAAATATATTTCACGAAGAACCTCCACAATTCCCCTTAAAAAATTAATAATCCTTATCCTTATAAATAAATATAAAATTAAAAGGCCTTTTTTCTTCTCATACCCTCAGTATTCTAGCCCGGCTCTCATTTGACCGGCTTATTGTTTCTTTTTAATGTTTTTTAATCAGAATATCCATTAATAGGAAAATTAAATACCGAGGAATATCATGGTTGAGGGGAGGTTCTATACTACCTTCTATTTGTGGATCAGACCCCGTGTGGTCAGCAAGGATTCTTCTCACTTTCTACATAAATAGTAAATTCAATTTGCATTGTATTGATTTCTAACTTGAGCAAATTGTCTCCGCCCTAAAGGCTTAATTCTATCACTCATTTGAAGGGTAAAAATAAGAACTTGACCACTTGTTCAAATATACATAGTGTATTGAGTAATCGATAACGAATCGAGGTGCTTGAATATTTCATTGCCCTTTGATTTGGAATTTTTCGCTTTTTTCCTCTTATATATACAATATAGATCTATCAGAGAGAGATAATAAGTATTATATCAATCAATAGATATACAGTGGCGCTTGGATGCAATTGATGAGGAAAAGATATGAATCATTAAATTATATAATCTTTTTTTTGTTGTGTTATATACTACTCATTAAAAAAAATCTGTCTCTATTCATTCCACAGTAATTTCCGATTTGGTTTTATAATATTTAATAATTTATTAATTTTAATAATATGAATTTTATCCAAAACTTGCCGAAAATTAATTTTGCACATGAATTAAAGATTTTGGTTAGCTAGCCATACAAAATTATATTGAATTGCTAGGTAGGTTAATGACGGCGTTCATTAAAAGATGGCGCCTCACGTTATTTATAAACAATACTGTTTTATATACATATATTATAACACTCTGGTCTCCTTTCAAGCAGAATATATATACATTCATACATAGGGGCGGGTGTATGTTTTTTTGTTTTTATTTTATAGGAAATCCAATATTAAAATTGAGAACAGGTTGTCATCTATTAGATCTGAGATAGAATGAATTATTTTTAATCACCTATATGAGTATATATATATATTAGTATGGTTGCTTTTACTTCCGTGGGAATCGAACCCGAGTGCTATAATTAGCAATCTGTGCTACCCTGTAAAGTGAACCTCACTCGGGTTCGATTCCCGAAAGAGTAAAAGCTCAATCCTTCTTTTTTTCTTTTTTTTTTTTTTAATGATATTGATGTGAGAAGGAGATACACCAGAAGGTCCATCCCCAAAAGGCCTGTATGGGATGGCCCCTCCATCGTGAAAATAAAAGAGTAGAAGGAAAGAATCCGGGATCACGAGTCAAATCTCAGAGAGTTAGATACAATCCAATTCACTAAGTTTTTTAAGGGCTTCGAGCAGTGGTAAATTCTCCGGGCGATAAATTAGGTTAAATTTATCTCCCACTTCTGATATATAATTAAAAATAATCTATTCCATCTCGGATCTGGCACATGACAACCTCTTGTGATTTTATTAGAAAATTAAAAATAA
The DNA here is from genome assembly GCA_024734495.1 of Forficula auricularia. Taxonomy (NCBI): domain Eukaryota; kingdom Metazoa; phylum Arthropoda; class Insecta; order Dermaptera; family Forficulidae; genus Forficula; species Forficula auricularia. The sequence goes on from JALMQS010000264.1 coordinate 373,196, forward strand.
TTTTTTAACTGCAAATGTCATATATCAAAATTTTGATTAAATATAATTTTTCTCTATTAATTTTAGATCAAAAGAATTAAAAAATAGATTAAATTTGCGGATATCTATTTATTTTAAAATATCACGATTTCTCCAGAAGAACTTGAGCTAATAACTTGAAATTTGGTATAAAAGCTAGTTTTAAGAGGTTTATAAGTACTTTATACTTATGCCACTAAGCAGGTCGAGTAATAGAGATTTATTAATTTATTATTCATTCAAAATTAAAAAAAAATCAAATTATAAAAGGGTTAAAGGAGAAAAAACTTGTAAAATCAATCATGATTTTTTTACATCTTAAAAAAGAGGGGGGGGGGGGGCAAAAATCCCAAATTTAAAATTTTCGACTTTATTTCTTGTAAAACATTTTTGGTGATAAACGATTACATCCACAAAATTGTATAAAAATAGATCATGATCATTGGATTTCAAAAGAGAAGGATGAAAAAAATCCAACATTTTGAAATTTAAATAATATGTACCTACAATTTACATATATGTATTATGTATATAATAGGAATTTTTTTTAAATATAGATTATTACCAGAAAGCTAAAATTGAGAAACCGAAAGATCTAAGCTGAATTTGGGGAGTAAAAATACAGGACCCCCAAGCTATAAATAAATTTGAATGCGTAGTTGATAAATTTATATAACAAATAAAATAGTAGATAATTTAAATTCATTTTTTCTGACCTTGCACCTCTTTGGTAAGGAGTTCATCATGGTTATGATGAGTTAATCTATGGTTTATTATGATAGGCAGAAATCTAGAGTAAGCGAATTTTGGCAAGCCATTTTTAATTATATTTAATTTATTACTTATGTATCTCTTGAAAATAATAAAATATAATAACTTGCATTTATAAGATAAGACAACAGAAACAACTTTACTAATCTAATTATTAGTTTATGTACTTATAATTAATGATAAAAAGAGTAACATTCAGCTGCAAGATACGAATATGATGATTTTTTTTTTTTTTGAATTTATTTTTTTCATTTCGATTTAATGATAAATTTAAAAATAAGCCAGTAATTAGTATAAATTTTTCTACCTAAGAATAAATTATAATAATGGCTCCTACAGTAGTATTTTCCTAATGAAAATGAGAATAATGTAGGAGATAATAAAAGAGTGTATCTGCTAGAAAAATACATTTTTAAATTTATTTATTACGAAACTATAGTTTCGAGGGCTTTGCCCTCTTCATCAGTCTATTACAATTGATTCACAGGAATTGATATGTGAAGAGAGCAAAGCCCTCGTAACTATAGTCTCGTTATAAATAAATTAAAAAAATTATTTTTCCATTAGAAGACACACTCTTTTATTGTCTCCTTTAATTTATAAAAATTCTGCTACTCTCGGCAAAAACAAACTTCCAATTTATTTCAAAATGAGAATAAATCATCGAAATATCGATGACGTAAGGTTATAATATAGTAATTGTAGCAAAAGCTTTCGCCCGAAATACTTTTTAAGTATTATTTAATTTATAAATTACGAACTTAATAATATTTAAAGACGTCAAGATTAATATATTCCCCCTGTATTCTATCGAATTTTAATTTATTAAATAAATACATTAATGAAATTTAAAACAAAGCAATCGGAGCTGCTGATGAAGTCGAAATAAATAAAAGAAACGTTAAAAATTCGATTAATTTTTTTTTTAAATGAATCAATATTTAAATTTATAATTCATCGACACAAATCATCCTTTATTATCAGTGATCTTCAACCTTCTTATATCTGGAGAGTTCTTAGGATTTGAATGTTATATAGTAAAATTTTCTCTGAAATTTTTTTTACGAATTTAAAAAAAGATGTTCAAGAAACAATTTTTAAACAGTATTAATAAGATAAGCCCGATTAATTGAAAAAAAATCATTTATCTAATAATAAAAAAAACTGTTTTGCAAAGACTGTTGCAAAAAATTTTCCGACAAGTGGTTTCTTAGGGAGTGGTTACTTTTTCCAGAACAGTATTCTATATACTAGAAATTTATTGATATATTAGTATATTTTAAAAATTTACTTTTAGTAAACGATCCCTTTAAAATTTGGATCTAGAAAGCCCTTTATCTAATCAGTTCTCCGCATTGAAAATGCAAACATTTTAGCACAAGAACGAACTTTCTACGTCTTTTTGTTATCAAGTTATCATGGGTATCGGAATCAAGACAGACAATCATGGTTGAAATGATTTTTCTCCACGTTCTAGACATTTTTTCAGCACAATGTACAAAAAATTATTTGAAATTTTTTAAGTGAATTCAATACTTGGCTCCCCCGGCGCAGGCAGAAAATATTACAAAATAAATTAAAAATCAAAATTTTTATAAAAAGTGTCACGGGTCCGAACGTTGAACAGAATCTCATATTACAAGATATTCTTTATATCAGATGTGCGGTCGACCGGTAGACCGCAACGCCTCTAGACCTGAGCTTGAACAAATTATAGTGATACATTCAGAGCTTTTTTGAATATAAAAAAATAATAAATCATTTTTTTTTGCTTTTTACTAGATATATGTTCAAATAATGTTCGCAGAAACTGACTAAATAATCACACAAAATCGATATGTTTGTTCTTCGCAATAATGAAAGAATGCAAGTGCGATTTATAAATTGAAAATGTGCCTATTTATTTAACGAAGGTTTTATTTTTAAAATATTATTGCTAAATAATGTTATTATCGAAAGATTGATCTTCATTATCTGTTTTTTTAATTAGAAGAATTCTATTTGTTATTTCTCATGGCTTGAAATACCCAAATAAATTCGTTTTGTTGTACCATATATGTTAGGGTGCTCATTATTTTGGATATTTTCGAATATTTACGTGGACAGGGGCTCATATGACTCTAAATAAATAAAAAAATATCCCCAGTTCAGTCTTCTATCTCAATTTTAACCTAGTGCTACACAGCAATTAAGATTCCCATCTAAATAACTTGGGGTTTTTGGTATTCAACGATCGATTTTTTTATTCCGGACAAAGTAATGGTTCAATCTCTTTAGACTTTATCCTTATAATAGTACCTATGCTTCAGATTTTTTACAGACTTTTAGCTATTACAATTTTGGAGTTACATCTAGATAAAATACTGCTATATTTTAGTATTAGTAAGTTATAGACTCCAAAATTATAATAGCTAAAAATCTGTAAAAATTCTGAAGGATATCCACTATTATAAGGATAAAGTCTACAGAAATTCAAATTTTTGAACCATTACTTTGGCCGGAATAAAAAATTGATCGTTCAATGCCAAAAACCCCATGTTATTTAGATGGGAAACTTAATTGCTGTGTAGAACTAGGTTAAAATCGAGATAGAGACTTGAAACTTGGGGGATATTTTTTATTTATTTATTTAGAACCATATGAGCCCCTGTCCGCGTAAATATTCGAAAATATCCAAAATAAGGACCACCCTAATTTACATATGTATTTTATCCCATAAGGAATAACAGATAAAATATTTATAATTAAAAAGACTAATGAGGATGTTCAATAACTTTTCAAACTATACTCTAACAAATAAATGATTAAATATGATATTATTTGCATCATGCAGACGACAACTTCATTGATTTCTCTTGAAGAATCAACAGTTCTGCTATTCTCGGCAAACAAAATCCTTCCAACTTGCCAAATGATACTTAACTATCAATATTTTCTGATACTTTGAAACATGTCAAGGTCGTTGGGCGAATTTAAAATTATATAGGTATATATAAAAAATGATTTATATATGTCTATAGTTAAAGCGTAGTTTAAAAGTCGACAAAAAAAAACTTATCTCTGAATAAAATTTCATTCAAGCGAAAGTATAAAATTCCATTATAAAATGTTAACAAGTTCATTCGGCTGTTGGGTTGCAAAAGATAAATGGGGGAGGTGGTTGCTAGAAGGGGGGTTAGGGGGGACTGGATAAGGTGGGACCTCGACATTTAAAAGGGAAGGACATCCGACATATACGACGACCGGATCCCGAAATCCCGTTAGAAAACCAAATCCCTGTTCTCACAAACCTGTTCTTTCTCTTCTTGGTGGTTCACAATTTGCAATCGTCAAATATTATTATTCGGTATAGGTATCTTAATCTCCCATCAATTCGCTCTTTAGTCCGGTTCATGTTCCATGTACTTATACTATAACTCTGCTGTGGCGGAGATATCAATTCAACTTTCTCAAAACGTTCTTAGAAAAATTTCTCTTCATATTTTTATTTAATTGTAACGTTTAAAATTCTTAAATAAATTTATACACAGGCCCGCAGCGTGGATAAGAGTCGTGCTAAAGAAATGTATCGCCCTTTTTCCATAATACAAAATTTGTAAATTAAAAAAAAATAACTAATTTCAATTCAAAATTGATTATTTAGTTACTAAATATTATCTTTATTTTAATTTTAATTCACGGTGGTGTTGAGGATTCTTTTATGAGTTAAATGAAAGTCTTATTTTTCAGCAGTATTTTAATTTTAAATTTTAAATTTTTTATTTATCCAAATATTTCGGAAATTTTGTACAATTTTCCTTCTCTACAGTGGACCTCACCCAAAAATCCCCGTATTTGCTCATAGTCCAGTCAAATTGTGCTCAAATGGGTCCCTATGAGAAAAGTTTTGGGGTAGTTCTGATTTTTTGATGTATATGTTTTGGGGGAGTTGAATCCAAATCTGAGGTCTCCCACCAAAATTTTCTGACGCAACATTGTAGAAAATGCAAAAAAAAGTGAAAATTTCCATTTTTTGGCGATTTTTTGCTTCTAACTCGAAACTATAAACTTTTCGTAAATAACCTTGCTGGATATCTACAAATCTAAGACTTTTATCAAAAAAGTGTTCCAAGTAAACGTTCAACTCAATAAAATTTCCTAGAGAATGAGATAGGAATCAAGTTTCTAGGATAAGTGGTTTTCATTCTATAAAGGAAAAAAAGGCAATTTTTTGCAAGATATTGCAGTTTTTCAAAACTTCAACCTTTTTGCGGCACGGATTACCATTTATCCAATTAAGATGAAACTTTGTTTGAATTGTAGCAAATTTAATCTAGTTTAAAATGTATAGAGTGGTGGAAAACGTGCTCCTTCATGGTCAAAATGGAAAATTTCGGGTACCGCGACAGTTCAGTCCCCGACAAAATATTCCCGACAAACATCCCCCGACAAAATATCCCCCGACATAATATCTTCTGACAAAATATTCCCCAGTATAAGGGAGAATACAAAAGAGATTAAGTGAGAAGATTATAATCTTAGTTATCGCCCGACGTTTGGCTGTTCGGTTTTCAATGTGTGTTTGATTAGAAAAAAAAATGGGAGCCCGAAACACACCCCGCCCAGACTAAACTTTCGGAGGTTCGGTTAATATATATTCAGTTCGGCTCAGTTGGGTTCGTATAGCTCCTTTTCGGGCTGGTTTTTAGACGGTTCGGTTGACTTACGATTTGGATTCAGCCCCAAAAAACATATATATGCATAAAATCAGAACTACCCCGAAACTTTCGTGATAAAAACACAATTTGACTGGACTATCAGTCTTCAAAATTCGAACACAGGGCCACAGGAGACATTTCATTCTTTTTGATGCTTTAAAAGACAAGTCAATTAGCGCACATTTATTTTTATTTATTAATTTTCATTATTCATGACACCTTAGGATTAACACATTTTTTTTTATTTATTTAATGTCACCGGGAACAAAGCCCATTTAGACAGCACATAAGTAAAGATTAACACATTAAAAGTATAGAAATTATCGTGGCGACGCAATGTGAGAGATTTTTATGTGATTAATGTTCTTACCGAGGTTTAGAAATGGCTAAAATTAAAATTATATGAAAATTCCACAAATTCACTCAATCTCTTCTTATCAATTCAGAATAAAAACAAATGTTACATCATTCGTATCCATATCCAATTTATAAAAAGAATAGTAAAGAATTGGATAAAATTAAAAAGAGTGTTTTTTATTAAAATGGGCCAGACGTTTCGTCAATTTATTTTGACTTCATATTTTGACTTCATACCTCTGTATAAAAACGACGACAAATTTTTTTTAATTGTTGAAGAAAAGTCGCTTCCAAGATTGTTGATTGGGGGTCGTATTAGGTTAGGGGTTAGCGTGCCAGCCTGCTAACCAAGTGGACCCGGATTCGAATCCGACTCGAGGCATCCGGTTAAAATCTGACCCGGGGGTAGAGACAAATTTAAAAAAATAATTAGTAGTATCGTAAATTGGCTTATGGCTAGAAAGGCCGAAAAGCCAAAAAAAAGATTGTTGATTAATTTTAGCCATGAATATGTTAAAGAAAGATGTTTTGTCTTATAGTGAAATTGTATTTTGACAAAGAGTGAGGAAGTCAAAATAAATTGACGAAACGTCTGGCTCATTTAATAAAAAAAACTGTGTTCCCTACTATTTCTGTTAAAATAAAAACAAATTTAATGTATTTTTGAAGTTTTAAAGTGCGAAACTCTTGGCACGGGGTTGCGCTCTCATTTGGCCGGTTTATTTCCGCTAAAAGGATTATTTTTTTTTATTGTTAAATCGTAACCGTGTAAAAATAAGCTTTTTTAACACTTGGTGGGTGTTTTTGGTTCAAAAGAATATGCGGTAGATTGCTATCATCCCGCCTAGAGATTAGGCAACATTCTTTCTTCCAAGTTAGCTCAGCGTTATTTCCTCAAGGGTAATTTTACACAAAGCAAATAAATATTTGCTCAGTGATTAGAGCTCGCCTATCGACTAACCTCGCTAATCAGAATCAAATGCACCTATACTCACAAACTCACGGATTAATTTAATATAATTTTCTTTTACGATCTCGATTTACTAATATAGATTAAAATAAATTTTAATTTGTGCTTAAAGATTGTCTACTCCGTTATAGTTAGATAAACTTTATATAATATTTTTTCTAATTGTGTTTGTGATAGTTAAAACTAAAACCGATAATGAGAGAGGAAATGTTCATTTTTGGGATTATGTATAATTATATTATCTGTCTAGTGTACAAAGTCTACTTGAAAGAATTTCTCTTGTCACGTTTAAGAGTTGTTTTCATTTTCAATTTTAAATGACATAATTCTTTGAAATTATTATTATATAGTACATATTGACAAAACATAAATTTTGAAAAAATATCTACAGGTAACGCTAGTATAACGCGATTTACATATTGTAAAGTTTGTGTTCAATCGTTTGTAATGTGACCAGCTTGCTATTACAACACAACGAATTTATCTATAATCAATAGAGTAAACAAATAAATGTTTTGAATATAGATATTGAATGACACACAATGAGGTTGCTCTCTGCTTGATGCAAATGAACATCTTCAAACATTTAATAAAATACAAACGTTTCGGGAGAATTACTCTCTTTTAAAATGGAATTTTAAATAGTTAAAAAAAGAAACAAACTGTTTTATTTAATGAATATAAATCAGCACTAAAGAAATTAAATATTGTAAATTTAGACAATGACTCAGAATGTCTTGGAAATGAAATTACCTTGAATTTTAATAAAAATAAAAAATATTTACGAAAAATTCTTCTTCTCTAGAAATGTTTAATAAATTAAGAGAGAATTTATATTTAAAGTGCAAAATCTAAGATTTGAATAGAATATTTTTTCATATCAGAGGGCTTCGTTCACTCAGGAGTTGAACCCGAGTACTAACCCGCTTGCCGGGCTTGTTAGTTCTACCCTCGAGACAAAAGCCCGAATTTTTTTCCGTTTAAGTTGAACGGAATAAAAATTTAGGGCTTCTCTTTAATATATTGCATGTAAGAAAGTGTTTTTGTCTCGAGGATAGAACTACCAAGCCCGGCAAGCGCGTTAGTACTCGGGTTCAACTCCTGAGGGACGAAGCCCTCTGATGTGCAATGTAAAAATATTCGATTAAAATCTTAGATTTTGCACCTTAAATATAAATTCTTTCAAAAGGTATTAAAGATGGAGGAGGAGGTATCAGCCAAAGATGGAATCACTGGGTTCAATAAAACACCTTTAATAAAACGTTTCGGCCCGAATTTATTTGGCCATATTCAGTTAATTAGGAGTTATACACAAAATGCGGTACACTATGTGATCGAACCAAGCCTTGTCAAAAATAAACATTTTAGCTTCATGTAAATTTATAACGTGACTGGACCCATTCATTCATTCTGAAACTTTTGGGTAAATTTACATGAAGCTAAAAATTTTATTTTTGACAAGGTTTGGTTCGATCACATATGTGTACCGCATTTTGTGTATAACTCCTAATTAACTGAAGATGGCCAAATAAATTCAGGCCGAAACGTTTTATTAAAGGTGTTTTATTGAACCCAGTGATTCCATCTTTGGCTGATACCTCCTCCTCCATCTAATACAGTTTCATCACAGCCACGAATTCTATCAATATTCTTTCAAAAGGCTCATGAATGACTTTTTCAGAATTTTATAAATCTAAATTTTTTTCAATTAATATTATCTTTGGGCTTCTTACTGGCCCCCTGGACTTCGTAATGGATTTTAGGATAATAATTTAAATTTCCTAATTTTAATAAATTTTATTTGTCATGAACTATTATTGGGTTTTAAAATTGAAAAAATCACGTTGGCGTCGTCGCGCAAGCCGATTATAAAATATATGTAGATAGATAGATTTTTTAATTATGCTTTTGACTATTTGATATATTTATTATTATTAGAGGGTCTATATTTATTATAATGATATGCTTAGAAAATTTTACTAGGGCCAAATTTTTTGACAGCCCCATAATCATTTACGCCAGAGGTCCCCAAGCTTTTTAGAGAAACGGCTACATGTGAATATTGAAAACTATGGGCAGGCTGGATATAACATATTATACCGAAATTATATTAATAATATGCTATTATATGGCATTAATATTTAGTATAGTGAATATTTGTGAATTAATTCGAGACTAGTTAAGGGCCGGATGGAAAAGTTTCAAGGGCCTGATTTGGCCCGCGGGCCGTAGTTTGGGGACTCCTGATTTGCGCTAACCTTTACGGGGTCGTGACCATAATAGTAGCGCTGCTCTAGTTTATAATTTCCTTGTGTTTTTTTACAGGGAGTAGGAGAGGGGGCAGAGAGCTAGTCTGAAAGTCTTCTTCTTCTATTGTCAAAATAAACAAATAAATAAATTAACGTGAACTGTTGTGTTCACATGAGAATGGAATGATTCAGCCGACAACTTCAGAATCACGTATAGCAATGACAAATTGTCTCATTATCTATTCCTATATAACTTTCTATAGTTTAGAGTTCTTATTCAAATACAGGATGTGTTCGAGAAAACATGATATAAAAAAAAAAGTAAAACAAAATTTTATATAGTTGAAAAGATTTTGTTTTGTCGAGAGTTGTTGATTCATAAAGAGAAATCAATAAGGTTGTCAGCTGCTTGATGCAAATAAATATATAGTATATATCAGTGGCGGTTGGTGACTTTTCAACCAGGGGATGCTGTCCAAAAAAAGTACCCTTCATTTTTTGAAATTTTATTTTAATTTTCGCTTTTTTTTTGCAAATTCCTTCGAATATGGCATCATTTTTCGTTTAATATTAGATTTTTTGATTTGTACGAGTGATGGTAGGAGTCAGAAATTAATTCTTGTGACTTAAACTCCACAGTCCCTGAGATGGAAATTGAAATTTCTCCAAATTCTATTCCTATGTATAAGCAAACCGAGGGGTGAACCGCGATTGGAATTAGGTGTACACCGTCTTTGAAATTATTTGGAATTACTTTGGAATTCATTAAATAATCTATTGTCTTCCACTTGGAAATGAAAGTGGAAGTAGGTGTACACAATTTTAGGTCGCGGTTCACCCCTCGAAGCAAGCTATGACTTGTCTATTGTACTCTTGAAATGGATTAGTCCAACGATGCTCGAAACATATTTATTTATTCCTTTTATCTATTATTTCTATTTTAATAGAGAACAATTTTTATTCGACTTAAACTTGTCTGGACTTGTCTTTGACATACTAAAACTGGAAGATATACCAGGCAGAGACTTAAAACCTTCTATCCGGGCCCTTTTAGGAAAATCATTCATTTTAAATGCCCCTTGAAACAATGCAACAATTTTATTTCATTTCGAGAACCAATATACTTTTCAAAACAAAACATGTTTTATATAGAAATATTTGAAATAACGGATAATAATTTGAAAATTTAAAGATCCTCCTGAAATTTTGAAGTTATGAAAATACTCTAAATGTTTTAAACAGCTTCCATGGACCGCACGCCACTGATATACGATATACATATATTATATAGATCCTAAAAGAACGAGCTTCCCTCGTTTTTTTTTTTTATTTAATCAATCACTTGTTTTGTTTTGATTCATTTTTTCATCCGCTAGGTATTAATAATTAGTTTAATTAAAAGACCTATAAAAATTACAGGGTATGGTCAAGTATTGTAATTGTAGATGAAAAAAGTGATTTTTGTTTTTTCTTCGTTTTTTCGAAATAATATCTCAAAAACGGCTGAAACTATTTTGATAAAAAAAAAATGAGCGAAATCAAGGCGTTTTGGTCTACAAAAAAGCCCTAATGAGTAAACATCGAATAAATTATATTTTTTGAGATATTAATTATTTTGTCAAAATGTCTGTTACCACGTTTAGCTACCAAATTTTGTGTACCTATGCTCTAGCTCAAAAACTAGTGTTAATATCAAAACGAAATTTCACATGTCATATTGGTGATTTGAGATATGTTAAGAGCTGATTAGATTTTGGTTGAAATCGAACCCAAAATTAAGGAAGAGGGGGGGGGGGTGGAATTAAAATTATACGATTTTCAAACTAAAAAAAAAAAACAAAAACAAAATCAAGAAAAATAAAATATACTATAAAATGAACCTATAATTAAAAAAGAGTTATTATTTTTTTCCGGGGCCAAAATTAGCTGGATTTGGACGAAATTTTGCATATGCACCCTACGACCTTATGAAAATCACTCACTATGTAAAATTGATAGTGATCAAAAAGTATATAGGGGGTTATTTAGTAAATTATTAGAAATTATTTTATTAAATATTAAAAATAAGAGAGGGCCAGGAGTTTGGTAAAGTCACATGGATGGCCACATTAGCTTATTTTTTATTATTATCTTTAATACTATTTTTAAAATTCTTTCGAGCTCATTTACTAAATGTATAGATCTATAATATTTTATTTTGTTTACTTTCACTTGTTTATGTCTATATATGGTAAGTGGAAGTATTGCATAAATTATCGTGTATTGTTTTTAGATATAGAGTTATATGTTTTGATATTTATGTCATGTTTATTCTTGAGAGAAAACAGAAAATGCTTCGAGGATGAAATAACCAAAAAATTGTGTGTTAATTATCTATTAACTAATTTATATCCAAGAGTGAAAGATCCTATTAGATATGGTTTGTTCATGTCAGAAGGGATCTTTCACTCTTGGATTTAAATTTCTTGATATTAATTTCGCGAAAACGTAGAGACGTTAGATTTTTAAAAAACACCATATTAAAAAAATTCACTTATTTCAATAATTAATTTTAAATTTTAAGGTTCCGAAGGAAAATAAAAACTGAGTTAATGCATTATTATTATTATTATTTTATTCTAATTTGAACAATAGAATAGATATTAAATATGTTTTTATTTTATATTTAGCAGGTGGCGTTTTGCTGGCTAGAATGCGGGAAATTTTCGGGAATGACACATACAGGTAATTAATTATATCGAAACTAACTTGATAACGACTCTAAAAACAAGTCAAAATGTCATAAATTTCCAAAAAATTTCCATCAGCTTTTTCAACTTTTAAAACATGTATTAAAATGTTCAACTTAGGGTTGAGGGGAAACGTGTCCCACTCGCATTTCTCCAGCTTATACTTATTCTAACTTCTAACAAGCTGCTTAGTTTTTTATCCCATGGGGACAAAAACAACCCTACTGACATATAATTAAAAATAATCCATTCCATCTTAATAAGATAGATGACACCCACTAGTGATTTTCTTTCAATTTTATATGTTTTACCTGGAAGACCGAGCTTCGCTCGGGTTTTAATTATTTTTTATTTGAACAACCAATTGTTTTGCTTTAATTTAACTCCATAATTTCAAATACATCTATTCAAACACTTGTTGATAATTAGTCGAATTATAAAACCTTTCAAAATATACTAATTTTTCGCAAAATTGAGACCTGCTTAAATAGAATATATTTTAAAATAAATTCTCGATTATTTTTAATTCTTAAAAGTTTATTAATAATTCTAACGTTTAGATAGAACAAAATATTTTAAAAAACCAGCTCACAATACCTCTCCAAGCCCTTTATAAAATTACCTCTCTGTGTTGATATAAAAGAAGAAGGAAATATTTTTTCAAATCCTAAACTAGCACCACTTTACTTGTGAATAATTACACTGAATATGAAAAACCCAATCAAATTAAAGTTACTCAAAGATGAGACCCGGACAGATCGATTTGTTGAGCCAAAACCCCCTAGTTTGTGATTTTCATCGGAATCATTAGAGCCATTTTCGAGAAACTGAATATATATAATATGTAAGAATTATTCATTTAATAGTGTGTAATAAGCTAATAAGCTATTACTGAGTGGTAAAATAAATAATTTCACTAGTTCGAATCTCATTGCACATAGAACAACACTTCTGACAGATAATTAAAAATAATCCAATAATTTCATCTCAGATCTAATAGGTGACACCCTCTTGTGGATTTTCTTACACTTAAAAATGTATATTAATCACGCACATGTCAGTATGCGAAACTGACTCTTACTTGTCCGGGTTTTTTTATTATTCTTAAGATGTCTTGGGGAAATCCTCATTTCTCTATCTGAAAGGTCATCTCTCTCAGAAAATATTCCGTATCTGAGACAATCGAAGCATCGACAATCCATTCAAAAACATGAACAGCTATATTAACTTAACCAATTGCATTTAATTAAAATCATCAAGTTGTAACTGAGATAACGCTTTATACTTTTAATCTTGACACTTACTTATCTCTCTCTCCTTTTCTAATATTAGAGCCACTTAACACTTAACTCGGCCCTCTTCTTCTTCTTCTCAAATGTAAACTCTCTTTCTCTACTCTTCACACACATCTAGAGAAATATAATTAATTGAACTTGTTATGTAATAGCCTATCTATCTAATATTAAATTTAGATATATAAATATTAATTTATTAATTTAAGAGTTTCTTCAATTTAATCTAATCTCAATGTTTGGCTTAATGAAAAAAACTAAAAAACAAAGCATTAATATATAATATAATAATATCTAACATCCGCAGTAAAGATATTAATTATATTTATATTGACCCGTGGGGTCTTATTCAGCAATTGGTGTAATTAATAAGGAGCTAATAAGATTAGAATAATATAAATTTGGATTAGTAGATTAGAATGCAAGGTAGGTTTAACATAGTAATATAAATGAACCCGCGGTCCCTATCAAGAGACGAATTTCCATTAGAGAATGCATTTTGGAAGTACCTGGCGGTCCGAGTAATTTTTTGGTTTAGTTAAAAGTGATACATTAATATTATTGTTAATTTTATATTTATGAAAAAAAGTTGATTTTTACTTGCAGCCAGAATTAAATAAAATTGAAATAATTTATTTTTTTTGCCACGTTTTGACCTCCGAAGTTTTGAAATTATAGTAATTGCAATTAAAATAATATTAATATACACGGAGGTTCCTTCAGTGACCCCTTTAAGCTTGAAGAAGAAAGAAGAATTCTCCGAATCATCAGGTTTTTTAAAAGGATGAAAATGACGTTGTAATAAATTATTTTATTCGAAATTTGTGATTTTCATTATCCTTGGGATGCCTTTGATTCAGCATTGAGTTCTATCACTCTGTCTTCAATATACAATACCTCAAATTAAATAAATCTCCTAATTTTAATATATAACAATATTTGTGATGAGATATTAGAGTTTTTAAATTAAAAAATCAATTAATTAATAAAAGCAAATTAAAAAATCTTAATTATAAATTTTTATTGACACGTCAACTTGTTAATAATTAATTTAATTAAGAAAAGTAACAATCAAATTAAAGTTCCCCAAAAATGATAGTAGTTCGATATGTGGATCCAAAAATCCAGAGGCGTAACTAGCCTATGGCGAGTGTGGTGCCGGCCATAGGGGCCTTCGACAAAAGGTGCCAAAGAGCCATTGTAAAAAAAGTAAATAGTAATTCTTCATGATCGTAAAATTTTGAATAATACTTCTTTACCTCTTTCTTGTAAGAAGTTGCAGTGACTGTATTCACTCATTGTAGTAGAAGCTAGTAAAATTTTTGAATACACCTACAAAAGTTCCTCATGCCCTCCTAATTGTTAGCAAAAATATTATCTATAAAATAATAAATATAGGGAAGAACAATCCAGCAACCTGTATTGAATAAGATTTTCTACATATATATATATATAATTTATATTATTTTCTTGAAACATTCATTTTTAAATTTTAATCGGAGGGGGTTTTTCAATATTGACTTTATACAAAATTTATTCATTTATTTACTAATTGAAACATTAAAAAATATAATTTTCAATCATAATTATTTTTCTATGTCTAGCTATATCTTATATCTACTGTAATTAAACGACAAACATTGTATATATATTTATTTATATATATATATTTGTATCTTGGTTCTATTTTGAAAACGACTCTACCGATTTTGATGAAATTCACGGATTAGGGGGTTTTTGGGGTGACAATTCGATCTGTCACGGTCTCATCTTCGACAAAATCGTTTTTAATGGGTTTTTTCATAATCAAATTAATTATTCTCAGGTAGAAAAATTCCATTCTTAGGGTTTTAAAAAAAGGCTTGCTTTTTACTATTGTACCCAGACAGACAATGGGTTGAGGTAATTCATTGTTCTCAAAGGCCTTGAAGAACTATTGTGATTGTGGATTTTAACATATTTTGTTCTCCCTAAACGTTAGAAATATTAATAAACGTTTAGAGGGGTCGAGCGGGGTGGAGTGTGGGGGGGGGGGTACAGTGGGCGAATATTATATATATTTGTATTTTTTTTAATTTGAAACTGGGTCTTAAATAAAAATCGACATTTTTATCAGAATTTTAAATTAAAAATAATATTAAAATAAAGCTTTTAACTGAAGGAAGAAGTTACCGAGCATCGCTCGGTGCATCCAGGTACTTATACTATTAAATGAACAATTTCTCGTAATATATAGTAATATAGATTCGGTTTCTCGTAAATGGTTCTAACTATTTCGGATAAAATCATGGATTAGTGGGGTTTCTGGTCGAAAATCGATCTTTTAGGGTCTCGTCTTTGGGTAACCTTAATTTGATTGGTTTTTTCTTAATTTAATTAATTATTCATAGATGAGTGTTCAACTAAAAATTTATAATTACATTTTTTTCTATTTCTCTTATAATTGATTTTTTAATTTTAAAAATCTAATAATAGTTAATTACAAATATTATTATATAATATTAAAATCCTAAAATTTAATTAGAGGTATTTTCTATAGAATACGGAGTGATAGAACTCAATGCTGATTTATTGAAAAATAAATTTTTTCATAGTTTATTATATTTAAATTTATTATTACAAAGGCTAGAGTGTACCAATTTTTGAAAAGTTTTCACTTTTTCTTCCAATTATTATTTAAATTACTTTTAAGCATGTGGTTGAAAATCGTGCATTAATTCTATATAAAATTTATCTAATAATCTCATTAGAATGGAATTTATTTTAAACTCAATCAATCTAAGCTCGTAATGAGAATGAGAATGTATTTTCAGCTAATTTATTTTTCTATTTTTGCGCCCTTCTGTAACGGCGGGCGCCATGGGCTGGTGCCTCGTCTGCTCTTACTTATTAGATACGCCACTGTGCACAGCAGTGAACTCTGATCGAAACATTGTTAGTATTTTTTTGTAATTATTCTTATAATAAAATCTAATAATTTATAATATTATCTTGTAAAATCTTTATAAACTTAAAAAAAAAGTTGGCTGATAATACATTTAATAAACTTACAATAACTTACCAAATAGGTACTTGAGGAATTAAAAAAAAGATTACTTTTTAATTCATTTTACCTTTTATAGTATAATTAAGTAGAAAGGAGAATACAAAAACGAGCGTTATAACAGAACAAATTAATGAATGAATCCAGTCACTTAAATGGACTTTTTATATCGCTCTGAGTTAAATTGCTTTTTAATTTTTTCTTAGCCTTTAATTCACTCGAAATGTTCTATTTTACTGGGTACGTCCTGATGCCTGCCGAAGATGTTTATTAAATTTACTTACTGTTGAAAAATGTCTGGAATGTAGAGAAAAATCATTTTTAAACCATATTTTTTTCTGTCTGTAAGTATGTGTATCTGTATCCTGATACTCGGGATTACTTAAAAAGGAAAAGTCGCAGAAAGTTCGTTTTTTGCTAAAATGTTTGTATTTCCAATTCGGAGAACTGGTTAGATTTGGGGCTTTCTAGCTTCATACCTATCTCCCGTTAAAAAATGCAAAATTTTCAAATGAAACTTAAAAATTACGAGTACTTTGCAGATGCGCTAAATTAATTTACTAAGGAACCTAGTGGGCGGTAAGAAAATTTTACTACCAACAAAAGTGAGCGGTAGAGGGTGTAAAAGATAATGAAAATTTAAAAAAATTTTAAATAAATTAAAAAAATTAGAAATATAAAAATTCTAGGTATAGACCGAGAGCTACTGACCATTTTGGAAGCTGATTTCAAAACCAAAATAACATATCCCATACTAAAGTGTGATTAGCACACACCCCGAAAGTCAAATTCTTACTCTCCAAATCGAGTCATTTTTAGGGGTAATTGACTCCTGAAGATAGAAGAAAAATTTTAGAGGATGTAATTTTTGACATTTTTGTTAAAAAAAAAAATTGAAACTCAACCAAATTTCGTATACATATTCTGTGGACCACCAGAAGTCTAGAAAAGCAAAATCTAAGTTAAGTTTGGTACAAGGGCCTAGATTTTCATTTTTTGACCCTCCCCTCATTTTGGGTGATTAGTTTTTGCATTTCTAGCCTTCTGGGGGTCCACAAAATATGTATAGGGAATTTAGTTGAGTTTGGAAAGGGCTAGAATTTTCAATTTTGACTCCCCCCCCCATTTCTTTAAACAAAAATATCAAAAATTACATTCTCCACAATTTTTCTTCTAATGGAATTTGCCGTAGAGTAAACAGCTTAGGAGTTATATGTAATAAATGAGTTGATTTTACGGTATTTTTGACATTTTCAGGGGTCGATTACTCCTAAAACCGACTCGATTTGGCGAGTAAGAATTTGACTTTCGGGGTGTGTGCTGATCGCACTACAGTTTGGGATATGCTATTTGAGTTCTGAAATCAGCCTCCAAAATGGTCAGTAGCCCTTAGACTAGGTTTTACAAAAATAAAAGACAAGATGCTCATTAGCATGACTATACGTATATATTTCGGGGTATGAGTCTATCTTCATGAGTCACAAGTTTTCTCTCTGAACTCCTGAAGATGGGCTCGTATCCTGGAATATATATAGAGTCATGCTAATAAGCATCTTGTCTTTTATTTTTGTGAAACCCACCTAGAATTTTTATATTTTTAAATTTTCATTAATTAATACTTTATTAAAATATGTTTCACCAAGAACATACAACATTCTCCTTTAACAAAAAAGGCTATAATAAGGTTGACTACCCCTGCTCTACACAATATTTGCTAGGATTGATTGATTCCGCATTTATTTTACGTTTCCTTTGGTAAAATTATGGATATGAGTAAGAAAGTACCATTCCTTGAAGGGATCAAATAAATATGCATGAAGCTCACTCAGCTCAGCTGTATCCATTAGCAACGTCTGTGTCTGCTTGGCTAAGAGCTCTCTCTGTCTACACAATATGACTAATAGCTAAAGTCCTTATTAATAAATGCTAAGTAACGGTTATAAGCAGGCCGGGTAAAGCACAGCAACCGACTTTATATAGCAGTTCAGGCAAGCAAGCAAGCAGGCATGGTTCATGGAAAAGTATGGATGCAGCCATGGAATTGCCAGTGTAGCGGTTCCGCTTCCTTTCGTTCGTTTGTCTGCACACACACACACACATACACATGGCTACGAGGTCAGTGTCAAGGCGAAATTACATACATCCCGGTGATGTTACCAAAGAGTAGAGGACTTTGCCCTCGCATATTAATTGAGCCGATTCTCTCGAGAAAGGCGAAGGAGTCCTTGAGTCAGAGGATTTGACCTCCTCCAATTATGCTAATCGATTGGGAATCAATCATTTCTTTCTCTCTTAATTTGGTCATGGTATGGGAGAAATTTCACGAAAAAAATAATATCTAAAATAATGGAGAATTGATGGATTAGTGGAAAGTCATTTTCATCCTATTAAAAACCTACGTTACGAAGGATCTTCCCTCCTTCTTCAGGGTTTTTAAAATGGTCAATGAAGGAAACATACTCGTACATGGAAGATCCTCCAAAACATTGTGTATGTTTTCTTCATTAACCCTTTTAAAACCCTGAGATTCTCCGAAACGTCGTTTTTAAGAGGATGAAAATGACTTTCTCAAATCTCAATATAAAATATCTAAATATAAAATTTCGCAATGATACCTCTATTAATTTTTAAGCTAGGGTGTACACAGACTTTCGGAACACGTTAACAGACATTTTGAAAAAATAATTAGATAATATCTCTTAAAACAAGGGTGTCCAACCTTTTAGCTTACACGGGCCACATTTGAAGAAATTAAAATGTTTTTTTTAATACTATCGAATGCAAGTAGGGGCTCATGAAAATGCGGCCCCTAATGAATCTCGAAAGATCCCTACATTATTGATGAGGAGGAATGGATCAAGAGAAAGGGTGGAGGGCGTTGAAGTTTTGAAGAATAAAAGTATCAGAAAATTGACAGGTAAAAAATGTATATATAATGAATATGGAGTCGAAAAAAGAGCGAAATGGTGTTTATTTTTGTGGAAATCTTGAATTTTAGCCCAGAATAAAAATTTAAAATTTGCACTTTTTTCGCAAAATTTTCAGTAGATTTTCGATTTTTTTTATTTTAGAGAAAAAAATTATCAGGATAAATTCTATCAGATATAATGTAAACATTTTCCAGTAAGTACGTGATAAATCTCAATATTTTAAGGAAGTTTATGATTTAACATATGACGGGCCCCAACCATTGAAGTGCTGGGCCACATGCGGCCCGCGGGCCGCGAGTTGGACATCCCTGTCTAAATTTTTCGATGTTCACTAGAGAAGGTTTTATTTTAGACCGAAACACCGTTTATTCAGTCATTTTTTTTATCAAAAGCCGTTTTTTGAGATATTTTGAAAATAAAACACACACATTTCATCTAGGTTTACTATATATAATACTTGGCCATATTCTGTATTGGTAAAGTTAAAATTAAGTAAAATTCATGTTTACAGAAAATACCTCACATCCATTGCCCAAGCAAGTGGGGTCCAAGTGCACCTGTGGGGCCCGGGGCACGAACGTGACATGTTTTTTTAAGGGGGTATGTTATAAATTATATGGGAAAGTAAAAGATGAGCAAGGCGATCAACTTTTCCACTATATAAAAAACACATACTTATTCCATAATAAGGAGTCTTGCTTCAGATTTTGGACCCCGGGCCCGAAATTTCACGCGGGGGCCATGGTCACATTACATGATATAAAAATATTTAGATACTTTTTTATTTTTGACCCGACAAAAAAATTGACCCTCCCTAAAATAATCATTAATAAGGTCATGTAATTTACTTTTATAAACGAATCCCTAAAAATCATGGCTGCCAATCGTACAGAGTAATATTTATATTTATTTGCCTAGTCTCGAATTATGCTAATCGATTGGAAATCAATCATTTATTTCTCTCTCATTATAGGTAAAATTATTCAAAATTGACTACCCCCCCCCAATGCCTCAACTACTCTGTGAATCTGATAAAATAGTAGAAAAAAACACATTTATTTATTCTATTGAATCCATTATATTTCTAGCATAGTAATAGCCTAATCAATAACCAATATTCTATACATTTAAATATTAGATTTATCAATCATTTATATCTTTTCAAATTCAGCATAATTCCAATTAATGCTTTCACAATTTATTTACATATTTAAAGACGTTTTGCAAGTTTTCCCTCGAAAACTTGACAATGTTATTGAAAATTTTCATTTAACTACCCGAAGGAAGGTTTTCTCTATCCATTTAAAATTATCGATCAGGACGGATCAATTTATCATAAATAATCATTGATTAAATTACATACCTACTAAATTGACGATGTCTTGAATATTTCACTGAAACATTTCTACTTGTGCTAGTATTCTCCTATAATATAAACAATTTTATAAATAAATAACTGAAACGCGAAAGTAAAATAATATAATCAATAATTTCTTATGTTAATTCTACATATTTATCTAGAGAATATTTTATTATTTTTTTAAAATAAAAAAATGAAATTGAGCACCCGGCGGGATTCGAACCCATATCTCTCTCATAGGATCTCTATAGAGCCGAAGAGCGCCTTTACCAACTAGACCACGGGCATAATTTCATACTTTATTTGTTTTCAAATTTTTGAAAACTAATGTTATTATTTTTACATCTTATTATATAATCTTAGTTTCTATGTCGATTTGGGTAAAATTTTACGATTAAATTATAAATTTTGCTTTTAACATTAAATTTAATTAAAATAAGCGCCTACGCTTTTATTTTTGTTAAGCAGATTCTTAGAATACTAGAAAAATTTAATTTCTGCTCTTTTAAAAAATTTGAAATAAAACTGTATTTTTTTAAATATATTTTTTTAGATTTTCTTTCCGTCTGATTTCTAGTATAGAAATGGTTAAAAATTTTAAATTTAGCCGAAGAGCGCCTTTACCAACTAGGCTACTGGCATAATTTCATACTTTCGTTGTTTTCATATTTTTGAAAACCAATGTTATTATTTTTACATCTTATGTATAATTTCTGCTTTTTTAAAAAATTTGAAATAAAACTGTATTTTTTTTAAATATATTTTTTAGATTTTTCCGTCTGATTTCTAGTATAGAAATGGTTAAAATTTTTAAATTTTCTTTTAAAATCTTATCAGTAATATACCTATAGAGTGACTAGTTTATAGTTTAATATATAATTCATTGATAAAAGTAATAAATAAATTGAACACAAACAAACGATACTTCAACTCAATACCTACCTATTTTGAAAAATTATTTCTATGTATTATTTGATTAAGATAATTAACCTTATAAAGGATTAAAAATTATTATCATTTAAAATATTTTCTAATTAAAGTTTTAGGTCAATAATTATCACACATATAAGTACAATTTAAATATATACTAGTATATATATCAGTGGTGGGCGGTGAAATTTCAACAAGAGGATCCTGTCCAAAAAAGGACCCTTCAATTTTTAAAATATTATTTTATTTTTTGATTCTTTTCATCAATAAACGATAATTTTTCGTTATTTTTTGAATTTAACATTCGATTTTTATCACATGATATTAAAATATTCTTGACGTTTTGAAATTTTAGGGATGCTCAGGTGATATATATTTTAGAGGATGAAGGAATGATTACAAAAATTTAACCAATAAATATTAGTGCTCACTGATTAAAATTCACCTTAAGATATGCAATAAAACAATTTTATATGAAAATAATTAATTAAGTGTAGTAACCCCTTTTCAAGAATGAAAGGATGATAATAAAAATCTAGTGATTAAATATTTGTGCTTAGTTTTTGGAAGTCACAATAAAATCTGCAAGAGATAATTTTTATACTATATTTACCTATATTAATGAGGAAAATCTGAAAAAATACATTTCCATTAATTTCTTTTAGCAATTTTCGATTTACTATTTTTAACCTACTTCAAAAAAGGAGGAGGTTATAATACTTTTAAAGGAAAAAGAATTTTTTGTGTGAATCCCAATCCAATTTATTTAATATTCCCGACTGACTATTTCTACGCTATTAATTGATAGTTCACATCATATAATACATAAAGTAGTATACACTTGAATGTGTGGGAGTAGAGTGGAGGGGAAAATAAAGCGGGTTAGAAAACTTTCTCTTCTTTTTTTTTAATTCTAAATACAGAGGGGAATATCTATTTTACTTATATTTTGTTTATCATACTTTTTCCTTTTTCACATCGTTGGATTTTTTTTAGTAGTACTAACGATTATTATTAATGATATCAAATTTTTTCTTCAATAGATAATTATTATTAAATATGTGATAATTCCTATGAGATCGAATAAATGAGAATTTTTCTTCCTCAATGAAGTAGATATATAATGT
Organism: Forficula auricularia; assembly: GCA_024734495.1. Lineage (NCBI taxonomy): Eukaryota > Metazoa > Arthropoda > Insecta > Dermaptera > Forficulidae > Forficula > Forficula auricularia. The sequence goes on from JALMQS010000264.1 coordinate 395,669, forward strand.
TGCGATTAATGTGGTTAATTAGTTAATATTAATCATCACCAGCTAATATTACCCATTACTAACGAAATCAAAAAGTGAATCATTTATAAAAAGAAATCAATGAGATTGTCCTCTGCTTGATGCGAATAAACATATATATATATATATATATATATAATAAATAAATACTGTAGATTTTGCACAAGACTTTACCATACAGTCGCTGATTGATTCCTAGCTTAAGTTTCGAATTTCGTTGCTTTAATTGCTGGCTTATACTAGACCTTCTTTTTTTGGTTAGATATAAATTTTTTTAAACAATTAAGATAAAAAAAGGTACTTTTGATCCAAGGAAAATTTAATAAAAAAGTACGTATTTTAAAAAAGTATTGAGAAAATTAAGATATATTTTTAAACTTATTGAAAATAAACGTAGTAAAATATTTAAATATTTTTTAACGACTCTGCGCGACCTAAAAAATAGCAGTAGCGACCCAAATTTGGGTTGCGACCCATAGATTAAAAACAACTGACTTAGAGTTTATCTGAGTGCAATTACCTAGTTTTTATATTTTTAGAGATAGAAGGCTTTGTAAATTTAACCTCGTGAAATTGAATTCAATACTAAGTATTACTCCGCTATGAAAGTAAAAAGTATTTTTATATCATAGATCGTGAAATATTGTTGTAAAGATCTCAATAAGTAGACTTATACTAAATTTTTTTTCAAATTTACCAAATTTTTCGGGCTCTAAGACGCCCTGGATGATAAGACGAACCTCAAATTTATGGGACGATTTTTAGAAAATAATATAATATTTCAAATTCTTACTTAATTTTTATTAACTGTTAAAATAATTCGTACTAGGAATAGTTTGGATTTACCTTATATACCTATCTAGCTTCAATAACTAATTTTATTAACATTTTGCGCTGGTAATTGAACTTTTCTAATAGCTTCGATACCGAGGGGTGATCCGCTATTGGAAGTAGGTGTACACCTCTTTGGAAGTATTTTGGAAGTACTTGGAAATATTTGGAAGTACTTGGAAATATTTGGAATTACTTGGAAATTTTTGGAATTACTTGGAAATATTTGGAAGTACTTGGAAATATTTGGAAGTACAAGCGGTTCACCACTCGTTCGATACTGTATAAAGTTCCGTATTTTAATTTTACCTTCGGACCATAAGATGTACTTTAATTTGAAGTCGATTTGTCTATGTAAAAAGGCGCGTCTTTGGTTCGAAATATAGGGTAATTATGTACCAAAGTACAATGTATTAAAAATAAATAAATCATTTAAAAAAATTGCATATGAGGGCTAACCCATTTTGTGCAATTTTTTTACTTATCGGTAATTCCAAAACGGTCTACTTAAAATTGTGAAAAATTTCAAAAAATTGGATATTCTTTCCATATCAATAAAAAAATAAGATCCAATTCGATATATCTTGTATTTTAGCCGTTCGGAACCGGCGTTAAAAAGTAGGTCCCGTATATCTGTGTAAAACAACTAAACACACTCAGCACAGGTATATGTGGAGAGGAGCCGACACCCGTTTTGGGTATGGCACTCGAAGAAGTATTTTAGAAGATATAAGTTAAAGAATTCTCAATACCTTCCGTGACCAGATTTATTAATTTTTTATAGAAAAAAATGAAAAATTACAAAAAATTTAGCCCACATGTTTATATGCCATTCTCATTTTAAGCGTATATAATAGGGAATAACATAATACATGTTTCTATAATTGCTAATTCCATTTATTTCCCAAGGTAGTTCTTAAAATAAATAAAAACACATATTTTTTCCTTAAACTATTAAATGTATTATTTTTTTATTTTTGTAATTTCCTCAACTTCTCCGCATAAGTTAAAAGTAAAAAAATACATTATTAATCTAACAGAGTTAAATTAAAAAAAAAGAGGGAAAAAACAAGATAGATAGATTACCACTTGAACTAGATAAGAAAACCTCGCTCTAATTTTCAACCACAAACTTGTTATATTAAAAAAAGCAATATCATCAATATAATTAATTAACAATTAGCAATTGTTGAATTATCGAGAGGTAATTATATTATACATCCCGATGTATGAGGAATACAAATAAATGAATAAAAGAGGAAAATCTAATTTTATTAAAAGTTTTTTTTAACTTATCTCTTAAGTACTTTAAGATCAGATAAGTTAAGAATTATCAAAATGTAAGATTTTCGAATTATGCCGATAGCTATGCTGACAGGAAGAACCAGAAATCACCAAGCATTGGGATAAAATTGTAGGAAAAAAGGAAATATTTTCAAGATTTTATAGGTAGATACGCTCCTTGCTAAATAAATTTTAATTTTCTCATTAATATATCAAAGAATAATTGATAAGTCAACAAGAATTATTTTGACCGCGCTGATTTGAAAAAAGATATTTTTATCTCGCGAGACTACTGCGGATTACGCTATTGGAGTCTGCGGAGTATTAAGTCTGGACCAAGAGAGAAAAAGATGTAATCCACTTAGCTACAATCCAACGTCATTTCGCGTATAGCCCGCTAGACATTCGGATGGATCACCGAGTGAATTTGAAATCTCAGATGTTATATACTCGATCTCCCAGTCCAGAGCGCTAGATCTATTAGCACGTATGTTAGATGCCTGCCATTAATTAACTGAAGGTTTTCTACATTTTATTCGATAGCGACTCTAATGTAGGGAATTTTTGATATATTAATGAGAAAATTAAAATTTATTTAATATCATTATTTCAAATTAGAAATATATAAGTTCAAAGATTATTTTCACTCAATATTTGACAAAAATTCCCTACATTAGAGTCGCTATCGAAAAAAATGTAGAAAACCTTCAGTTAATTAATGGCAGGCATCTAACATACATGCTAATAGATCTAGCACTCTGGACTGGGAGATCGAGTATATAACATCTGAGATTTCAAATTCACTCGGTGATCCATCCGAATGTCTAGCGGGCTATACGCGAAATGACGTTGGATTGTAGCTAAGTGGATTACATCTTTTTCTCTCTTGGTCCAGACTTAATACTCCGCAGACTCCAATAGCGTAATCCGCAGTAGTCTCGCGAGATAAAAATTTCTTTTTTCAAATCAGCGCTGTCAAAATAATTCTTGTTGACGTATCAATTATTCTTTGATATATTAATGAGAAAATTAAAATTTATTTAATATTATTATTTCAAGTTAGAAATATATAAGTTCAAATATTATTTTCACTCAATATTTGACAAAAATTCCCTACATTAGAGTCGCTATCGAATAAAATGTAGAAAACCTCCTTGCTAAAGACCAGACGTCCCACATTGAACGAAGTCTTTGTTAGGATTTAGCGACACTAGCGATCGTCTTGAAAGACTTTTGTCATCATGCTGATGTGGAATATATGCGCTTGCTAGGCTACAGCTACACCAGATGGTTAGCATTAGTGCTTTCAAAAAAAGAGTTCTAAAACTATATTCCTATTTAAAATCATATTTTTTGTCTACTAATAACTGTCCAAGAGTTATTTGTTTCCCAATGGATAAAGTAAAAATGGGGAAATTGTTTTTTGTATGGTAGTCATACCCTTAACTGAGCTATCAATTCAGTTGTCTAAATATCAGGGGCTCCTATTATATGAGGTCTAGCTATTAAACGATCAGATTGTGCTTAGAAACGTTGAAGGATAAAGCAAAGAGCAATTTCTCCAATACTTGTAAGGAATTTTGCAACAACATATCATAAAATGAGGAATTATTGAAAAATGTGCATATTTCATCGGAAAAGTTATATCTTTATTTATTATGTTGATTTTATCTATGACTGCTCTTATTACATTATGGTTTTCAATGGATATATGATAATAAAATAATCATATACATATAGATTCATGTCGCACATTCCATTGTAAAACATCTGGTCACATTCGCGAATTTGTCTTTAAAGAAGAAAGCTGAAATTGGGCTTAGTATTTAGGTCTTAAAACTAAACTTTATACAAAATTTCTATTTATTAGCTCCAGTAAAAATTATGATATCTTAAAATAGAATAATTTTTGTCTAATTTATAGCATTTTCCTATATTTTTTCATAATATGTAACGTATCAATAAATTTCGTGAACAAGTTTTGTTATTAATAGGAGAAAATACATTGCCGAATGCCAACTTTACACGGTTTATATTAGCTTCACTTGTAAGAAGCTGGTTGTAAACCTGATCTAGAATGTCGATTTTATCCTACTTGTAACAATTATTGTCGTATCGATTTGAAACTCTGGATCTACTAGTATATGTAATTCAGGTGATAATATAATAATTTTAAAGAATCGAGCTGAAAAAATTAACCAGGGGCGGGAGGAAATTTGGAAATTATAGTCCCCCTTGGTCCAAACTCAACCAAAATTTGTATACATCATCTGTGGGGCCCCAGAAGAGTAATAATACAAAAAAATAACAAAAGGGGGTGAAATTGGGGAAAATATACTAGCCTCTTAGAAAATTTAGTTTTAATTTAGCAATGTAAGCGTAGAATTGTACCCATTTTAAGACTAAAAAGTAAAATAATAAATTATAGTTAAAAAAACTAAAAAAAAAACTCGCAGTAATCCACTAAAAATAACAAAATAATGTAATAAACTTTTTTTGTTCAATAACTAAGTCAAAAAGTGTGGGGCACTTTGTCGAAATTAATTAAAATAATTTGCTTAGACTTAGTTATTGGACATAGACAAGTTTTTAAATTATTTTGTACTTTTAATGCATTGCTGTCAAAAGCGTGTTTTTTAGTTTTTTAAACAATAATTTATTTTTTTACCAATGGATTTTCTATATAATAAAGTAGGGCTTTTCCTATATATAATGAGTAAAAGTCATTTGTCTACAAAAAAAAACAATCTATACATGATTCTGAATTGTTGATTATATGCTAAATAATTTTAATCTAATCTGCCTATATAATATATATTTATATATATGTATGAAAGCATAATAGTATATAACAATTTCTAATTGATAGCCAATCCCGTTTTATAATAATTTGTGAACCCTGAAGAAGAAGAGAAAACCTTCCGAAACGTCGTTTTTTAAGAAGATGAAAGTGATGTTCCAATAAATTTTTTTTCGGAATTTTATTTTTCATTATCCTTGGAGTGCATTTCCTTCAATTATCTATTGAATTCTACCAGTCCACCTTTAAAAGAAAATACTTCGAATAAAAAATAATAAAAAAAAGTCCCGTCTTATATAAATTAGTTTACGAAATAATCTATTTGCTCTAATTTAACTCACTTTTAGTGATTGAATTTTTATTATTTCAATTCGTTCTGTCATTCCCTCTATAATTAAGCTAAAAAATAAAAGAATAATAGTTTTATTTTATTTTTTATCTTAGTAGAAAATTAAATACTTAGAGCAAATCGAAGGAAAATAAAAACATTTTAAATTAAATTACTTAGATATCTTAATATTTATTATTATTCACAATGTAGGTAATAAATTGTTTTAAAATCACTTTTTTTAATTAATACTAATGTTTTTTTTTTGTTTTGTTTTTTGTAATTACGACAAATTAATTTTATCTCTGTTTCTATATTTTACTGGATAATGGTAAAATTTTAATTTTTCCAACTATATAAGTAATTCGAGATTTCACAGAAAATACAAGTTTCGGGTTCCATTACAGCCTATTGGTCTATCTATCTATTTATTTGTCTTTTATCACGATAACTAGAAAAGGATAAGACTTAGGGAAAACAAAAATTACTCGGTACTGCCAAGCCCTAGTAATGAAACGGAAGTCGTAGAAAGTTAATTCAGATACCGATTGTTTTCATTTCCGTAACGAAGAACTAAAAATATATATAGTTAATAACTAACTTTCACGTGTTTTACAATAATTATTAAATTTTTAAATTTTATGAAAATAGATAGAATTTTTAAATTTCATAGTCACTGTCAATTTGACATAGTGGGTCATTTTCATAAGGTCGTATAGGCAGGGTCAAGTACATTTTGCGCCGTCGTGCGAAATACTGATAGGCGCCTTTATATGCACTTAGCCCAAATTACTGCGGCCACAACATTTTTTCATATTTCAAAGTTTTTTTTTACAAAAAGAACTAATAGGACGAATACTAAATAGTTTTTGAGATATTTCGAAAATAGAAATAATAAAAAAAAAAAAAATATAAAAATGAAAGTAAAAATCTTTTTAATGCTCGATTACAACATTTCATCATGTTTAAAAGAGGCGATCAGAGAAGCATCACCAGGCATAATCATGTTCAAACCTGTCGTAGCACGCTCGCTGTTTTCGAGTTCATTTAATAGCCACAGCTTGAATAAAGAGCACCCCTGCTAGTTAGACAACCAAATTGGCAGATCATTTAACGGTATATCTACCCTGCAAACCAGGCAGGGGATCGCAATACTTAGATTATAATCTATATCATTACATGAAATATAGAGAATATACTATATGTGAAAGTCTTTAAGGCCTTTGCGCCGTCGTGCACCACGCGACTTTGGACATATGGAGTGCCGTCCCTGCGTATAGGGGGGGGGGGGAAATTTATCAAATTTCGTACAAATTCATCAAAGGGTCTTGAACTTATAGTTATTCTTTTGAACCCCTCTCCCCCAATTTCGGCCCCCGAAAAAATATAACTCTTTTTTTATTATAAATAGGTTAATTTTATGGTATAATTTTATTTTATTTTTTTAGTTTGAAAATCTTTTAATTTAAGTTTTTTAAATCCCCCTCCCTTAATTTTTCGTTCGATTTCCACCACAATCTACTGAGCTCTTAAACTACATGTGAAATTTCGTTTCGATATTCAGACTAGTTTTTGAGCTAGAGCGTACACAAAATTTGGTAACGTACTAACAGACATTCTGACAAAACAATTAATATCTCGTAAAATATAATTTTTTCGATGTTAACTCATTTGGCCTTTTTTGTAGACCAAAACGCCATATTTTAGCTCAATTTTTTTTATCAAAATAATTTCAACCGTTTTTGAGATAGCCAAAAAACCACTTTTTTCTTGCACAATTACAATACTTGACCATACCCCTGTATGGTAAAGTAAAAAGATCAAGAAATCAGAAAAGAAGCATACTGTACATAGGATACTCAAATTAAAAATTAAAAAGTCTCACAAAATCACACTCCAAGACAGAATTATTAGAATTTTTTTTTGACATCTAACATTTCTAAAAAGATCCTAATGAAATCTATATTAAAAAAAAAAAAAAATAATTGCCATTCTCACGCCAACAACATGTTTATTTGCATTAAACAGAAAAAAACCCACATTGATTTCTCTTTATGATTTTTATAAATTAAAGGGATTGTTCAGTCACATAAAATAAATAAATAGAGTAATTTAAAATTACTTCTAAGGAAAGTGGTGTAGGTTTTAAGTGGAACATTATTAATAAATAAAAATCAAATATATCAAAATTATATATATAAATGATTGATTGGATGTTTGATGAGGTGTTTAGGATATCCTAAATATTATCCTAAACACCTCATCACACATCCAATCAATTATTATAATAATAAGGATATACTGCTACAGCACGATGGCTACATTGCTTGTTCAACAGAATTATATATATAAATGTGAAATTTCACAGGAATAAAAATAAAACAGTTTTTTTTTGAAAACTCAATATACATATTTCGGCCTATTCGCCCATCTTCAGGAGTTACATTGGAATAACTGGTTTAGATAGTAGGTACATACATAAATTTAAATTTATTTGAGGTCGAATGTGGGATGGTGGGGGTGATAAGACTAATTTTAGACAATTAACATTATTTATTAGATATGTTTACTAAACAGTTTCGGTCACCCCAGTAGTACCATCTTCAGTAGTACTCATCATGTAATGTAAAATGTTCCAGGGGTGACCGAAACTGCTTTGTAAATCCATCTAATAAATAATGTTCATTGTCTAAAATTATTTATTTATTTTATGTGACTGATCAAACCCTTTAATTTATAAAAATACTACAGGTCCCTTAAGTTTTGGAAGAATTCGCTTTATAAATCAGCAACCCTGCTACTCTCGGTAAAACAAAATCTTTTTAATTAGTATCAAGGCTAACAGTTTAATAACTAACTACCCCAAAACTAAATCCCCCGATTTGTAAACTCTCAACACACCCCTTGTGTGTCTTTAATTTATTTTGTTTTTTATTTCTCCATCAATTTATTCTATTTTGGTTTTCGTATATTTCAATCTCTGGTCTGGATTATGTCACAGAGAGCAGGGAGGGGGGAGAACAGATAGAGTAAACATATATATAAATGTGTGTGTGTGTTTTCGAGTATCGGGCAAGATACAAGATAAGACAAGCCCTATTTGAGCCCCCCTCATAATATCGAAAGGTCCGAAGAGCACTTGAGAAAAACTTCGCCCGAGAGATCGTTGTTATGTTGAATTTATCAACATCTAAACAAACTTCTATCTAGGATGTATTTGAAATTCACTTTGACTATTACAAATTACATTCATTTTAATATGATTAAAATATATCAACATTTTTTTTTTTTTTTTTTTTTTGAAAATGACGTTCTAATAAATTATTTTATTCGGAATTTGTGGTTTTCATTATCCTTTGGAGGCCTTTGCTGATGACTGAATTTTTTTTGTGTCTATGTTACCTCATATCTCCGCCAAATGTGAACCGATTTTGAAGATTTTTTTTGCATTGGGTTGAGTCTAGCTTCCGTTTTTTTCATTGGTATTAGACCTTTTTTGTTAAGTTTGTTCAGGCCTAACTTCTTTGTTTATGAACCGATTTATGATTCTTTTTTTATTGGAAAGAGGGTATCTTAGGGATGGTGCCATATTAATTTGGGCAAGTTCTGATGATATGATCAACGCCGAAATAAGGTAAATCTTCAATTTTTATGAGCAAATAATCGAAATTGTGATAAATAAAATCTTTTATAAAAAAAATCTAATAACATTCATTTAAAACCCGCAAACGTTTTGAGAGAATTTCTATATTTATGAATTGAATTTTATTATCATTTTCTGATTCATTCGCCTGACGCTTTCTCTTACGAGATGCATGCAAGGTATTATATTAAGTCACTATTAATAACATCACTAAAAAGAGAAAAATAAAAATAATTTTTATAAAAAAAAATCGACTTCAAAAAACTTAAATGCAACAAATAAAATACCAATAACTCAAAAATAAAATAAAATCCACTAAAAGGTATAAAATAATTATCTTATTTAGTTAACACTAAACGACGAAATATTAACATGAAATTACTTTTTGAAGTCGGTGCCAAACATATACATTTTATGAATCTCACTCGACGGATCTTACTTAGTACGTTTGGCGGGTACTCTCGCTTATAGGTATAGTTTGTTTGGCACCGACTTCAAAAAGTAATTTCATGTTAATATTTCGTCGTTTAGCTGTAACTAAATAAGATAATTATTTTATACCTTTTAGTGGATTTTATTTTATTTTTGAGTTATTTATATTTTATTTGTTGCATTTAAGTTTTTTGAAGTCGGTTTTATTTTTACTTTATTTTTTATTGAATAACAAATATCAATAGAACTATAATATTTTATCCGCGGTCTGAGATAATTTTTTCTTCAAATGTGGCCTGTGAAATCCAAAAGGTTGGACACCCCTGGTCTATCCGAAGCATTTTTCAGAATAGGCCCCAAGAAAAGGTCTAAAAAGCAAGATATAAAGAAAAATGTTTCTTTTTACACGCTTTATTGCTGGGTTATATTTACTAAAACTATAAGGACCTTTTCTTTTATTCCAGCGGAGAATAATAGACAATTATTATATTATTAAGGAGAAACCAATGAGGCTGTCCTCTGCTTTATGCAAATAAATTATTCTTAAGAACCAACAACTCTGCTACTCTCGGGAAAATAAATCATTTCAACTTATATTATTTATTGTTTATTTATTTAAACTTATAATTAAGTTATATTATTATCTAATATTCATAATAGATAACAAAAAAAATCAAATAATTAAGAAATTTTAATCTATAGTCAATAGAGATGAGCCATTAATAAAAGTTGTCATTTTTGCACCAACTCAATACTTCTAAAATCTTATAATCCTTTATTTGATAATTTGCCTGTCGAGGAAATTGTAGTATTTTTCAATTCAAAAATTAGTAATTTCAAAAATAATTTTAGCTGAAATTTGGCAGACAAGTTTGCATTAATAACCTCCACCTATTTCTAAAGTTTCAACTTTATATCTCGAGACACCGAGAAGACAAAAAAGGAAATTGTTTTCAAGACTCCGAGGGGTCTTGAAAAAGTACTCCCTTTTTTCTCCCATTTTGATATTTAGTGTCCTTTGTGAACTCCTCAAGATGGGCTTATTCCCCGAAATATATATAGACATATAGAGACGTGTTAAACAAGCATCTGATCTTTTATATATGTGAAACCTACCTAGTATTTTATATTTTAAATTTTTAAAAAGTTTCTAAAAAAAAATTTCTTTACTTTATTTTAGGGTCCCGTTGAAAAATAAATTGGGGGAGAAAAATAGATTACAATATATGTCCGTCCGTCTGTCTGTTAGTGAATTGTATCTTGTAAAGTAAATAAATAATAAGATTCAAACTTAAAAGCTTAAAACTATATGTATTAATTTTCCCCAAAATTCTATTAAATTTTCAATTGGAATAATATTTTGGAAAGTTTCGAGTTTTTTATAGTATCCGAAATAACAAATATTTTTTTTTTTACATGCGGTGTGAAATTTAACTATAAAGATTTCATTAGCTAAGTAGAGCTAAGGTATATATATATATTTTTAAATTTAATTTACTTTAAAATGGCGGTCTGAAAGGGGGTCCAAAGTACTAGTTTATTTTTGTGTTTTGTAGATAAATGCATTAAACTTAATTCGTGAGTAAAATACTTTATATTTATTAACGAAAAAAAATGTCGTTAATTTTTAATCTAAGAACCGAGATTAATATTTCAATTAAAAATTCCGAAATCGATTGAATATAAGTATGTATGTGATTTCCATTGATGTTTAAGAGATTCTCAAGTCCATATTTTCATAGTTGATTGAATAATTATGTCAATAGATTTCACTTTATCTCATAAAATAAAATACATCTATAAATAATCATTGCACTTTCTATTCATAAACCTTTCGGATTTTCTATATTTGAACATAGGCAGAAGAAAAAAATTGATAAGTGCATTTGTCATTACGATACGATGATGATCTATTTCATAAGAATATTATGTCAATAAGTAAATCTGATTTATTGATTATGATAGTTGCAAAATAGAGATAATGAGAAGTTTGGGGCTTAAACATTTAGACTGCACATTTTTAATGAGATAAACTCATCTGTGTGTACATTCTAATGAGATTATCTCATTAAAATATACAATCAAGGTGGTTTCAACGGAAACTTTTCTTGTGATAAACAACAACTCAACCACCAATGCATTAAATCTCTAAATGATAATGCAATTTTTATTAATATGTAATAAATATCCGAGAGTTCGAATTAAAATGCAAGAATTGTCATTAATTAAGAACAAATTCCAGAGCGTTTAGAAGAATTAATGTTGCAGGAAAACCTAGAAAAATTCTATAGCCACCGGGTTTACCAATGATAATCTATTTCCTGGAAAAAATTTCTCTATATTCAATTTTTTTGACAAAATTTATTAAACGATATCAATATAGAAACAATTTTAGCATTTCTTTAGACTAATAAATGATATATTATATATCTAACAGTGGCGGGCGGTAACTTTTCAACCAGGGGATGCTGTCCAAAAAAAGCTTCATTTTTATAAAAGAAGCGAAGAATAAAGAAAATGTTGTATGATAGAATTTTTCTTTATTTTTCAAATTTTAGATTTTAGGGGCCATCCATAAATTACGCGACACGAATTTCAAGTTTTTCATTTTTATACCCCCTCTCCCTCTGTATCAGATTATGTCACATTTTCATTGACAGGGGGTATTGTGACGTCACAATATCACTTTTATTATTAATTTGGAAAAAAAATTAAGTGTTTTTTTTTAAAATTGCTTGTTTATTATTTATGGTCTAGATTTAATTTACCAACATTTTCAGGTTGGAATCTAAAATCTAAAAATAATATTTGAAATTTTTTTAATTATACTTTTTTGACATCACTATTTTTATGATCCACCCCCCCCCCCCGTCACATTTTGTCACAAATATGAAATACCCCTCCTCCCTTACTGTGTGACGAAATTTATGGACGGCCACTTATGATTCGGTATGAAAATTCTATAATCTTTTGAAATTTTAGGGATGCGCCGCATCCACAGCATCCATGAACCGCACGCCACTGATACCTAATGATTCGGTTTCTTGAAAACGGCTCATAAAAATCACGGATTAGGGCCTTTTTGGGTCGAGAAATGGATCTGTCAGGGGCTCATGTTCGAGTAACTTTAATTTGATTGCTTTTTTTTTTTAAATTAAAATAATTATTCACAGATGGGTGTGTCAATAAAATTATAATTAATGTTTTTCAATTTCCTTTTATTTATTTATTTTTACTTTACTATACAGGGTATGGTCACGTATTGTAATCGTGCATGAAAAAAGTGTTTTTTTTCCTTCTTTTTTTCGAAATATCTCAAAATATTTTGATTAAAAAAATTGAGCAAAATCATGGCATCTCGGTCTACAAAAAAGCTCTAATAAGTGAACATCGAAAAAATTATATTTTTCAGGATAATAATTGTTTTGTCAAAATGTCTGTTAGTCTGTTAGTCTGTGCGTTACCAACTTATTGTGGACAAGCTAGCTCAAAAACTACTGTGAATATCGAAACCAAATTTCACACGTAGTTTTGGTCAATTGAGATTAAGAGCTGATTAGATTTTGGTGCATATGGACCCAAAATTAAGGGGTGGAGGAGGGGTTAAAAATTAAAAATCTAGGCTATTTGAGCAAATTCAACCAAATTTTGTATATATAATCAGTGGACCCCCAGAAGTCTGAAAATGCTCCCCTACATGATTATAAATAATTTTATTAAATATTAAATATAAGTGAGGGGCCAGGTTGTATGGTAAAGTCAAGTGGATGGCCACATCAGAACACGTCAGGTTATTTTTTTTCTAATTTTGAAACCCACTAATAATTTATTACAAATATTATTTTATATTAAAATCAGGACATTTAATTAATATGGAGTATTCTCTATAGAAGACGGTATTGTAGAACTCAATGTTGAATTGATGAAAAGGCATCCCAAAGATAATCAAAATCATAAATTTCCTAATAAAAGATTTTATTAGAATGACATTTTCATTCTCTTGAAAAATCTGACGATTCGGAGGATCTTCTCCCCTTCTTCAGAGTTTAAAAAGGTCTATGGAGAAATTTCTGTCTATATTAATATTATTACTTTACCATACAGGGAAAATTATATTTTTTGAGAAAATAATTTTTTGTCAAAATGTCTGTTAGTCTGGTTGTCTATCTGGTTGTCTGTGCGTTACCAAATTTTTGTGGACGAGTTAGCTCAAAAACTAGTTTATATATCGAAACCAAATTTCACACGTAGTTTTGGTCCATTGAGATTAAGAGCTGATTAGATTTTGGTGCATATCGACCCAAAACTAAGGGGGGTCGAGGGGGGGGGGGGGTTAAAAATTAAAAATCTAGGTCGTTTCAGCAAACTCAACCAAATTTTGTATACATAATCAGTGGACCCCCAGAAAGTCTAAAAATGCAAAAACTAACCCCTCCCCCTACATGATTATAAATAATTTTAGGGGCCAGGTCGTATGGTAAAGTCAAGTGGATGGCCACATCAGAACACTTCAGCTTATTTTTTATTGAAATTCAGTTCAAAACTTTGCACACCCTTGATGATGGCCGCAAAAACGTTAACCTAAAAATAAATTTAATTTAATTTAATTCTGAATGCAAATAAAAATCAACTTTTTGCCTGAATTTAATATAAAAATAATATTAATATTTCGCTTTTAACTAAAGTAAAATATTAACGAGCAACGCATTTTGTGGGCATTAAATTTTATTAACTCGGTCCGCTAGGTAGGTACTTATGAATATGCTAAAAACAACGTTTTGATTTCCCCGAATATTTTTACTTTAACTTTGCTATTTAATCTATTATTTTGTATTAAGTAGATATATACCAAACCTCTCAATATTAATTCTCTTGGTCAGGATATTCGGTATTGACATTCTATTTGATGAGAGAAAGTTATATTTTTTTTAAAAGTCTCTTTCACTCTTCAGAATAAAAAGCCTTGATGGAAAACACTAGAAAATTCTAATTACTTTTCTAATTTTACCATGGATAATCCAACCCAAAACATTTTTAATTAGTTCTCTTAAACAATAGCCAAGGATTTCTCGTATATAACCTTTGTCATTTTCCTTATGAACATATAAACTTGTACAATCAATGGCGTAAATAAAGCCCCCGCAGTCCCTGTGGTGCTCAGGGGAACAAGCAAAAAAAATATATTAAAAAAATAAGGGTTCAAGGGAGGGTCGTCCCCAAGGTGTTGGGGGCGCAGGTGACCTCACTTACGTCAACACCAAGGGTGAAAAAAAGATTTTTAAAAATATGTTGACATTTTTCATCTCTAGGTATATTAAATCTTCCATTAAAAGTATAATTTTTGTGGAGATTTACTATCAAAATCGAACAATTTATCATAAGAGGGTAAGACTCTACGAAGGGCGTGAATAGGAATTTTTTTAGAAATATTTTAGCGAAAATAATTTCTATTTAAAATTTATGGTAAGTGGTATATTTATACCAGCTACGAAGCCCGCCTTCGGCGGTCATATTCCTAGGAAGGTGGCTCCCCAATAGCCCCGGTACGCCACTAGTACAATACAATAATTTACAATCACTCGATTAGGCTAGGGGTTAGCGTACAAGCCTGCTAACCAAGTGGACCCTGGTTCTAATCCGACTCGAGGCATCCGGCTAAAATCTGACCCCGTGGTAGAGACAAATTAAAAAAAGAAAAATAATAAGTAGTATCGTAAATTGGCTTATGGCTAGAAAGGACGAAAAGCCAAAAAAAAAAAATTGCAACAACGGACATGTTTGAGTTCAATTTGATCATATTTTAACTGAATTTTGAATAAAAAATTTCAATTCAATTACACATTGCTATTTGCTTGGTGAAATTCTTAAAGCCATTTATTTAATGATTTCTTATCAAGGGATGCTTGTCTGAGATAATTTAAAAGGCCTATTTTCCGAGCCTCGTCTCCTATGAACTTCTTAGCTCAGTGGATTATATGAGCATTACTAGAGTAATTAAATACTGATTAATTTTTAATTTAATTATTCAGACTCATTCTGGTTTGATCCCAAGCCATGCACAATATCTAAATTATTATTTTTATTATATATAATATATTCTTTTTTTCAAATTATTTTAAAAGATTGAACTGTTTAATTATTATTTCAAATCCATTACCACAAGTATTTCGATTTTTCAAATAAATCTTAATTAAAATATATATTTTGACGGCTTAGAAGGCGAACGTAAGTGCCATATAAATGTGTACACTTAGCGTGCTTTACGTATATTACGTTAGATTTCATGATTGCCTGCGACGTGGGCAACCTTGAGTACTCTTATTTATTTATCCGAGTTGTATTTTCGGATTTCTACGATAAATTAAACCGTGAGAATAATTTAATCAAATGCTAAAAAGACACTTTTCTAATATTTGGTGAATAAGAGATTACTTAAAAAAAAGTGTCACACGTTATTAGCCGTGTATACATTTTAATCTGATTGAAATAAAGGGGGTGTAATTTAGGAGTGTCGCGATGATTTTTTCAAATATATGAGAATGTGAAAGTCGCGTGGTGACTATACCAGTTGATTTTTTGTCGGGGGGAGGGGGGAGCCTAGAGGACTTTAGCTACTCCACTGTTCACAATTTAATACAATAGTTTAATTCTTCTGTAATTTTCAACCCCATTCTATAGAATTTATCATGCTTTTTTTTCATTTACATTTTTCCAAACTATCTAAAAAGGATATCCTATATATGAAAAGAATACACTCCTATCATTTAGTGGTTTAATATTCGTGTATAATAATAAGCTTTGTTATTTTATTTTATTAAAAATAAGAATTGCCCATTGCCATCTTTGGTGTAGTGCTTACAATGCATAACATTAATTGGCATGGGCTACATTTTTCATGTTCCATCCATCCTATTTATGATTGTGAAACTCTTAATAGTCAACTGGCTAAAATATAGGGCTTGCTGAAAAAAGTAACGAAAACTACCCCAGACCACTTTTATTTAGTAAATCTTTTCATTTCTGCTAATATAATGGAATTGAAAAGAATCAAACCAGCTTTTAGGCTGACTAGTATTCATACATATGTTGCAGTAAAAACCCTTTTTTTAGTAACAACCGGTTCTTACTAGTTAAAACGGGTTTCACTGAATTCCTTTATGGCAACTCGAATTTACTGATGTTGCTTGAGTTTTGTTCAAAGGTCTAGAATCTTCATTTTTGAACCTCCGCCCTATTTTAGGTGTTTATTTTCAAAAAATTTTAAACGAAAATCTCAAAAAATTACATCATCTACAACTTTGCTTCTAATTTTTGACATTTTCGTTTAAAATTTTTTGAAAATAAACACCCAAAATGAGGCGGAAGGTCAAAAATGAAGATTCTAGACCTTTGAAGTAAACTCAACCAACTTCAGTAAACTCTAGTTGCCACAAGGGTATTCAGTGAAACAAGGTTTAACTTGTAAGAACCCGTTCTTACGAAAAACGGGTTTTTACTGCGACACATACATCATAACCAGAGACTGGATTTTTATGCAATTGCATATTTAGTTATCCTGCATTTTTCTAACCAACTGAACTGATAATATCTTTTCGAATCAGTGCATTTAGACGCTATTCAATCCATTTTTATTTTGCATATTTTAGCATATTTGTGGATACATGTACGATATATTGTATACCTACTGTATATTTGAATTAAATATCAATTACAGGGTTTTATATTAAATAAGACGTACGTTTAGTAACTTTATTTGTGACTTCTTCAGCGACTTGTTTCTCAACTCATTTATCCATAGAAAATAACGTTTGGAGTCGGAAAAAAAAGACAAGTTAATTTAAAGCAGATTATTTTTCTGAAAAACTTGACCACATGTTAAAGTTTAAAACAGTTGGATTTGACTTCAATGGTATAACTTTTGTGTCCCTAAGACTATAATCATATCTTTTTTTTCTGAAAACCACTAAATTCAAAAAATCTTTTGAAATTTTCAGAATTTCGTTTTGCATTCATTCATTCATTCATCATCCCCTATTCGTCTTTCATCAATGAACTCATTCATTCTAGAGACCCACTTAATTATACATAAATAATAGTTAGTGTTTTTTTCCCCAGAGCTTGTCTTTTCTTATCCACACATGTGTTTTTCATTGGGGCAAACAACAACAATAACAACATTTGTATTTAAAAGAAAAATATACTCAAATTTCTGCTTGCTTTTAAGGGTTCGGTAAAACGAAAAGGGGAACGTTTGCCCGGTATTCTGTGTGTCGGTTTGTATGTTTGTAACAGCACAGCGTTGTAAGCTAAATAAGACATAGGTAAATTTGAAATTTATTTATTCAGTTATTAATAAGTTTAACAGAATGAATATTAAATTTTCTTTTGAAGTGGGATTTCATCCTAACGTTTGGGTAAAATGTTTGGGCATTGTTTTAAATAAATAAATAAATAAAATAAGACTATATAATTTTTTTAAGAGAAAGTTGAAAATTTCAGAAGATTTTGAAAAGCTTAGTTATAAGTTATAGTGCCTGGAGCACCGAACGATGCTCGGTAACTCTTTGCCTCTAGATAGCTTAAGTTTCAAATTTCAAGGCTCTGCAACTTACCGAAGACTAGATATGAACGATTAAAATATTTATTTTGCGACATGACAAATTTACACCCCCTTCCTTTATTTCAATCGGATTAAAATTTGTACACGGCTAATAACTCATGACACTTCATAAATAAACCAATTTTTAGCGAAATCGTTAGAGCCGTTTTCGAAAAACCGATTCTATATATATGTTCATTGAGGTTTCCGCGGATGGGTTCTATATTATTAGAGATTTTTGGGTTTCTCTGCGTGGGTTTGAGAGTTTTTCTAGACGTTTCGGCTTTCTTTTGGAACCATTTTCAAGAGAGAGAGCGGGTGGTCTAATCTAAGTGGTCTTAGCCTCGTTGTCCAGGGCTAAGACCACGTAGACCACTCGCTCCCTCTCTTGAAAATGGCTCCAAAAGGAAAGCCGAAACGTCGAGAAAAACTCTCAAACCCACGCGGAGAAACCCGAAAAATCTCTAATGACATATATATACAAGAATTGCTCGTTTAATATAATAAGATATAATAAAATAAATTTGAAAAAAATATTATGAATATTATTGAACTCAATCACATCCATATTATTTATTATATGAAATACATTAGCAGGTATTTGTACAGGAACAGGTTGACTTCTGGTCTGTTTATTCAAATAAGTATTAATAATAATAATCCTGTCATATAAAGTTATTTTTTAATTAAATAATTATTCAGGCCATAAGAGAGCCAAAGGCAAAAGAATTAGTGGAATGTACTGTGAAGAGAATTAGGTACAATTGATTTAATTTGAAAATATGTGCAAATCTGTTTATGGTCTAGTAATTGAATTATGATCATTGTCTCGCCTGATGAAGCCTAAATAAAATTGGCGAAACGTTGAGCAAACCGATGTGAATTCTTTGATTCTAGTTTCTTGTCCAAATACCTGCTAATGTACCTTCTTCATTTAATTATCAATATTGTTTTGATATCTAAAGAATTTTCATGAGATAAAATTTTTTCGGAAAATCAGTTTGTTACATATTGTTTAAAAACAGATTGATTGGTCTACTGCTGATCCAATGGTTATGACTATAGTCGATTTGCAAATAACAAGGGTCGTCAGTCCGTTTTTTTTAATTTATATAAATTATAATAGTTCTTAATTAAAACGATATTTGTAAAAATTAACAGCATAATATTTGATAAAATTTATGTAATAATTAATGTTCAAACGTTTTTCAATTGGAGAAAATTGTCTGGACAAATTTTGATTTGGTAATTTTTTTGTTACAGTACGGTATTAGCTAGAAATCTGAAGCTTAGTACTGTTAATACAAGCCTTAGTTCAAACTCCCCATATATTTTTTTCTGAATTTTTCCATTACAAGTTCTAAAGCTAATAAATATTATGCTCATATCTTTCAAATTTTTTGTTATGATGATACAACCATTTTGATACAGGAACGAACTTTATACGACATTTCGTTCTTGTGTTATTGTAGGTATCGAAACACTATAACGAAGTCTGTCTGCTGGGTGGTCTTACAATTGTTGGTTTTTACTCATTAGGGTTAAAAATTATCTGTCAGGAACGATATTTTTGTATTTCTATACCCACGCTTAGGAAGAAAACTCCATAGAAAGTTCGTTCTGGAGCCAGAATGTTTGTATTTCCATTAAGGATAAATGATAGATTTTGGGGTGTTTAGCTTTAAAATTTTCGGCTTAAATATGAAAAAATACTATTTTTTAAATGATTTAATTGGGATTATAAGGCGTTGTCATGATAAAAGTGTCAACAAAAAACATGTATTTTTTTAATTTCAATTAATTAGATAATCAAATAATTTTATTTGAGTTTATTACAAATAATATTGGATTTATTCTAAGTTAATTATATTAGAGAATATATGTTTAATAGTACATTTATAATATTAACGTATATTTTATTACTAAGGCAGATCCAACCATCGAGCATTTTGAGTCTTGAAAAAGTTTTCTCTTTTTCATCTAATTTGTGAGTGAATTCAATGCACTGAAGCCCCTCAGCAGGGTTACGTATAATTAAAAATTTGACAATTCTCATTTTATATCCGGAACGTTCCTCCCAATTTTTTGATAAATGTTCCTAATTAGAATATTCTAAAATAAAAATAAGGGCCCGCAAAGAGAGCGGAAATGAATAATTAAACATTAAAACATGAATGGAAACATTTATTTTCTGTACATTAGGATTTTTGATTATATTATGGTTTAATTAAAAAAAAAAGAGAAGAGTTCTTTCTATACAGGTTTTTTTCCAACCTGTTGGCCGCATTAAAGAAATATTTCCTTGCTCGTTGAGTCGGTTGCATTGGCTGCCCTTTAGGTAGGTAGGTAGATACGTATATATATTAACTCTTCTTTTTCTCAGAACAAAAAAAAAATGTTTCCACCAATATCCGGTTAGAAAAATACTTTTAGATAGCCCGAAATAAAAAGTTTACCTTGTGTGTGGTAGTAATAAAAACCTGCTATTTGTGTATGTGTGTGTGTGTGTTTTTAACAGTCTGGTTTTGAAATTGCATATCTTGAAAGATTGAATATTCAAAACGCGACTGCGCAGCAACATGCATGCATCAGAATATTTTTCCTTATGGGAGAAGGATTATCTATTATAAGAGGAGTAAAAAAATTAATTGAGTTAACAGATCACACACACACACTGAATTGAAGAAGAAGAAGGCAAAGGGGAAGAGAAAATTGATTCAACAGATGCAAGCGAGCCAACCAATGACGTCACACTAATAAAAATCACAGTGGATATTCACAATTGAATGAAAATAAACATTAAATGGTAATGAAATGGAAGAAGTATCCACAGAATAAAATTTTATGTATACAGGGACTATTATGCTGCATATAAAGCTTTATTAAAAAAAAATGTAATCTCCCTTTTCAAACTCGGACATTCAAAACGAGCAAAAATTAATTTTCAACTTAAGTAGGTACATGACTAGGAATAAATTATTTAAAATTACCTATCCTATAATGATATTATTTAGGTTGAAATAATTCTTTTTAGTATTAAAAAAAATACAATTATTATTAAAACGTTTGAAAGAGACAATAAAAGACTGTCTTCTGCTGGAAAAATACATTTTTAATTTATTTATAACGATTTAAATAAAGCAACTACCTATAAAGACCTATTAATAGTTTGAAAATAGGCAATGTACAGATTGTCTTTGAAAATGAAATTACCTAAATAAAAATACAAATAATTAGAAAAAATAGTTTTTTTTTTTAAATAATAAAAAAAAACAGTCCGTTATATCTGACTTTTTGTTAAGTTTTGTTTAAAATTTAGATCATTTCTAAAATCATTTTTTTTTGTTCTAAATTCCGTTCTTTATTTAAAATTTGAGAATTTTAAAACTTTTTCAATCCCAAAATTTTAGATAAAGAGGGTAATTTAGAAAGAAAAAATAATAATAATTTTAGAAATGATCGAAATTTTAAACAACAAAAATTCAATTAACAAAAGGTCACATGGACTGTTTTTTAAATTTTTATCAAAAATATTTAGAAAAAAATTAGGAGTATTTTTCAATATTTGTATTTTTATTTAGGGTAATTTCATCTTCAAGACAATCTGTATCATTGTCTATTTTCAAAATATTTTACTATTTATAGTTGCTTTATATTACTTTTTAAAGCAGCTACTCATTAAAATTTTTTAAAATCTCTATTGATAAAAGAAAAATTTCTTCCGAAACGTTTGGTATTGTAATAAAAGTTTGAATATTTTTTTTTATAAAAGATGTGTATTTTTTGATTTATATACTCAAAACACAATCAATAAAATTTTTTCTATACATACATAGCTATAATGAATGTAAATATATTTTTCTAGAATTCATTTATCAGAGACTATAGTTTCGAAAATTTGACCTTCATCATCAGTCTTTTTAATTAGAAATAATTTATCTTTTATTTATCATTAGTTCAAATTTCTGATTGGATCGATGTATAGGTTTTTAACTTCCAATTCGGACTTTTCCATATCAAATTTAGGATGTTTGAAACCAAATTCAGGATTTTAAAAATCAAAATCAGACTTTTTCAAATCAAATTCAGAATTTATTAATAAACAGTTGAAAAAAAAATAGAAAAAAGTTATAGTTTTTAAGGAATTTGGTATTGGTACTTGGTGAAACATTTTTTAAAATTATTGGATAAAAAATACTTGGTAGGTTTCACATTAAGATATAAAAATAAAACGAATTTATTTTTGGAGAGACTTTAATCTCGATATATATATATTTCGGGTGGCTAACCCATCTTCAGGAGCAACAGAAAGTTTTAATTTAATTTCTCCCAGGAAAAGTTAAAATTTGGTTCATTCTGAAATATTTGCTTACAAATTTTCAGCTCATTAACTAAAACCTTTCAAGATTGGCATTTTGTACTCTCAGGAAACATTTTCAGGTAAAAAACTAAAATTTGGTGCATTGAAAGATATTTAAGTACCAATTTTCAGCTCATTAACTAAAACCTTTCAAGATTAGCATTTTATATGCTCAAGAAAAAAGCTATAATTTAATAAGTAAAATATTCATGGTTTTATAGAAACTCTGAATTTGATTTGAAAAAGTCTGATTTTGATTTTTAAAATCCTGAATTTGATATGAAAAAGTCCGAATTTGAAGTTAAAAACCTATATGTAAATTTGTTTTATTGTTATAGTAAGCTAGTCATTCAACAAATGAATTCATTAACATATACTAATTAAAAAGTCTGATGGTGAAAGTCAAACCTTCGAAACTATAGTCTCTAAGAAATAAATTATATATAGGTATATAGATATTTATATTCGTTATTTATATTTTATGTTTATTTGCATCAAGCAGAGGATTATATGTTTATGATTAATAAACAACTCAATAAAGGATAAAATTAATAGTTTATTAATATTTTAAAATTAATTGAAACAGTATCAGTGCAATGTTTGTTTCAAAAACGTTCCGACAAAGTTCACTGCGCTATAATCATAAGAAGAAGAATGGCAGCTCTAAATAAGGTAGCCTGGTCAAATGGAATGCCGGAAGATCGAGTGGTCAAGATAAACAGACGACATATGGGGCCGGTTCAGCTCAGCTGAAAGTGTGGGTGGACGACATCAGTAATGGAAGCCCGACAAGATTTACTACTTGAGATAGAATTGTCGAGAGTTGAGGGTTCGGTCATTCTGCTATTTATTTTAATGATAACGAGAAGAATGCAATGAGATAAAGTCGAAATTGACTCTTGTAGGTTTGTAAAAAACCGGTCAAGTGCGTTTCAGGCTCGCAAACCAGGAATTTCGTTTGTACTTTAAAATACAGTGAAATCCCGATATTTCATATCCCTATATATCGTATATCCCGATAAATCGTAAGTGCTGATTCCTTGGAAAATCTCTTTAATTCATATAAATCAATGCATTTTAGTCCCCCCCTCCCATAATTTTTTCCTCTCCAAGATCGACACTACGTCTCATAATTCGTATTTTTCCGTTGAATTAGAGTCGTGTTTTGGAAAAATCTCGTTAATTCGTATAAAACTATTAATTTACTGTACAATCAAAAATAATGTAAAATTCATACAACTGTATTTAAATACATAATAAGTATGTACATATTTATAAACGAATAAAAATAAATTAAAACTTTCGATATATCGTATTTTTAATTTTTACCCTCGATATATCATAATCTCGATATAGCGAACATGTCGATATATCGTACTTATTTATCCTTTGTCCCCTTCAAGATAAGATATATCGGGATTCTACTGTATTTGTATTTTTTGAAACATAGAGAAGGGTCTTAAACTTCTTTCGAATCAGAGAGAGATCTATCTCATCGAGTTTAGGCTCTTTAATTGGGCGTGAAGAGTACTTATTTTGGGTAACCTGACTCTGCTCGTGCCCATTCCAACCGTGACCCGAAATTAACTATTAACTCTTTTTTTTTCAATCCTAAATATTAAAATACATTTTTTTAATTATTTAATATTTAAGACCAAGTGAGGAGAATCAAACTCCTAGACACACGCTTTACAAATTAGCTACGTTCATTCTATATTCATACAAAGACGGAACAAGAGCCTGGGGGCTCATTTCCTATAAATAAATGATCATTAATTATTAGAGCGAAGACCGCCGGGCAACCCAAGTTATGAATTAAAAAAAAAATTCTTTTATTTGTATTTTAAAATGTCTGAAACGTGGAGAAAATTAAATTTTTAGCATTATTTTTTCTGCCTTTTTGTATCTGTCTGGAAACGATAAGAATTAATAAAGGTTTTAGAAAGTTTATTTTGTTGCCAAAATGCATGTATTTTAAAAATAGAAATGTTTAGATTTTTGACATTCTTAGCTTAAAATTTACGGTTGGATAATAGTGAAAAAATCGAATCGTTATTAATTGTTGTATCTAATTAATAAGCTGAAGTTTGGTTCAAATATTTTTATAAGTTAATCAACTAGTTAATCAACTTAGGTATATTTACTGCAAATTATGTTGAACCTTTCTAACAAGTTTCAATTTTCTAGCTCAAATTGCTCTCTAAAATTTTAAAAATTTACTGAAAGTCTTGAAAAAGTTTTTCCAAATGCTGTATTAAACATTTTTAACACATTTTTTAAAAATATTTTAATATTATTAAATTATTTATTTGTATTCTGACAAGTTTCAATTTTTGAGCTCAAATTGTTCTCTGAAATCTTAAAAATTTCTTGAGAGTTTTGAAAATCTTGAAAAAGTTTTAACTTTTTTCACATTATTTTTTCCTCCCAAATGCTGTATTGCATTTTTTTTTTTAATATTATTAAATTTTATTTTAGAAATCTTCTTCTTCTTCTAGTGCCTGTCCGTTACCGGACGTTGGCGATCATTCTGGCAATTATAATTTTGTTTACAGAGGCTCTAAATAGACCCGTAGTGGAAGTAGCAAACCAAGTTCTTAGGTTTTTAGGTTCTTAGGTTTTTAGAAATAGACAATGTTTATGGATTGAATTATTGCCAACCTTGGTACTATATGGCTTATTTTTAGCCCACAGTGGCTAGTTTCTATTTAGACCACCAGATAGAGCATCGGAATTCTCAGTTTTTTTTGTGGATTTGAAATTTGAAGGTTTTATGATTCGAGAAAGATGGAATCAGATAGAGAACTCTTTTCTTGAATCCTAAAACTCTACTTTGATTAATCAATTTAATGTTTATACTATTATTCTTCTAAAATCTAGTTCAATTTTACTCATATTAAAGATCTCATGAATTAAACAAAATGAATGAATGAATTTCCCATGATAAAAGCTCATTCAAACTTGTGAGAGTAAGCTTTTTAAAAAAAACCTACTACTATAAATAAGAGTATATAGGTAGGATATTAAATTTTCCATCAAGTAAGAACGTGTGAATCTCTCAAATTAAGTAAATTAATAATATAATAATAGAGGCCATGGAATTAGATAAACATTAAAAGAATTTTACCACCATTTTTTTATTCATTATATTTTAAAATTTTAAACCTTATTAAAAAATAATTTCTCACTAAACAAAAATTAAATAAACAGGAAAAGTACTTTATAATTTCCAAAATAATTGAGTTATCAAATTAGTTCTTATTTGTCGTTATTAACGAGAGAATGAACGAATTTGTGGTATTTTTCCATATTTTTAAGCTAAACCACAGCGAAATATTAATAGATAAAAAATCATCTAAAAATGGTTATTCGAAGCCTTTTCTCACAATTTATAATACGTTTTCCCCCACATAGTTTAAATAATAATCATTTATTTTTACAAAATTTTACCGAAAGGATTATTTTTCATAAAAAGAAAAATACAAATAAAAATCCAGCTAAAACTTTTTAAGGTAGATTTAAATAGAAACTGATAATAATCATCATCACTAGGATTTATGTACCATATTATCTCTATATGGGAATTCTACTCGCACGTAGTCGGCTTGTTTTCCATTTTACATAATATACTATGGCTTTTATAATTATCAAATTGAAAAAAATAATGTTAAGTAGTTTTGGCGTAAAGAGATAATATTCTATATATATATAATCATACATATATATATAAACTTCTAGATATACTATATCTAGAAGTAAAATAGAAGTTATTCAAGGCATAAGCATTTTTAAAATTTTCAAGATTTTTTTAAAAGCTAATTTCAAATTGCAAAGAAAAAATGGAAACATTTTGAATACTCGTTCAATGTGTGAATGGATTAGATATTAACAAAAATATTTTTGTGGTTTTCAGATGATGCTTTTGCTGACTGACCATGATGACATAGTTTTTTCGGGAACGACAACAAGGTAATTAAATAATTTGGATTTATTTTAATTATTTTAATAATAACGGCTTAAGAAACAGATGAATATATTATATATATTATATTAGCATTAGAACGAACTTTCTATGCTCTTTAGTTCAGTTATTGTGGTTAGATATTGGAATCCAGAAAGACTGATTAGAAAAATATTAGATTTGAAAATTATTTTTCTTCTCACAACGTATTTAGTTAGTAGTACTTGAGGGACCGAGAGTTGATCGGTTAATTTTTGCTAGCAAAATTGCTAATCCGGCACTGCCGTTGTCCCGAACATGCCGGATTAAAGAGCGCCTCTAATTAATTAAATTTCCTAATTTTAATATATAATAATATTTGTAATGAACTACTAGACGGTTTTAAAATTAAAACAAACACAGGAATTTTTTTGACAGGTTATAGTGGTGTTTCACAAAGAGGAGGATATTTGAAACACCACTATAACCCGTCAAAAAAAAATTACCTCTTTGTGAAACACCACTATAACTCGTCAAAAAAATTACCTCTTTGTGAAACACCACTATAACCCGTCAAAAAAATTACCTCTTCTTTGTGAAACACCACTATAACCCATCAAAAAAATTAACTCTTTGTAAAACACCACTATAACCCGTCAAAAAAATTACCTCTTTGTGAAACACCACTATAACCCGTCAAAAAAATTATCTCTTTGTGAAACACCACTATAACCCGTCAAAAAATTCCTGTGTTTAATATGTTTCACTATAAGCCAACACCGCTTTCCCTAAATGTGTTATAGAAACAAACAAACAATTAATTATTAATAGGAAATTGAAAAAAAGTCTTAATTATAAATTTTTGAGAATAATTACTTTAATTAGGAACAAATCAATCAAATTAAAGTTACCCTAAGAGATTGAATTGTAAAGCTAATAACCCCCTAACCCATGATTTTCAACGAAATTGTAAGAGTCGTTTTCGAGAAACTGATTCTATATTATTATAGATACAAAAATCGCACATTTAATATAAGATTAAAAGATAAATATAAGCTAAAACTTGGCACCAAAGTGGAACTTTTTTAAGACAAATTTAACAAATTAGTGATCGATAAAATCCTTCAAAAGTTCATATAAATACCAATTCGATTCTTTTTTTTACTTTATTTTATTATTTTTCATCTCGATCAAATTTCCACTAGAGAAATTTTCGCTATAGAACCGACTTTTCGTTCTTGTGGAATTCAGTAGGTTTGAAAATATTTTTTTACATGTCTGATAATTTAATAATAATCAAATTACAATGATTAAAAAATATATAATTTGAGATTAATTCATATAATATATTTTAGAAATATTTAATAAGTTTTTGTGATTAATTGATTGAAATCTTAAGAAAGTATTCTTACAGACAATCCATCCATTCGAATTTGGTTATTATCTTTCTAAAGCTCCATCTATAATTCCTTATAATTTATTGATCTATTTATCAAAAAATCCATGCGAAATATTATTTCAAAATAAAATTACAGGGAGAAATTTCTATTAAACGGGAAAGAATTTATGGAATTTTATTTACGTTCCTAATAAACAGAAAGCTGATTTTAGTGTTATTGCATTTTTTGTTTTTTTGTTTAACAGAATATTGTCAGGGTTTTTCTTTAGACGAATTTGAACATTTTAAGAGCTCTCTCTCTGCCAAAACTGATACTGCGCGTTATTTTATTTTTTTATTTATTGACCTCGGGGACTAAATGCCCATTTTAGCCAGTCGTCACAGTTATTAAAGTGTTTGTGTAAATTTGTGTAGGGGTCAGATAGAGTCGGTCGAATATTTGCAGTGAGTCGTATGATCCCCCTATTTCGGAGTTATTATAGGAAATTTCAAATTATTACATAAATTTCATGTCTTTATTCTTCTTCTTTGTGCCATACCCGAACGGGCGTCGGCTCCTCTCCAGATATACCTGTGCTGAGTGTCTTTAGCTGTTTTACACAGATATACGGGACCTACTTTTTAACGCCGGTTCCGAACGGATAGTTTTAAGATGTTGACTAGGCAATTATACTCTTGGTAGTTTGTCTTGCTTTGAAGAGGAGGCAACTGCAAATATCTGCCGAGACTCAGTCTCGAACCAGCGTACTTCAGGACAGCGCCCCGAAACTCTGACCACTGACACACAGCCGCCTTATGTCTTTATTGCAAAATATATAATATGGCCATCTCATGACAAAATTAAATAAAAACCAAATTTATTTTTGATCAAATTTTTCTATATCTACGGCCCTATCCAGCATAGTAACTGTGAACTATTTCGTCCAAATCTAGGCCCGTTTATCTATCTGTCAGATCATTCATTGTAGCTTGAAAACTAAAAAATAGAAAATTTAAAATTTACAAGTTATACCTATGTATTCATTTTTCCAAAAATAAAAAAATTTGATAAAAGTTTAATCGAATTTTTATTTTAGAAAAGAGTCGTAATTTTTTTTTTAAGTCCAAAATAAGAAAAATAAAGAATTTAAATTTTTAGGTCAAAAATCTAAAATTTTAGTAGAAAATATTTTTATATTCTGTATCAAGAGGGATTCACCCCGTCAGGAGTTGAACCCGTGAACTAACGTGATTTCTGGGAAGTCACTCTAACGCTTGATTTTTGAAAAAAAAGTGGCTTAATTCGATCGAAACGTCGTCAGTTATTTTGTAATATTTGTTCGTGTTCAATAAATAATTTTAATTTATTATATGCGTGATTTAAACAAAATTTCAACCCTTAATAAATTTAATCTCAAACATACAAGCTTTAACAGCTAAAATAATTGATTGATTGATTGATTTGTAATAATTAGTGAAGTGAAAGATTTTAGAAAAACTATTTTCAAAAGAATAGAGAGAGAAAGGTTTTCCAAGGAAGAAAGTAATTTACTTAATACGTATTTAGGTATATATATAATTTTGAAAGTTGTTTATCGATAAAATACTAATACTAGCAATCAATCAATCAAGCAAAATAACCTCTCTTTTTATATAAAGTAATCTTTAATTAATTATTAGTGACGTTTCAATCATGAACGCTCGTTATTTTATTTGCAATACTCATGTCAATATTACTAAATCTTTTCTGGACCGAATAGCTTTGGGAAATTGATCTAACAAAGATTATATAGAAAGAAATTGACAACTTATATGATAAATATTATTATAATAAATTTATAAGACGATTAGAATGAATATTTATTCAAAATAAATATAAAAATAAAAGACCTAAGAATTAATCAAGAATTGCTCTATATAAGCAAAATGTAAATAGTATAATATACCTAGTAATAAATTATCAAAATATGGAAAATTACTTAATAATTAATTTAAAATTTAAAATTAGTAGCTCTTATGACGTAAACAGCTAACGTCCAATCAAATAAGAAGGATTCAAAAAAGTGAGGTTTTAGATGTTTTAAATAGCAACATTGTTTTAGTCATAGAGTAATATAGAGTCGAAGGCTACCGCATATAGAAAAAGCGCTCTCTGGCGTCTGCACTTAGCAAAGTCTTAGTTCTTAAGAGCTATCCAAAGACCATAGAACATTCAAAGCCTTTGTCATAGATAAAAGATACATACCCTTTATGGTTTATGATATATAAATAAGCGTATTTTATACTCTTGATAATGTCACCAAAACTTGCCCCGAAGAGAGCGGTTTCCGCCATTTTATTGCTCAATGGTTTTGCCCTTGTCTCGCCAGAGAGCTCTGTAACTCGTATACGCTAAAATACATTGGCTCCTTATGGAGCCTTCCACTCTATATTACTCTATGGTGTTAGTATAATATAATGATACTTCTAGAGCTATTAGCTGGAAATTATGGAATCGGTCGTAAATATTCTCATTGGGCTATGAACTAGAAAAAAAAAATTACCGCACTAATTTGATTCAAATTCTATAATTTTCTATGCAAAAAATCAATTATACTAAACACAATAATATTTTAATTATCAAATAAATAAATAAATAAAAAATACAAATTATTTGATTTTTCCATTTGTTAAAAAAATGTGATATTGAATACTTACATCAAAAAAATATTTTGTAAAATATAATTTGTTCGATGTTTACTCTGTAAGTCTTTCTTGTAGACCAAAACGACGTAGATTCGATCAGTTTTTTTTTTTTTTTTTTTTATCAATGTAGTTTCAGCCTTTTTTGAGGTATTTCGACAAAAACAACACTTTTTTCGTGCACGATTAGAAAATTTGATACACTGTATGCTAACTTAAAAAGTTCGTTTAAATCGATGTCTGGTTGTAATATTATAAATTTCAAAACGGGGTTAATGATGAAATTTACTGAAACATCATAGCTTCACAAAATTAAACTAGAATGTCAGATAAAAACTAAAAATTTCAAAGTTTTATAAATTATCTACATAAAAAGAAAACAAAAATGTCTTAATGATTTTCGTGGCATAAATTTTGATCTTAATATTTTTATTTTTTATTTTAATTCTGCTTATATATATAAACAGTAGGTACCTCTGATCTTAATATAATAATTATAAATTGTTAAAATCTTGTGATTATTGGTATCTGTCCGTTGGTAAACAGCGCTGACTGCTGGTCAAAATATAAACAAACAGATTCGGGTCATATTTATTTTTATTGTATAAAGAAAATGATTAAAACAAACAAACAAACAAGATAGATTACTAGTTTGTTATTTACTATCTTATGCAATAATGTGTGCTTTATTTAAATATTTATTCTTAGGTATCACAATTTTGAAAAATTATCCTCATCATGATTGATAACTGTGCAGCTGACCCGAGTAGCTTAGTTATATTTCTGGCCACGAGAATGCGTACTACAAAGAACCACTTACCTATAATAATGATAGTTTTATAAAATCACTATGCCTCTCAACAAGTGTATAGTTGCTCTGGTTCATTTAATTCAGACAATAAATAAGCACCTGTCAACTTCTCCGGATATAGCAGCTCAATTATCGCCTAATTCAGGGTTTTTGTTCTTCGGCCCCCCTTGACCTTCTCGTCCTTGCCCCCCATGTTTTTCCAATCAAGTTGCTTATGTTTATTTATAATAAATAAATTTAAAATAATAATAATGAGTTTCAGAAATTATTTTGTATAGTTTTAGTTTTTTTATTATTTCTTTTAATGAGTTGAAAATAAAATAAAATACATTTTTAAATATTATTATTATTATTTTTATAGAGAAATCAATGAGGTTTTCCTCTGTTTAGTCCAAATAAACATATATATAATTTATTCATTAGAGACTATAAATTTCGAAGATTTGATCTTCATCATCATTTATTTAATTGGAAATATTTTATCTATTATTTCTCATGAGTTCAAATACCCGATTGGATTTTTTCGTATTATGTAATAGTGAACTAGTCACATTACAAACCATAATTTGTCGAAAACATTCAATAAAAAATTTGAACCCAAGAGAAATAACAGATAAAATATTTATAATTAAAACAATGATCTTGAATATAAAACTTTCGAAACTATAGTCTCTAACAAATAAAGTACTTATATATATTTATCATAGAATTTTTTTAAGAATTGAAAAAAAGAAAAAAAGTTAAATGTTACGAAAACAAGCTTAAGAAATTAAATATTTTGATATAGACAATTGTACAATCAATATATGGTATATACAGAAAAACTACAAATGAACAAGTATCTGGAGACTAAACTATATATTTTTCAAACGGGTAAAATAAAATTAAAAAAAAAATAAATAAAATAAATTTTGAATTAAAATTTTAATTTGCACTCAAAAATATCCTGATCTCCAATGCCTCTAGTTTCTACGTCAAAATTGATTATTACACGCTTTATATATTAGCTTCACCTGTATGTATGTATTGATATCTATATATCAATATGTGACTTTCGTTCTGTTAAATTCTGCAAACATTTCTCTATAAAAATAATTGTTTACCTACTCAATTTAAATTAAATTATATTTAAAAAAAAAAAAAACTATAAAACATGCTTCTAAAAAGTACAAAATAATGTAATACTTAATCAAAAAGTGTGGGCCGCAGAAACTTTTAATTAATTTCGACTAAGTGCCCCACGCTTTTTGATTAAGTATTACATTATTTTGTACTTTTCAGAAGAGTGTTTTTTTATTTTATTTTTATTTTTATAAATAAATTTTATATATATTTTTTCTGGAGGGGCTTGAAACACCATGGCTTCAGACATGATCTCACTAGATTAGACCTACTATAATATTAAATTGAACGTTTTTTGCAGAGAGTAGTAGAATTTTTATTGTCTCCTTCAATACTATAATATTATTTCAAGAGTTTGCACGGATCAGAAATTGAGCATCTTCTATGCAATTTTAGAAAGAGAGTATATTCAATTAAAATTTCCGAGGCTGTACTTTTTGAATTGGTGTATTTAGGCATTCCAAATAACCGGGACAAGCTGAGAAACTATAGCTTTAATCCGAGACAGATCCGTTCAAATCGAGACGTTTGGTAACCCTATCTATACATATAATATTGTACCTATAGAAAAATAGGTTATATACGACGAGATACCGTTTATAAAAAAATCGTTAGTAAAGTGTTCATTACTTGAAAACCGATACGGTTTGTTAATCTTCTAAATTTGTGCTGGAAAACACATGCTTAATCTCCACCGCTATCTGCAATCGTTCCCCTCCACCACCAACACCACCACCACCACCCCACCACCTCATCCTTTCTCTCTCCCCAATTAGCTCTGGCTTATATCCTGTTTTCTTTTCTCCTCATTTTCTATCTATCTCTTTCTTTTTTTATTTTATTACTTACTGCTCATAAAAAAGTTGATCGAACGAATTAATTGCAAGGTAATGGATAAAGGTAAAAAAATCTCTATTTTTTTATTAAATTATATTTTTTATAATATTTTGAAAAAAAATGACTGCATTTTTTTTTCATTAAAAATCAGAACATTTTGTGAAAGTGACCCCTAAGTCCAATAATTCCTAAGTAAAATTTTTCCTTATTTTGTTTAAAAATTAATCTATATATATAGTATAAAATTAAGGTTTTGTCTGTACATTGGTCCAAATTACGCCAAATTTTGGTTGCAGACGTTTCAAGCAAAGCTATGAACGAAAACAGCCTCAACACAATTCCTGTCTGTCTGTCTGTATGTTTCCGTGGTTTCCGCGAAAAGTTGCTCACTATTCACGTAAAAACGGCTGAAGGGATTAATATGAAATTCCATATTCTGATCAGATGTCTTCCAACTTACGTTTATAGCTATATGAGCCGTTTATTTTGA
Source organism: Forficula auricularia (assembly GCA_024734495.1). Classification (NCBI taxonomy): domain Eukaryota; kingdom Metazoa; phylum Arthropoda; class Insecta; order Dermaptera; family Forficulidae; genus Forficula; species Forficula auricularia. The sequence continues at coordinate 429,224 of JALMQS010000264.1, forward strand.
AAGTGGCCTAACTCCAATTTTGAAAAAAATGAGATAATGACAGATTTAGTTTGACATAGATGTCTTCTTTTCAAATTTATAATATCATAGCCAAAGGAGTACAATATCATCATGAATTTGTCAAAATAAATACATCAAAATATATATAAATATATGTATTTATAAAAATATAAATACAAATATCTCAAAATAACAAATAATGGACTTAGGCCACTATCAAAATAAACGGCTCATATAACGTTTTGATATTTTGACCCCAAAAGGGGATTTGGAAGGGCGCGCGAATGGAAATGATCAAATAACTCCTAAACTATTAACCCTACGGCAAATTTTAATATAAGCAATGTTGTAGGGGATGTGTGGGGTGGGGCGCGGGGTGGGTTGTTGGATAGGGTGCGGGGTTCAGGTGAGGCTCCAGAGACGTAACGAGGTGGTGGGCGGGGTGGTGTGCGGGGTGGGGTGTGGGGTAGGGTGCGGAGTGTGGTTCGGGGTGGGGGCGGGGGTTGGGCACGGGTGCATGGTGTGGAGAGTGGGGGTGCTGGGTGGGTTTCGGGGGGTGTGGTGTGAGGGTGGGGTTCGTGGATTGGGGGTCCAGGGGGCGGACCTTGCAGCTAGTTATAAATAAACTAATGTGACCATCCACATGACTTTACCATACTCCTGGCACCTCTCTTATATTTAATATTTAATAAAATCATTTATAATCATTTAGGGGGGAGAGGGTCAAAAAATGAAAATCTAGTCTAGGCCCTTGGACCAAACGCAACCAAATTTTGATGAAAAGTTTTTGTTTTGCCGAGAGTAGCAGAGTTGTTGATTCACAAAGAATAACAAAGAGGTTGTCCTCTGCTAAATGCAAATAAACATATACACATATATATCGAAATTATATATCTGTATATATATTATTTATTTATTTGAGACTATAGTTTCGAAGTCTTGGTCTTCATTATCAGTCTTTTTTAATTATAAATATTATTTTTCATGGAGGCAATACCCTATGGATATTGAAAATTTTCTTACCTGGGAGCCAGTTAAAATTAAAATCAACTTCCAGGTCACATTCATATTTAAACATATGTATCCCTTTTTGTAACAAAGAACAGATAGACAATGGAATAGGGGGGGGGTGGTACTACCCTTTTTTTTATCTAAAATTGTTTGTTTTGACAGAAAACATTCTAACCAAATTGCTATTGATAACTCAATTTTTCCGTTCAAACAAAAGTCTGAATTTTTATTGAATGATTTCAAAATTTCTAAAGATTCAATTGCACTAATTAATTTTGGGTTTCTTTCTGTTTTTATTAATCTAATTCCTGTGCCTTCCGGAAAATAGTGATTGTTTGAATTTAAATGTTCAGCTAATGAGTTCTCAAATTTTGTATACATAATTAGTGGACCCCCAGAAGATTAAAAATTCAAAAACTTAAATTAGGGGGAATGTAGGCTAAAAAAATGAAAATCTAGGACCTTGGACCAATCTCAACCAAATTTTGTATATTCAAACAAGGAGGTTGTCCTCTACTTGATGCAGCCTTTATGAATCAACAACTCTGCTACTCTCAGCAAAATAAAAACTTTTCAATTAAATTTTGTATACATAAGCAGTGAGCTCCCAGAAGACTAACAATTCCAAAACTAAGTGCCCAAAATTGGGGGCGGGGGGGGGGTCAAAAAATGAAAATCTAGGCCTTTGGACCAAATTATACTAAATATTTTATAAATTGAAAATTTCTTTTTGCCGAAAGTAGCAGAATTTTTATATATTGAAGCAGACAATATAAGAGTGTGTCTTCTGCAGGAATTATAAATTTTTAATATATTTATAGCGTTATAAATGTCTCCTTCAAAATATTGTATACATAATCAGTGGGCCAGAAGTCTATAAGTGCAAAAACTAACCCCCCAATTTCGGCCTTAGAAAAAAATAATAATCTTTTCGTTACTTAAAGTTCATTTTATAGTATATTTCATTTTTCTTATTCTTTTAGTTTGAAAATCTTATAATTTTAATTTTTAACACCCCCCCCCCCCTTCAATTTTGGCTTCGATTTCAACCAAAATCTAATCAGCTCTTAACCTCAATGCACCAAAACTTCACGTGAAATTTTGATTTATATTCACACTAGTTTTTGAGTTAGCGAGTTCACAAAAATTTGGTAACGCACGCACAAACTAACGTACTAATAGACATTTTGACAAAACATTTATTATCTCGAAAAATATAATTTTTTCGATGTTCACTTATTTTTCGTTGACCGAAATGCCGTGATTTCGGCCAATTTTTAAATCAAAATAGTTTCAGCCGTTTTTGAGATATTGCTAAAAAGCAAAAAAAAAAAAAAAATCACTTTTTACATGCAGGATTACAATACTTGACCATAAGGTAAAGAAAGTACAAATAAATATTTAGAGTTTTTCCTTCATTATTAAATATCATTTAAGTATAAATATTTTTTTTATTCTGAAAATAACAATTATTCTTGATTAAAATAATTTTCCTTTGAGAAATGTATAAACAACTAGCTCAATAACATACAGACATATATTTATATATATAAATAGATATATAATTTATTTATTTATTTTTTATAATACTCCTAATAAATTATATAATTTTCTCTTATAATTTATTACCAATAAATTGGGATCAAACAAAAAAATACTACATATTTATAAATATATGGGTACTTTTTGTATTTTGTATATTTTTACATAATTGTGTTTTTCTGCAATTTCTGAGAACATATTTTTTATTTTTTTTTTTTTTATTTTCCTCTATGCGTGCGTCACAATATTTCTCATAAATCACATAAGAAATAATTTATTTTAATTAAATATATATTAGTATTTGAATTTGTATAAAGATCTCTCTATACTTACACATTACATTCAAGTATTCATCTTTAGAACAGATTCAATTTTGAAGGAGGAATCAATGAGAGTGTCCTCTCCTTGATACAAATATACATCTATTTACCAATTAATTTGATTTTATTTTGTTAGAGATACAATGATGAATTAATAATACAATAAACAAGAATTGCATATTAGTCTAAATGTATACTTTCAAATTAAATATAATAAATATTTGTATATTTCATCACAAAGGGTTAAATTACAATAAAATCATTTTAAAAATGACGTTTTTGACAATTTTAAACAACCCTTCTAAAGCTAGAAAGCACAAAATATAATAAGTTCTATGCATTGGAAATATAAACAATTTAACACATAAACAAACTTTCTACGACCTTTCTTTCTTGAGTTATCATGGGTATCGTACAGTAAGAAAAACTAATGGCTTGAAATGTCTTTTCTTCCCGTTTAACACATAGTGAGATAAAAAAAAATTCGAGTGAATTCACATGTGTCCAAAAAGTCTATTTAATCAATTAAAAAATTAAAAAAAGTACAAAAATATTGTTCCATTAATTTTTTCGATCTTCCTGATTTATATATATATACAAGGGTGTACCCAAGGTTTTGAAGGACTAAAACTGAATCACAAATAAATTAATTATAAGTAATTTAGAAAAACTAAATTAACTAAAAAAAATTAATAATATCCATTTTCTTTTCATTAGTTAATTTCCAGTAAGTATTTTTTTATTTAAGTTAAAGTTTTTAAGAATCACTTTGCTTCTAGAGGGGCATTGGGGCAGCTTCCCCTCTGACATGTACGCCACAGTATTTATATTGAAAAAAAATTATTACTTAATTGTATTGTGTATAAAATCTTTAAAAAAAAACTTATTTGAAATTCAAACGTTTCGAGAGAAATATTCTCCCTTTATCAAAAGGAAATTTTTAAGAAATTTGAAAAAATAGTTGCTTTAAGAAAGAAATAACATATGATAGTTGCTTTATATATATTCCTTTTTTAAAGCAACTATTTTTTCAAATTTCCATTTGATAAAGGGAGAATTTCTCCCGAAACGTTTGAAAATTTCAAATAAAAACTTTCAGATTATTTTTTATGAAAGATTTATATTTATTTATAATATTACAATTTATTTATTTGCAAAAAATAAATTCTTATGGAAATATTCATTTTTCTAAATTAGATAGTTTTTTCCCCTCTTTAGGAATGTCATAATTCATAATATATACCTATATTTCTCACAGCTCACGTCAAAAATAAAATATATTAATATTAAAAAAAATCCTATTTACTTTTTTATTAAAAAAAAAAAAAAAAATCAAAATATTCTGGAAATATTTATTTTTCTATAATTATTCGGATATATACTCAATTATTATATACCTACTTCCCACAAATCAGGAAAAAATATTCTTCTTCTTCGACTGCTTATCCATTAATGGATGTTCGCGACCACAAATATATTATATATTATTATATAATAAAAAATAATCCTATTTATTTATTTATTCATTTGCAAAAACAAAAATAATAATCCGGTAAAATTAATTTTTCTAAATTCAATTATTCTCCCCCCTCATTTATATACTTTCCACAATTCAATTGAAAATACATTATTATATACATATTATATATAAAAGTCCAATTTATTTATTTTTATTTTTTTTAAAGAAAAATACTTCTGTGAATATTCATTTTTTTAAATTCATCAGTGATTCCCCCAATCCCCCCTCCTTTTTACATACTCATTAATATACTACTCACACAAATCACGTGAAAAATATATTATTATTTATTTTTTTTTAAAATCCAATTTATTTGTTTGTTTTTTTGAAAAAATAATAAAAAAAATATTTCTGGAAATATCCATTTAATAGAGAAACGTCGGTAATTAAAATACTTAAGATTTGTTGTTGTTGTTTTTTTGTGTGTGAGTTTGTCGGCTAGAATTAACAGGAAAGAAATAACTCATTAAAGAAAAAAAAACTCCAGATAAAAACAGGCGTAAATTTGAGTGAATAATTTTTGATTTTTTCGCCCGGTCTTTTTGGAAAAAAAATTTCAATTAGAAAGGAAGGAGGTAAATGAACTCACCGGGTCAAGATCCGAATCCCAGAGCTCCTTGAGATCGTGCGCCCCAATGTCATAATATTTGTCAACGAGACTTTCCATCATCTTGATTATCTTAAAATGACCCCCGGCTAAGGTCAAATTGGATAAATAGAGACCGGTCACTTGGGAATTTTCTCTTCTCCTCTTGGAAAAATTTATTAAAAAAAAAAATAATAATAATAAATAAATAAATTATCTAATTCACTTTGTTATACACTTCACAAATAACACAATATACGCGCACACACTAGGTTTATATTAATTGAATTCACTGGAAGCAACCGGGAATTGTTTTGCTTTTTGATTGTATTTATTTTGGAATTTTTGAGTGTGAGTTCATAAGCTGTGACGACAGCGTTTCGTATGGTCTTGCTCTCTCTGGCGCTACAACCTGTTGGACTGCCGGCCGTGCTTGCTTGCTCTCTCAGACCTGGCTCTCTCAAGCCGGCCCAGAGGGGCAACGAGGAAGAACCACGCCTCCGATAGTTACACCCCATAAAAGAGAGAGCGCCACTAGCTAGTACAATAACCATGCGCGGTTTTTCTTTGAAACACCGAACAACTGTGCAAAAAAATCAGGATTCTTGTACAGTTGAATCTCTATATAAGTAATAGTAGTAGTATGTATGTAGTAGTATGTAGTAGTATGTAGTAGTATGTAGTGGTATGTAGTAGTATGTAGTGGTATGTAGTAGTATGTAGTGGTATGTAGTAGTATGTAATAGTATGTCGTAGTATGTTGTAGTATGTAGGAGTATGTAGTAGTATGTAGGAGTATGTAGAGGTATGTAACCAGCAGGGCTATACCGTGTTATGATACAGAGAGTCGGTCGCATCAAGCGGCACAGTAAGAAACCGGGATAGCATTGTTGTAGTTAGGGATTTCTCCTAGGAGGGCCAGCCGGCCAGGTGATTAATTATCACAAGGTTTCAATTTCGGTAATCCGATTAGAGATCAACTAACTTTTTAGTAGAATTGATAAATTTTGGAAGAAACGAAATAATTTAATGAGAAATTCATAAGTGAAACAGTATATTTCTTCAATACTGTCGATTTATCTAGGGGGACAATGAGATTTGTATGGGGCCACTCCTAACTACCCCCATGGGAATAAGCAGCGAAAACTTTGGAATTTATTTCATAGACCATCAAGACTGTTGTAACTATGCTGTTGCTTTTCTGCATGATACTTTAATGCTAACTCGGAAATTGTTGCCCTAAATTTGTCTAATAAATCTTTTTTAACAAAATATGTTGTTAACAACAGACTAAAGTTTTGGCAACTTACATTTTGCTTATGACGAACAGATTTTTAATGCGTTTTAACGGCTGTAATGATGTTGTTCTAAGATGCTGGTTTGTATTACTATATATTTAAAATTCATTTTTGGAAACTAATCTATTGGTTTCTTTCGAGAAATGCTGCGGACATACAGAGAAGACATACAAGAAAGTCTAATCGAGGATCATGGAACGAAAATGATCCTCCAAAAAGCTTTCAAAAGCAGAAATATTACTTAAAAGGAAAAAGGAACATTTAAAAATAATAAAAAATAATGTTATTTGGATGTAGATATAAGTAATATGATCATTAATGTATTTCATTTTTTTTGGAATTGATTTAATAACACTGTGCATTGATTCCTCATACGGCATCTTACCCCAAAGGTATCGGTCATCTTACCACAAGATTGGGGTAAGATGCCGAAATGGAAACGTTTACAATTTTTTTTTTTAGGTAAAAAATAATTTTTCAAAGCGAAACTTATTTTTTTATTAATTACAAAATTACATAGATTGTGGATAAAATGGTTGGTTAAAAATAAAATCATTATGCTATTTTATATAAAATAAAGTTAAAAACTACGGCGTCTTCCCCCAGTCTACTACACTATAAATATTTTCTCTTCTGAAGCTATTAATAAATGTTTTTTGATTGTTATTATAAAGAACTTTATTGAATTAATAGAATAATAAGCTGACGTGTTCTGATGTGGCCATTCACTTGACTTTACCATACAACCTGGCCCCTAAAATTATTTATAATCATGTAGGGGAGGTTAGTTTTTGCATGGTTGAGTTTGGTAATTGGCCGAAGATTTTCATTTTTTGACCCTACACCACCCTCCCCCATTTTAGGTGGTTAATTTTTGCATTTTTAGACTTCTGGGCTCCACTGATTATGTGTAAAAAATTTGGTTGAGTTTACTCAAACGGCCTAGATTTTTAATTTTTAACCCCCTCCACCCCCTTAATTTTGGGCCGATATGCACCAAAATCTAATCAGCTCTTAATCTCAATGGACCAAAACTACGTGTAAAATTAGGTTTCGATATTCACACTAGTTTTTTGAGCTAACTCGTCTACAAAAATTTTGTAACGCTACAGACTAACTAACAGACATTTTGACAAAACAATTATTATCTCGAAAAATATAATTTTTTTCGATGTTCACTTATTGAAACTTTTTTGTAGAGCAAAATGCTATGGTTTTGCTCAATTTTTTAAATCAAAATAGTTTAAGCCGTTTTTGAGATATTTTGAAAAAAAAACACTTTTTTCATACACGATTACAATACTTGACCATACCATCTATGGTAAAGTAAAAAATGTCAATATTTTTTAAATTAAACTTATACAGATGCTGGTTGAATAAAAATGAATCGTGTGATTAAATCAAAACAAAGCAAGTGGTTGATTAAATAATTAATATTAAAAATCAAAAAAATTACAAAGCAAAGCTCGGTCTTCCAGGTACTTAATATTACAGAACAAGTAATTCGAAAATAAATGTAGAATTATATATTATATTAATATTATCAAGCAGTACAATAATAATAATTTAAGAGAAGAAAATAAAATTATTCAAGAAGTTACTTGTAGAATTCAGCGTTGTAAGTCCGAAATAAAACGTATCCTGTAATATAATTAAAACATTTGATTTTTTTTAAATTTAAATTTCGCCACTCTATCATGCCTAAGTCTATAATTATAAGTAACTTTTTTAATTTTTCTTTTTCTTCTCTTAAAATATATATATGTTAAATCAGTAATCTCAATAAATACTTGTTTGTACTTTCACTTATCTTATTCTATATGCAGTAGAAGCAGAGGTTTGTTACAAGAATAAAATTTATTTTATGTGGAGCTGCTTCGCATCTATAACACGTTATTTTCCCATAAATATCATGAATATTTTAAAATATCCTATTTTTATTATAAAAAAAACTCTAATCATTATAAATAAAAAAAGTAAAGCGAAGAAATTGATTCGATTTTTCTTTTTATATTTTAAATTGTATTTTTACAAAAGTTTTTCCAAGTCAATCTCAATTTCTTAACGAGTTCAATGTTGATTTAACTTGTTGGATTTTTCTTAAAAGTATCTAAAATTAAATAAATATACAATTAAATAAAATAAAAAATTATAAAATAATTTACATATATATATACATATAAAAGTCAACTGTCTATAAATATTAGTAGTTTTAACATTTTTAATGAAAATCAAGAGGAACGATCATCTACTAAATCCTCTTATTATATGTCAATAGGGCTTTTTTCACCCCTTCGAAATCGAGCCCGAATGCTAAAACATGCACTCCGAGCACTTGGCCAGTTTTTTGGCACCCAGGTTTGATTTCCCAAGGGGTGAAAAAAAAACTTTCTGACCTTTTTCTTGATTTTCTTTAACACTTTTATTTTTAGTATTCATCTATACATATTGTCAAGAACGAGTAAAATTTTCGAATTAAAAGGAATAAATTTAAAAAATCCTGTGTTTTGTTTATTTATAAATATTTTCATTGAGATTTATAAGCTTACAAGATTTTTAAATAAATAAATAAATCTTTATGACTCGATCTGCTTAGAAGCACAAGTCCTCCGTAGCTAGGTCAACTTAACGTCAATACAATTTAACTACAAAAGTTAATAATTTATTATATTATATTATAATTGTAAACTCTCAGATTTCCTGAATGGTGTAGCAAGGGGGGGGGGGGGACAAAGAGATTATCAATTTTGCAGAATTAATCATTCGGGGGCTCCCCGAAGAGAAAATATTTTTGCGTTTATTTCATTTATTTAAAGCCTTCTTTTTATAGTACCATGCCTGAACGAGCGTAGGCACCTCTCCACTATATACCTGTGCTGAGTGTGTTTAGTTGTTTTACCCAGATATACGGGACCTACTTTTTAACGCCGGTTCTGAACGGCTAGTTTGGAGAGGTTGACTAGGCATGTTATACTTTTGGTAGTTTGCCATTGGTTTCCAGGAAAAGGCGGCTGCAAATATCTGCCGAGACTCAGTCTCGGAATCAGCATACTTCAGGACAGCGGCCCGACACTCTGACCCCTGACCCACAGTCGCCTATTTAAAGCCAGAAATCTGAAATTCCATTTTCATTTTGAAAATTTTTTTTATGATAATGATGAGAGAAGGAGTTACGCCAAAAGGTGAAACCCCTAAAGGCCTGGGTTGGCCCCTCCATCGAGAAAGAAGAAGAAAGAATTTTATGGGTTGGGCGGGGGTCGAAGGTATCTGTGGATACGGGTCTTAAATAGCTGAAGGTTATAAGTCGCGGGAAAGATGGTGGCAGGGGAGCGAGTTCCAGTCTCTGGAGGTCATAGGGATAAAAGAGTTGGCGAAAGCGCTTTCACCAAGTACCAACACCAAATTCCTTAAAAACATATTTCTTAGTTCGTTGTGGGGAAGAAATACAAAAAATCAAAATTTTTTACTAAGTTATTTGGGCTTGAAATAAATAAAAAAAATCAGAAAATATTTTCAACCTGTAGCAAAGAATTTTTGGTATTTATCAATTTTTATTGTACATATTTGGCTTTAAGAATCATAATATAACCCAAAATATCAAAAACTTTACATGATTCGTGAGACATTTGTAATCTATTTTCATTTTTTTCCGTTGATAAATATACTTTAGAAATTTTGTTTTGATATTCATACTAGTTTTTGAGCTATAACACACTAACGTACTAATTAACTAACAGACACTTGGTCTCATTAGGACTTTTTTATAGAGCAAAAGGCCATGATTTCGTTAATTTTTTTTAATAAAATATTTTTTCCATTTTAGGGATATGTATGGAATTTCATAAAAACCAAGAAAAAAACAAACTTGTTTTCATTTACAATTACCTACAAAAACGGTTTGAAAGTTATCAATTAAGCAATCTCCAATGAAATAAATCAAAATCCAATGTAGAGTCGGTAGCCCCTGGAGCATAGACAACCATATTAGCCTCTCTGGCTATCCTTTGCGGTTAAGCCAGGCTCTTGTCAGAATCAAGCAAACTCAGTTCTTGCTTTAATTTGGTATTCCAAATAATGCAACCATATTTAATTTTAATGTATTACAAAAAATATAATATAACATAAATATTTAATGATATAAAATATAAATTTCTTCCAGAACTTAAGTGACTTGATTTAAATTTTTCGTTAAATTGAAGGGTTGGTTTTGTCACAAATATAATAAAACAATAATTTTAATAACTATTTGAATTATTTAATTGATAACTATACAGTTTCGGTCACCACTGGTCGACCATCCTCAGTAGTTCTAAAATTGAAATGAAACATTTATTTACATTTTTCTTTTTATAGAGAATTATATAACACAAAATTTTTTTACAATAATTTGAAATCATACATACATCTCGTTCAAGAACCGGAATTTGTCATTTCACATGAAACATTCATTCAATGTTATATAATTCTCTATAAAAAGAAAAAATGTAAATAAATGTTTCATTTCAATTTTAGAACTACTGAGAATGGTCGACCAGTGGTGACCGAAACTGTATAGTTATCAATTAAATAATTCAAATAGTTATTAAAATTATTGTTTTATTATATTTGTGATAAAACCAACCGTTCAATTTAACGAAAAAAATACAATATAAATTATTACTTAAAATAAAAATAAATAAAATGATTATCTAATGTATTCCAACGTTTCATGCTTATTGGACGGCATTAGGCTCTAAAAATACATACATATTGAAAAATTTTATTAATTGTATTGTGTATATAAATAAATACAATTAATTAAAAAAAAAAAAACAATCTGAATACGTTTATTTGAAATCTAAACTTTTCAGAAGAAATTCTCCCTTTTTTTATAACGATATTGATGAGAGAAGGAGATACACCAAAAGGTGCATCCTCTAAGTTCCTGGGTTGGGCCCTCCATCGTGAAAAGAAGAAGAAGAGGGGATTTTATGGGCTGGGTAGGAGTTGGAATAGATAAATATCAATAGATTAAAATTTATTCACCTCTAATAACTTATGACTATGACACATCAGTACTCGATTTAAAAGAAAAAAATCTTTAGACTCGTTTTTGAGAAAACCACAAAAAACGAAAAACCTTTCATGTAAATGTCAACTTCCGTTGTTCCAATTTCAACCGAAAACATGCTATATTCCTTCTAACCTATATCAAGATTAAGTTTATAATTTCGTAGCTCTGACAGCTATGGTTGCGAAACGAGTGATACATACATACGTACGAACGGACCAATGGATTTTTGGCCTCTGAAGACTAAAATATCAGGCTTTATGTTCTAAATCCGGTTTCAGACTATTAAGGGAAAGATTTCTTCCACATAGAAGTCCGAAAGTGAAATTTACTTTTTCACCTTGAAGTAGAAGCTCTCAAACTGTTGGGATCCCGGCAGGCGAATGCAATACTTCACATTATATCCTATATCATTACATGATATAGAATATACTTATATGTGAAAATATTTATTACTTTTAAGTAGAAATTATATCTACTCAACATATAATGTTCAAAATTTTATCCCTAAACACTGGTTAAATAATCCCATAAAAATCGGTATATTACTTGCAAATAGAAGAATGCAAGTAGGATTAGAAATTGAGGTTGTGGTTTCTACTCTGTATATAAATATATATATATATATCAATATACAATATACAATTTTGTATCAACTTGTGTTAAAATCCCTCTTGGCCAATTATGTTATGAATAAAAAATATTCCATTAATCATTAATTAAATAATAAATAATAAAATAAAATAAATTTAACAAAAACAATAAACTTAAAAGGAATTTATTTTGGTGGAACGTAATTTATCGAGTCTTATCAATGTTGAAGAAATGTAATTTCTAATAATTAGTTCAAGATACATAAGACAATTTAATATTTATTTAACTAAAATTTCATTTAAAAAAATAGTAAATTTGTTTTTAAATTATTGCTGTTTAATTTTCACATCTCGATGATAATATTTATTTATATTATTTATTTGATACATTATTATCAAATAAATTAGATCCCCCATAAAGATATTAATGAAATACTTTATATATATATATATTGATTTCGAAAACGATTTTAGATTTTTGATAATTTGAATTAGAAATATTTAAATAGATTTATGCGTTGTTAAGCTCATTGTTAAATAATTTAATTTTCTTTACTAATCATAAGTCTCAATGTTTATATATATTATGTTATTTCAATGATATTATATCTATTCATCTTTATATGAAATACTCATTCAAATAACAGTATAATTTTAATCTAAATGAAATTTTATTTTTTTATCAAAATCGACTAACTGAGATAAGGGGGGATTCATACCTACTTTTCTGAAAATCTGAAGGATGGAAAAAGTAAATTTTTTTAAGTTATTTTAAATAATATTTATTCATCCTATATGAAATACTCATTCAAATAATAGTATAATTTTAATGTAATTGTTATTTTATTTTTCTTTCAAAATTGACTGATGATGATAAGGGGGGACCCTTACCTACTTTTCTGAAAATCTGAAGGATGGAATTTATCCTCAAAAAGTTATATTATAATAATTAATATCAAAAGATTTCTTCTTTATGTTTAACTGTTTATAAATATAAATGATAATTGGGGAAAATCAGGAACCGCTTGACTCGCTCGAATCAGTAAATACGAGTAACAAAAATATCCTTATGGGATAAAACGTTGTTGTTCACCGAAAATAATTGTTTGCTAATAAATGTCAGAACGGTGAATTCGCATGTAATAATTTTATATATCTTGAATGGTTGTCACCCTCATTTGTGATTTTCACCAATATAATATTAGATTGGGGAGTCGGGTTGGTCGAGCTGGCTAAGGCAATGGCTCCGCTTGAGCATCGTTGATGACGATGTTCAGGCCGTAGACCCGGGTTCAAGTATGGCTAGCATAACAAATTTCTTCTTGCTAAAACTCGGCTCCCTTACTAACCGTACTAACACTTTACTGATGTTCTGTCTAAATGGGCTTTGTTCCCGGTGACAATAAATAAATAATAATAAAAAAAATATTAGATTCTACGTTTATGCTTACTGCATTGTCTTGTTGAATTTTCATTTGTCTCTTTCGTCTGTTAATCGCTGAACTCGCGATTGGTTTAATCAATTTCCACGATTTTACCGGAATCATTTGTACAGGGTAATAGGGATCCCCATAGTTTCGATATTTCGGATTGCCTAGCACAGAAATCGGCGGCGTTTCTTCCTATAAATGTCAACATGCTTAAATTAGGTATTATTTTTAAATAAATAACGTAGTGTATTACTAGAGGTTTATCTATAGATAAAAACAGTGTGGTTTAGAGTACTCCATTTATTTCCTTACTCAAATATGCTCAACATAATTTAATTACCAAAGGTTAGTAAAACTTTTCGATTTCCAGAACAAATCAGTTGGACACAATTTCAAAATTTGAAGCAAGAATATGAATTAAGTTGGGTATCCAAAACAAAAACCATTTACATACTTTACATTGTTTGGTAAAATAATTAGGCTTAGGATTACTATAAAAAACAACTTTTTACTTGAATGAAATAATGTAATACTTATTATTATTTTTTTAGATATATTTTTTTACTATTAAAAATTTTCTTTTTAAGTCTTGTTGTTTTGTAAAGATATTTCTAGGTTAGACTATCCATGGCGAAATTGGAATTTTTACACAATGTTTGATTAAATAATTTTGAATTCTTTTTAATTGATGCTAGATATAGATATATAACGAATATAAATATGTATTATATATATGTTATTTGTTAGAGGTTAAACAGCTGGCGGGGGACAGAGTCGAGTGGAGACGGATTGTTGCATCAAACCAGTCTTAGGACTGTATACTCAATGATGATGATAGAGACTATAGTTTCGAAGGTGTGACCTTAATCATACTACTTTTTAATTATAAATATAATATCTGTTATTTACAAAGTGTTGCTGACTACATATGAAACGAATGCGACCAACTTGCTAATACAACAAAAATTAATATACTAGTTATTACGTTTTGATATAATAGCAAGCTGGTTACATAGCGAACGAATGCTCACAGCTTGCTATTACATCAAAACAAATTTACCTACATCCAATCTGCTATTTGAAACCATGAGAAATAGCAGATAGATTTATAAATAAAAAGAATGATGAGGAAGGTCAAAACTTCTAAAATATAATCTCTAACAAATAAATTGTATATGTATATTATCGGTGACTTTCAACCAGGCGATTATGTCCAAAAAAGTACACTTCATTTTTTGGAAATTTTATTTAAATCTTGGCTTTTTTTTTGCAAATTTCATCGAAATCAGCATCATTTTCGTTAGTTTTCAAATTAAACATTAGATTTTTAAAAAATATATTTTCGGACCTTCACCACTAACGGTTACGGTTTTGTGTGAGTGAGGGTAGGAGTCAGAAATTACATCTTTTGACTTAAACTCCACAGTCCCTGAGGTGAAAATGGACCATTGAATCAGCCTGTCCTATAAGAAAACCTTAAATTTCTCCTAATTCTATTGCTATAAGCAAGCTATGACTTCTCTATAGGACTCTTAATTATTTCCGATCTTATATATTGAGAGTTCTTACAAATGGATTATTCTAAAGATTCTCAAATCATCTTTATTTATTCCTTTTTTGTATTATTTCTATTTTAATAATTCCTCAGCTAGAACAATTATTATTCGTAATCAGTAGAGATTCTGGTGTTGGTGCAAGGTGAAACATCTTTAATAAAGATAAGAGTAAATAAATACTTTCTGTATTTCCTGAAGATGGGTTGATAGCCCGAAATATATATATTGAAAAAGAAAAAAATTTTATATCTTTTAATTTTTTAATTTTAATGTGAAATAAGTGACCCAGTATCCTTAACTCATAGTAAATCCATATTAAATAAAATATTTATTTACTCTTATCTTTAATTATTATTCGACTAAAACTCGTCTGATATAGAAATATTTGAAATAACTGAATTTTGAAAATTTAAAGATCCTCCTGAAATTTTGAAGTCGACCTTATATATTTATTAAATTACACAAATTTTTTGAAATTTTAGGAATGCGCCGCATCCACAGCATCCATAAACCGCACGCCATTGATATATATATATAGTACATATTTATATTCATTATATATATGTTTATTTGCATCAAGCAGAGAAAACCCTTATTGCAAAACACCATTTTTTCATTACATTACTTTCCTATACTTTGTAAAGTAAAGTTAAAAATAACAACAAGAAAAGACAAAAATTTTTCCTTCAAATGTCCCCTCCTTTATTTATAATTGCTAAAAATATAAGTTTAGAGAAAAGGTTGAATTTAAAAAGAGGGGTATTAATAACATATTTTTATCTTAGAGAGTCCGCGGCAGTTGAGTCATATTTTGGGGGTCCGCGAAACTAAATGTGTTGCGGAACACTGCTATAAATAACTAGAGAGACTTATTCAAAAGTCTTCCAAAAGTCACCCTTAAAAAAAATTAATTTCTCACATAATCCATCATTTCCATCTCCATCTCATCCGCATTCTCCTCGCTCATGAACAATTCCAAACTCGTTAGTGAATCGTTAATCGTCTCAGATTCTGAAGAAATACTCCCGTAATTCTTAGCAGTTTTCAATTGATTCAACGGCTTCTCTTCTTCCTGCGTTGAAAATGTGCTAATTTCATTTTTGCCCTTGCATGGTAGTTGCATTTCCGGCGTCAGGGTCAACATCCGGTCTGCATTCCCGGACACTCGATACTCCGACCAAGTGAACGACTCCATTGACGGACAATTATGTAATGTCGAATCGCTCAGCTCTTTGCTTTCGTTTTCATTTTTATTCTCTTCAATTGAATCTAGAAACATTTTTTCCATTTAAATGAAGAATTCCACGCGAAAGTTCAAATAATTTATTTTTAATTGGATTAGAAATCGTAAGAATCATTCATTTTATTAATTTAAACGACCATTAAGTGATTCAAATACCATTTCTAGCCTGATCTTTCTCGAAATCATTTTCCAGTAAGCTCATATTGGAATTAGTTGTTTGTGGAGCTGGCACAACTGATGATGCTGGCTTCATCGTCTTCAATTCTTGTAATGTCTCAATCGGTTCTTGTTCTTCTAAAACAGGTGTTAGTGGTCCATCTTTTCTCGGCCGCCAATTCCCTAAAATTTAAGATAATCACATATATTAATCAACTGGTGTGTTCACCACACGACTTTCACATTTTCATTTATTTGAATTCATCGCGACACTAATAATTTACACTCACTTCTTTGATTTCTTTTTTTTTTTTTCTCAAAAACGGCTCCAACAATTTACTTTTTTCTAATTTCCAATTAATGTTTAGGGGAGGTTCAGGGGAGAGGGGTTCTTTCTATTTATTATTTTTTTTCAAATTAACTCATTTCTTATTTAATCTAACCCTTTTCAATTTTATATTATTATTTTAAAAATTAGTGTATTTACCCATGAGTCACTTGATAAATTAAAAAAATCGTTTGAGCCGTTTTTGAGAAAATCAAAAAAAAAAAAAATCTTTCATGTAAATGTCCACTTCCGGTCTTCCGATTTTAACCAAAAGCTTCATGTATTCCTTCTAGCCTATATCAAGCTTAATTTTCGAATATCGTATCTCTGAGACTTATGGTTACGAAACGCAGGGGGGGGTACATTCTTACGTACGTAAACATCAACTTCCGGTTTTTCTATTTTAGTCAAAATCTTGTTATACTTCTTGAAGCCTCTAGATAGCTTAAGTTTTAAATTTCAAGGCTCTGCGACTTTCCGAAGACGAGATATGAACGATTAAAATATTTATTCTACGACACTCCTAATTTACAACCCCTTCCTCTTTTTTAATCGGATTAAAAATTTGACACAACTAATAACTCATGTCATTTGATGAATGTACTAATTTTTAAAAAAATCGTTAGAGCCGTTTTTGAGAAAAAAAAAAACGAAAAATCTTTCATGTAAATACCCACTTCCGGTCTTCCGATTTCAACCAAAATCTTTATGTACTTACCTTCTAGCCTATATCAAGCTTAAGTTTCGAGTTTCGTATGTCTGAGACTTATGGTTGCGAAACGCAGGGGTGATACCATACATATGCACTGACCAATGGATTTTGGACCCCTTTTTAGCCTCTGGGGACCACAATTTCCAGGATAATTTTAAATATAAAAATTTTAATTAATGTTTAAAAATGTCACTTTAAAGTTTATTTTTCCAAATAATATAATTGTAAATTGTCACACTTAATTATCACAAAAATAATCACCAAGAGGCTCATCTTTTAATGATTAGCCATCCCAACCCTCCATTTACCATCTACCCTGTGTTAGTCGTAAAAAGCACTTACTTTGCGACATACAACCGGCCCTAAGAGATATTTTGACAAAACAATATCTCGTGAAATATAATTTCGATGTCTCTCATTAGGGCTTTTTTGTAGACTGAAACGCCATGTTTACGCTCAATTTTTGTAACTCCACATTCAACTTTTGTTGGATGACGATTTCTTTCTTTTTAATTTTTTCCATTTCAAACCGAAGCTATGATCACTTCCGATGTCTGCCGAGTTTAAGGATCTAACATCTAATATTTGGTAAATTTTAAGGAGTTAGGTGTTGGTTCTAGGTGAAACATTTTAATATAATAATAAAACTTGAGTAAGATATGAGGTAGGTTTCACAAAAAAAAATAAAATAAAACAAAATTGAGTTTTGAATTCGATATATTTCGGGAGTTAGGGGCCTTGTACTTGTAAAACTATTTTTCCAATATATAATCAGTTTTCTTGGACTCCTGATGATCGGCTAACCCCCGAAATATATCGAATTCAAAACTCAGTTTTTATTTATTTATTTATTTATTTATTTATTTAGATAATTTTACGGACTAGTAGTCCACTTACAAAAATGTCAAATACGTGTATAATTAATATTATGTCAAGAAAACAAAAAAAAAAAAAAAAAAATTTTCATATTCGTATCTCAAATTTTATTATTACCTATATCTAATATTTGGGTTGGGTGTAGGTTTCTATTTGACAATATAATCTATGGTGGATGTATAATTTCAGGTGTTTTGTCAGGTAATTTTATGTTGAATTTTATGCTTAAAAAATGTGTCATAACTATAAACTCCGCCATAGCCAGTGTTTAGGAAGGAGGAGGGTTTCGAGTGAGGTTAGCAACCTGCTAGGATAAAAGCACTCATGCTCGAAGAAACAGAGATAAGCCGCGATCTAAACCTAAATTTTTGATTTAGAAAAGAATTCGACAAAAAATTCAATTTTTTTAAACTATAATTTAAGTCAGTAGTATCCAACCTTTTTTTGGCTTACACGGGTCACATTTGAAGAAAAAAATTGTCTCGGACCGCGGATTAAATATTATAATTCTATTGGTATTTATTATTCAAAAAAGATAGTTCATAATGTTGAAATAAGAACTTTATTATTTTTTAGCTCATAGTGAGCTTCTAATTTTACTTTTCGTAAATTTTATACTTGAAAATAGCTTCTCGTACCTATATGTAAATACATAAATACATACTTACAAAAGTGATATTATGTATTAATATTTGTTTATTTTTTTCCTGGCTAGATAATTAATATACAATTCTAATAAAGAGACACTATTCAATTTTTATTTCAGATTAGTATCTAATTGTTGTTCTAGAACATTTAATCAGAAAGTTTGCTATATAATTTCTAATGAAACTGGAGTCGAATGGGATTAAAGAAGGATATTATAAGGAATGATTTATTTTTTAAAATGCTCACGGATATAATAATCCCTGACAATCCAAAGATAATGATCTATTGACATCTAAGAACGTGCAAAGATTTAAAAGACAAGTCCTGACAAGTTTTAGTTCACCAGGAGAGAAATTATCAATTAATTGTGATTGTTCTAGGAAACCCCAATTCCTTATCTCCTTGTACTACTAGAATGATAACTATAAACTTTGTTAGTGTCGTAGCATTTAAATTACTGAAATAATAAATATTTTAGAAAATGAAAATATGAGAAGAAGAATTTTTAAAAATTTGAAACTTAATTTTTTTTTTTATCTTATATAGTTGAGCTTATAATTTTGCTTTTAGTGAATTTTATTCTTGAAAAAAGCTTCATGTATTGTACAAATGTACATTCATATTTCGAAAAAGGGAATAAATATATCTCTACATATAAATGTCAATATTTCATTATTCGTGTCCATGATTAATAATTAAAGGAATCGTAGAGAGTTGGACTTAACTTTAAATTAAATACAAAGTTTTTTATTTAAATAGGCAAAACTGGTGGTTCGTAACTTCTTCAGTGGCTCATTTATTAAACTTATTTGTCTGAGGTTTGAGCAAGGAGAAAAACCATTTTTAACCGACTTCAAAAAAGGAGGAGGTTCTCTATTCGATTGATTTTTTTTTTTTTTTTTTTTTTGTGCCTATGTTACCTCATATCTCCGCCAATTCTCAACCGATTTTGAAAATTTTTTTTGCATTGGGTCCAGTCTAGCTTCCGATTGGTCCCATTTTTTTTTCGTATTTTTTTCATAGGTATTAGACCTTTTTTATTAGGTTTGTTTAGACCTAACTTCTTTGTTTATGAACCGATTTCGATGGTTCTTCTTTTATCCGAAAGGGGGTGTCTTAGGGATGGTGTCATATTAATTTGGTCAAGTTCTGATGATATGATCACTATTAATAACATCACTAAAAAGAGAAAAATAAAAATAATTTTTAAGAAAAAAATAAAAACCGACTTCAAAAAATTAAATGCAACAAATAAAATACACTAAAAGGTATAAAATAATTATTATCTTATTTAGTTACAACTAAACGACGAAATATTAACATGAAATTACTTTTTGAAGTTGGTGCCAAACATATACCTTTTATGAATCGCACTCGACGGATCTTACTTAGTACGTTTGGAGGGTATGCTCGCTTATAGGTATAGTTAGTTTGGCACCGACTTCAAAAAGTAATTTCATGTTAATATTTCGTCGTTTAGTTGTAACTAAATAAGATAATAATTATTTTATACCTTTTAGTGTATTTTTATTTGTTGCATTTAATTTTTTGAAGTCGGTTTTTATTTTTTTCTTAAAAAATTGATTTTCAAACATTATCCTTACAAATTATTCAATTTTATCAAATAAAATAAAACAATGTCTTTGTTTTAAATGGTTTATGTTTTATGGTTTATGTTTTAACATAAACCATTTAAAACAATGTAATTGTTTCCCCCATTGTTTTAAATGGTTTATGTTTTATATTATTTTATAAAATTGAATAATTTGTATGGATACTGTTTGAAAATGGTTTTTTCTCTTTGTCAAGACCCCAGACAAATAAGTTTAATAAATGAGCCACTGAAGAAGTTGCGAACCACCAGTTTGGCCTATTTAAATAAAAAACTCTGTATTTAATTTAAAGTCAAGTCCAACTCCCTACGATTCCTTTAATAAATCTCAATGTTTTAAGGAAGTTTATGATTTTATGTTGAGCCACATTCATTGCAGTACTGGACCGCGGGCCACGGTTTGGACAACCCTGATTTAAACAATTTAAATTTTAAAGATGACAACCATCGAAACTCGAACAGAAACGGTTTAATTAATTGATGTCAAGTGAAATTGAATCCTGCATGGTCCTTGGAGAGAGACTGGATGACTCACCTAACACCATCGAGATCATCTGCTGGCTCTTGAGCGATGCCATTTCCAGAAGAGACGACCTTTCCCTGCAATCACACTCCTCCTTCAAATCCTCGATATTTTGAATCAGCTCCTCAATCTTATTCTCGTTCTCTTCCGTCTTGATTCGTTTAAACGGCGGTTGAGAAAATGCACAAAGCTCCTCAAACTCTTCGGTGACCGATGATTTATTAATTTCTTCCATTTTGGTTGCCACTGATTTTTCTTTTCCTTAAAAAATTAAAGATATTTGAATATAAGTTCTTGCCTCACGGGTAAACTTAGTATTAAATTCACTCAAAAATTTCAAAAAAGTTATTTTGCTCATTTTGTGTTGAAAAATGTCTGAAACGTGGGGAAAAATCATTTTCATCTATGATTTTTCTTCTGTCTTTGTGTCTGTTTGTGTGTCTGGATACAAATACCTACGATAAATTAAGAACGAAGGGACGTAGAAAGTTCGTTTTTAATTGAAAAGTTTTTATTTTGCCGAGAGTAGCAGAGTTGTTGATTCATAATGAGAAACAAGGAGGTTTTCCTCTGCTTAATGCAAATAAAGATACACATTTATATATCAACTCCCTACTACTACTACATAAAGGTATATGTTGCAGTAAAAACCCGTTTTTAGTAAGAACGGGTTCTTATTAGTTAAAACGCGTTTCACTGAATACCTTTATGGCAACTAGAGTATACTGATGTTGGTTGAGGTTGGTTCAAAGGTCTAGAATCTTCATTTTTGATCTTCCGCCCCATTTCGTGTAATTATTTTCAAAAATTTTTAAACGAAAATGTCAAAGATTAGAAGAAAATTTGTAGAGGATGTAATTTTTAACATTTTCGTTTTAAAAATTTTTGAAAATAAACACACGAAATGAGTTGGAAGGTTAAAAATGAAAGATTCTAGACCTTTGAACTAAACTCAACCTACATCAGTAAACTCTAGTTGTCATAAAGGTATTCAGCGAAACGCGTTTTTACTAAAAAACGAGGTTTTACTGCAACATACTATATATATATGTATGGCTGGCTAATCGGCTGAATAAGAGCAAAAATATTTTTCAATATCCACGCAATACTGACCCCATGAAAAATAATATTTATAATTAAAAAAGACTGATGATGAAGACCAAGCCTTCGAAACTATAGTTCAAACAAATAATTAATATATAGACATATATCTAATGTATATATGTTTCTATGTTTATTTGCATCAAATAACCTACTTGTTTATCTATGTGAGTTCGTTCTTATCCTAAAATGTTTGTATTTCCAATGCGGATAACTAATTAGATTTTTCTACCTTTAGTACTTCTGGTTCAAAAATTAAGAAAAATAAATAAACATCAAATTGCTATATCTAGAGCTATCTAAATATTTCCAGAGGAAAATTTAGCCAAATCGCTAAAATTTGTCGGTGGGAGTTTTCGGAATTATTTTCTCTCTTCCTCCAATTTTTATTTTAATCGGTACGTCTAATTTTGAATTAATTTAAACATTTTCATTTTTTTTGCACAAAAAATATCTGAAACTTGGAGAAACATAATTTTAAAGCTTGATTTTTTTCTGAATGTGTGTCTAGATTCAGATACCCACGATAACTTAAGAACGAAAAATAGTAGAAAGTTCGTTCTTGTGTTAAAATGTTTTTATTTCCAATACGGAGAGCTGATTAGACTTTGGACTTTCTAGCTTTAGAACTTGTTGTTCGAAAATTAAGAAAATATGATTTTATTGAGATTTTAAGGCGATGTATTTATAATCTATAGCCATAAATGAATAATTTATACTTACATTTATTATTATTCCTTATAAAGGTGTGTTTCTAGTCTAAATAACTTTTCAATATTGTTTTGTTATTTAATAAATCGATGATGTTGGGGAAAAAGGGCCAATCTGATTTTTTCCACTTTGAACCCCTCCTAGTTATAAATTTAAATATAAAATCGATCCAAATTGAATATGCTGTTTATTTGTTTTTACCTCATCCCACAGAAAGAGTAAATATCTTTGTTTTGAAATCAAAGATTCGGACACGAGCGCGAACTTGTTACGTCTTTACATTTTTGAGCATTTTAATGCAAAGCCTGCATGCTTGGTATACTGATTATTAAATACTAAAAACACTAATATTTCCAATTTTAGTCCTTGGGTTTTTGAGTCGTGACTATTTACTTTTACTCTTAATAATTTCAACAAAATAATAGGTAGATAAAAACTGTAACCAACAAAATTGTTTAGTTGGAAATGATGCTATTAGTTACTACAGGTCTTATGGATTCAGAATAATTACAATTCTCCTTATATTATGCGAATAATTAGACATTCTTAGACAGAATGAATCCTGAAACCATTCTTCAGGAATATCATATTATGTGGTACTGTAGAAAAAATATGTTTTTTTTATAAAATTATATTTTCATTTATGACCCTTCGCCATTTTTCTTGTATTTGCCAGCCCTTTTTCGTTATCTTTATTGCTATTTCCGCCCTTTTTCTAACTAATTTGAATGCCTTTCTTTCCCTCTAATCATTTATTGGCCTATTTGTTATCTGATTTCTGAAGGCGGAGTCAAATAAAGAGCCAATGGTTATTCGAGAAACCCTGACAACTGAAATAAATGCAGGGTTGAATAGAAAATGGCGGTCTGTCGAATAAAAGGAGAAAGAATCTGGCTAACGGACTCGTTTTATGCAAGTTTTACATTTCAGACAGTTAAGAGTTAACTGATATTATCATATTATCATGGGCGTAGTTAGAGGGGGGGGGGGCAAGGGGAAGTGCCCCCCTATAATAATTGAAACTCCATTATTACGAACACTAATTATGTATTTCTCATTAAATTATTTAGTTACTTCCAAAATTTATCAATTCTACTAAAAATATAGTTGATTTCTGATTATTTATTTATTACCAAAATTGAAACCTTGTGGTGGCTAATCAGCTGACCGGCTGGCCCCCAACCCGCTAGGAAAACTCCCTAACTACGCCAATGGAGAATGGAAATAAAAATTTTTTTTCATAATATTAATATGTTCACCAGTTTCGGATTTTTATGGTTCTAAGTACACAAATCGGACAAAAATGGAAAATTAAGGCCCTCAAACACAACTATTTTAAGGTGGATTAAATAAAAAATATCCAGCCTCCAGCTCACACTAATTATTAAAAAAAAATATATTTTTCACTTCACAAAAACTCTGCCTCTTCCCCCAAATAACCATCCGATTAAAATTTTAATATAATTTTTGATTTCGAAAGAAAATCTATCTATCTATATATATCTATTTATGCTTATTATAATCGGCTTACCCGACGACGTCGACGTGATTTTTTTAATTTTAAAATAAACTAATAATTCATGAAAATACAATTTATTAAAATTAAAAAATTTTAATTATTATTTTAAAACCTATCATGAAAATCTACAGTATTTTGAACTTTTTACCTATTTTAAATTTAAATTAATAATAGATTTAATTAAATTAAAGTTTCTTTTTGCCGAGAGTAGCAGAATTTTTATAAATTAAAGAAGACAATAAAAGAGTATGTCTGCTGCTGGAATAATAAATTTTTTAAATTAAAACAATTATAATTAAATTAAAAAAATTATTATTCACGCAGAAGTCACTCATTGATTCACTTATTACTCACTTATTTATTCATTTGTCTCCTTTAATAGATTTAATATTTACTTTTTCTGGAAGTTTCCTTCGTGGACAGTAGAAATTACTTTTGGTCGTGGTTTCTACCCGGGCGATTTTCTGCTGAACTGGACTGTCCAGGGAAATTAAGAGGAGATTCTCCAAATCGTCTTTTCCATTGCTAACGGCCTTAATGACACCTCCTTAAACACGAGAGTAGGAAAATTAATATTAAAATAAAAAAACAAAACAAAAAAAAAACATTGTCTTGTAGAAAATGAATATAATATAATTCACAGTAATTATTCTTCATGTGCTAGGAAAATAGTAAAAGCTCTTTGCCCTGCCAATTAGCTTTAATTATTATTGGGTTTCTATTTGCCTAGCAAGTGTCGTAAATAACGCCCCCGCAGCCTCTACAGCGCAAGATGCCCATTGTCCACAGAAGCTAGAATTTTTATGTAAATATAATATATGGGTTTGGGAGGTGACAGCGTAAGTGAATAAAAATATATTTTATTCGGGATATATTAACAAAATTATATTTTTTTCATCTCTACTGGTATATAAAATACTCATTTAAATAAAAGTATTAATTGCGTGTAAATTAAATTTTATTTCCCTATCAAAATCGAAAACTACTCCTAAGGTCGGACTCCCAAGAGTTCCATACCTATTATATAGAAAAAGTTTTCTATTTGTTCTGTGTTGAAATTTGAAAATAAAATAATATACCTATGTAATGAAATGGTTGTAGCTTGATAAATTGCAAAATTATGTTCATATAAAGTCAATTTTAGATGATAATTTTCATTTATTCTCTCTTGTTGGCTAAAATTTTAACTTAATCGAATAAACCTAAAGAGAAAATTTGTAGAAAATGTAATTCTTTACAAAAAAGTTTTTAAAATCTCTCCGATTAATGGTTTTCAAGAAAGATGGGTTTAAATATTTTTCAACATACAAAATTGTTAATTTACTTTTAGATTTAGTGTCAATCAGACAATTTCTGGGGAGGGGGCAAAAAACTTGATATTGTGGTCCCCAGAGGGTAATAAGTGTCCAAAAATCCATTGGCATGAGCGTATATATGTACCTAAGTATGTACAGGAGGGTAGTCCTTATTTTATGTATTTTCGAATTTTTATGCTGCTAGGGGCTCATGTGTTTCGAAAGAAAAAAAAAAATATTCCGCAAGTTTCAAGTCTCTATCACAATTTTAACATGTGCCTCACAGCGATGTAAATTTCTAAACGATCAATTTTTTTATTCCTACTAAAGTAATGATTCAAAAAATTTGAAACTCTGTTGACTTTATCCTTATAAGTAGCTATTAACAATAAGATATAGCAGTATTTTCTCTAGCTAAAATTATAATAGCTAAAAATCTGTAAAAATTCTTAAGGATAGCTACTTATAAGGATAAAGTCTACAGAATTTCG
Source organism: Forficula auricularia (assembly GCA_024734495.1). Taxonomy (NCBI): domain Eukaryota; kingdom Metazoa; phylum Arthropoda; class Insecta; order Dermaptera; family Forficulidae; genus Forficula; species Forficula auricularia. Next base: position 455,344 of record JALMQS010000264.1, read on the forward strand.
AATTTATTCAACCATTACACTTTGGTGGGAATACAAAATTGATAGTTCAATGCCAAAAACCCCGTGTTATTTAGATAGGAAACTTAGATCACAGGGGACACAGGTTAAAATTGAGATAAAGACTTGAAACTATAGAGATATTGTTTTTTTATTTATATTTTTTTGGATCCATATGAGCCTCTGACAGCAAAAAAAATTCGAATATACCCAAAATAAGGACTACCCCGAGTGTTGAACAGCGAGTAGAATTAAGTGTACACGTCTTTGGAATTTTGTGGAATTATTTTGGAATTCATTAGATAATGCCCCTACATCTGTTGATTCTTCTATTTGGAAATGAAAGTGGACGTGGAAGTAGGTTTATACGATATTAGGTCATCCCTCGGACCACCCTAATGTACAGTAGCGGACTTAGCACATGAGAGGCCCCAGGGGCAATTCAATTATGAGGCCTCTCTCTAAATATTTTCAATAACCCTACACTCTACAGTTCATTTTAAAATTTAATTTAGGTAATACTGATAAATTATTAATATTTATTATAAAAAATAATAATTAAATAAAATACATTTTATGTTATATCACTCGTATCCATATTAAAATTCATAGAAGGAAATCGTAGGGAACTGGATAAAGATTTTAAATTAAAACACAGAAGTTTTGAAGAGCTTTTGAGAAGGAAGTCAAAATAAATTGACGAGACGCTTGGGTTATTTAATAAAAGCTCTGTGTTCTAATTTAAAATACTTATCCAGTTCCCTACGATTCCTTCTATACTTTAATATTTTGATAGACCCAGGCGCGTGCGTCGTTCGCCTAAGCAGAAAACTGCATACCGTATGTATAATAGATATTTATCTTTGATAACAAGATTGAAATTCGAATTTGAAATCGATTAACAATTAGAAGCGCCAGTTTGACAATGCTGCTAACAAAGCGATCTCTAAAAAGAATTCACATTTTCGCCAGACAGTCCAAGGATGGACTTGACTTATTTTGAAATAAGTTTTAATTTAAAAATTACTTAAGAATGGCTTTATTAAATATCCATCAATTAAGGATCATCTTTAGAACCACCAAAGAGAGCAAATAATATAATGACTCGAAAGCCTAATTGCTTATTGTAAGTAAACGATTAAATTAATTTTATTTTGGATTTCGAATTTCAACTGTTAATATTAACGAAAATGTTTTATAAATATTTATATGATTAGGTATATATAATATCCCTCTGAGGAATTTGAGTATGTGCGTGAAAATATGTTTCTAATATAATTATATTTTATTTTTTAATTAAATGAAAAATTGACCATTCATTTTTTGAACTCTTAGCCATAATTTTATTAAGACACAAGCCAGTCATGTAGGTACTCAATTTTTTTTTCGTTAGAGAGCTCCAAAGTATTTACAAAAAAAAAATTATAAAAATATGTGAGTATTTATTGATATAAAAATATCGAAATGAAAAATTAAAGTAAAGATTTGAGCATTTTATTTTTGAAAATAGTTGGAATGTTTTTCAAAAATCAGCTCGGGTTCAGATTAACAAATCAATTTTAAACGAGAAAGAATTTAATTTTTAGGACAGATTCTAAGATTTTAATAGAAATATTATTAAATTGCGATATCAGGGGGGATTCATCCCCCCAGGAGTCGAACCTGAGAACTAACATGCTTTCCTGGCAGTCAGCTCACACCCTCGAGACAAAAAACCTCTCTCTGAATCGCAACATTTGATACTAGGTGTGCCGGTTAATAATCTCCTTTTTTCGGTATGAGGAAAACACAAATTTTTTCAGAACTGCCAAAAGTGGTTTATTCAAAGTATGCACCATCGGATTCTACACATTTTGACCAACGATCCGGCAAATTGTGTATCCCCTCCCAGTAGAATTTCTCCCCTTTCGAGGCGAGCCAAGATTCGAGCCATTTTGCCACTTCTTCGTAATTAGCGAAGTGCTGGTCAGCCAATCCGTGTGCTATTGACCTAAAGAGGTGGTAATCCAATGGAGCGAGGTCTGGAGACTAGGACGGGTGGGGTAGAGCCTCCCATTCGAGCGCTTTGATGGTTTCTTTCGTCGATTTGGCGGTGTTCGACGAAGCGTTGTCGTGGAGCAAAATGACACGTCCATGTCTTCGAGCCCATTGCGGCCGTTTTTAGATCAATGCATGATTCAAATTGATCAATTGTTGCGATTGGCGCGGATCTTCTGCCAGCAAGTCCTCCAGGTCAGCATCCTCAAACTTTTTCGGCTTTCCAGGCCGCTCCTTGTCGTTCACATCAAAATCACCACTTCGAAACCGTCTAAACCAACGTTGGAAATTTTTTCAGATGGAGCATGGTCCCCATAAACTCCCCCGAGAATACGAGCCGTTTCCGCAGCCGATTTCTTCATTAAAAAATAGTGCAACATCACCTCCCCCAAATGCTCTTTTTCGGCACAAAATTCGCCATGTTTACACGCCAATATCTCATACACAAATGAACCGAATGTTGACATGTTATATGCCGTTTGAAAGGTGATTAATCCAACACTATAAAACCAAAAAAATATTTGGATGAGTTGGGTGGAAAAATACCGAAATGTCATCTGTTAGAAAAAAGGGACATTATTAACCCGCACACCTAGTATAAGCATAGAAATTCTTCACTCCATTAATTTATAACGGAAATTAAAAAATTTAGCTTAAAATGAAAAAAAGTTTTTCATACAAGTCCTCCTATTTTAATATAAAAGTAAAAATTTGAGCATCTTATTTTTGAAAATAGTTGGAATGTTTTTCAAAAATCAACTCGGGTTCAGATTAACAAATCAATGTTAAACGAGAAAAAGAGATAAAGGTCATCAAAACCTATACTTCCAATCATTCCACCTTCATCAAATTTCGCCTGCTAGTAGAGTTTGGGACAAAAACAAAGGAAAAAATTCAAATCTAAACTTTCTATCTTTTAACACCTTCAAAATAGGGGGAGGGTCAAAAATGAAAATTCTAGCCCGTTGGACCAAACTCAACCAAATTTTATATACATATTCTGTGGACCCCCAGAAGACTAGAAATGCAAAAACAAACTACCCAAAATGGGGGGGGGGGCGGGGGTCAAAAATGAAAATTCTAGCCCTTTCGACCCAAAGGGCTTCCTCATAGCTTAAAAGAAGAGAATTCTCACCCAAAACCTTCTGTGAAATAACAAATATATTTAATTATTGTTAGTTTGCCATAAAAAACGGTTTGTCGTGGCCGTTACTCATGTCATGAGCCCTGCCCTTGGGGGTGGTTCTGACCTTAGACCATGAAATATATAGAGAAATTCGAAAAAGTAGTGAAATCTAGAATGTAGCCAAGAATAATTAAGTTGAGAAAATAGTAGATCTCTCAACTTATTGGTGAATTTAACTTGGATGCACAACAGATTTCACTACTTTTTCGAACTTGACCTGTTTTTTCACAAAATGTTTTGGGTGAGATATTTATTAAACTACAAGACAGGCAGGTAGGTACTCATATTTTATTAAAAAAAAAAGAAATTTATTAAATTATGTGGCTATTTATTGTTATAAATATATTGGAATAAAAGAGCTATTTTAAATTTAAAAAAATGTAAACATATTTTATTTTCGATTTTTGTTAATTTACTTTTACATTTAGTGTCAAGAAGTGAGTTTCGGGGGAGCATCCCCCCCCCCCCCCCGGCCTACCGGACCCCAAATACTTTTTTTATGTATAGGTCCTCTGGGTACGTCCCTGCCCCTAGTATACAAACTATGAGCGTGCGTTCTAATCCGATAAGTGGGGGTGAGAGACTTCTATCTCGCTCTCTTTCTATCTGCAGAAGCGTGTGTGCGTGAATTAAATATATTTCTAATATTAAATTATTTTATTCGCTATTATAGGTGCATTGGGCTCTGACGTCACAGCTACCGAACAAGTCTTGACTCGTTGATTTGCCCCTAGCGTCAGCCGCTGCACCCTGCAATCGACCTCTCCAGTTCAGTGGCGTCCATCGTGTCCATTATAATTACTCCGGCTAAATCTTAAATAATTTTTATATCCGATCAAATTTATCATCTCAAATACAGGTGAGTTACAATATATCTATTATACTTACCTATAAGTAGAGAAATATTCGTAATGATCTTTTCAATTTGCATTTTCGAAATATTCCAATATTTGTGGATTTTCATAAAAAATCAGGGGATTTTCGACGCCACACCAATTCTCCTGAAAATCTCCCGTCATATTTTAAGATATTTTGGTATTTTGATTTGATTTTTAAAATGTATTTTTTCTTTCTTATGACTTCGGTAACAAATGGGTTATTTAGTCAGATTCTATGTGATTATTATTTTTCATTTATTTATTTGTTTATGTGTGAGTTTGAGTGTGTTCAAATAAGTGTAGGGCTCTTTTTTCTCAAGTCGAAAATCCAAAAAATACAAGAATCAAAGGAATTCCATACTTCCCGGCAGTTCACATTAATAAATTAAATTATTCTTACTTAATTTCAAAAAATAAGGTAATAAATAAATAGCAAACTTTGTTAAAAAAGCTTATTTGATCAGATCCTATGTGATTTTTATTTTTTTATGTAAGTATATTGATGTAAGTGTTATATTATATTCAGTCAAATTTTTGGCTTGAATACGGACAACCTGCTCTGAAGGCAGAAAGTATATATATTATCGAATCGTCACGGGGGATGAGAAATGGTGCCTGTACGTCAATATGAAACAAAGAAAGGAGTGGGTGGCCCCAGGAGACACGCCGACGCCGAGAGTCAAGCAAGATCTCCTCCCGAAAAAGACCATGATCTGCGTTTGGTGGGACTGGGAAAGCATGATACACTGGGAAATGCTTGAAAGGAACGCAACGGTCAACAAGGAGCTCTACATTGCCCAACTACGCCGCGTAAATGAGGCTATGTGACTGAAAAGACCTGACCGACAAGGCCAAGTCAATTTGCTCCACGACTACGCCAGACCCCATGTTCGACAAGTCGTCAAAACCGAACTCGAATGGGAGGTTCTTCAACATCTACCGTACTCTCCGGACCTTGCGCCAACAGATTATCACCTTTTCCGCTCCTTGTCGAATCAAATGAGGGGTGTTACCTTCGACGGCGAAGAGGACCTCAAAAACTGGCTCAACAACTTCTTCGACACCAGACCGGGCGATTTTTGGCGGAACGGCATCAACAAATTGGTCGAGAGGTGGGAGGAGGGTGTAAACAGCAATGGCGAATACATAATTGATTAATTTATTGTTTTTTTGTTTAAAGAAAGCTTTTTGAAAGAAACCGAACGAACTTATTCCCCAACCCAATATATTCATTATTTGACTTATTAATCCTGATTTTATTTTTCAGCGAACAGCTGATCCGTGAGCATATGAGCCAGGGAAGTCGTTTCATAGTGCAATTCATCATGGCATGGTCCGGCAACTCTTCAGATGTAAATTTCATTCTATTATATTATATATATTTTATATCAGTAAAAATGTTTCGAATGAGATTGATGGATTTTTTTAAGATATATTCTGATTGAAATGAAAAACGTTTCGACCCCTAATTTTAGCTGTTTTCAAGTGTTATAAAGTTTTTTTTTTACTTATGGAAAGTGGTGTAGGTTTTAGGTGAAACATGATGTTAGTTAATAGAGTAAAGGGTGTGTAGTTTCACAGTGAATGAAATAAAACTCAAAGAGGTTTATACAAACTCAATATATTTCGGATTATTAGTCCATCATCAGGAGTTTACAAGACAATACTAATAATAATTGAACGAGTGGTCGCCATTCTTGACATTCAAATCATGGTTACCAATATAACAAAATATAACATTCAAATCTTACACAAGAAAAACACCAATGAAAATTTAAAATTTAAAAAATTAAAAAATTTTTTTTTGTTTTACAAAGATTTTTTCTTTTTTAATTATAAAATATATAAATGTAAATATAAGAAATCTAAGTAAATATGAATATTAATATAAATAAAAATTACAAGTATAAATTAGTTATAAAGTAGCTTGAATTCAAGCAAGTCTCTATCTGAATTCAAATGCTCTCAGTCATTTGATAACGAATTCAAATTCATGTTTATTTAGCGTTTTGATGAGAATATGTCATTATAAATGTTATCATTCAGTCGTAGCTTTTTTTACTGATAAAGAAGATTTTCCAATCTCCGAATTTATCCTATACTTTTACTAATATTTACATTTTCTTCTTTTTCAAATTTTCTTTGTATTAAATTCAATATATTTTGACTCGAATTGAACGTTTTTGGCCATTCTTATTAGAACGCCCAATCGATTATTTAACAAGCAAGGCACATTATACTTGTCAGAGTCAAATTGAATCTTTAATCGACCTAATTTTGATTCTTAGAATATTTTATTTTATATTTTAATAAATTTCTTAATAAATAGAAATATATAATATTAATTATCAAACTTTTTCTAATAAAATAAGGGATTATGTATTTTCCATTTGAATACTCATTTAATTTGAAATAATTTCATAAATTTGGGAAACCAGTTTCTCAAAATTTCTTTAGAATATTTTCAATTAATTTCAGCATCGAATACTTTTGTAATTAAATTGTATTTTTTCAATTCAACAAACTTAATGGATTTAATTCAATTTGTTACCTATTCAAGTTTATTATAAGCTTACTTGGAGAGTCTCTGAGTGCCTTGATGATGAGCCTGAAAATTAACGTTAATAAAATATTATTATCATTTCCGTCCATAATTTCTATTAATTTGAAAGTTTATAATGAGAAATAAGGATGGGTTATTATGTGTGACTTTTTTATTTATCAAAGAACGTTTGGTCGACCAGTTTTAGTTTTTTTTCTTATAACTCGAGTTCTAATATTGCTGTTTAATATCTATTTGGTCTCGAAAATAGGTCAAAATTGCCTTTTTCGTCGTTTTGACCGATAATATCTCAAAACTCTGACCCGATGTAAAAATTCGGGAAATTGCATGATAATCAGCGTATAAAACTACTGGAATCCATTGTTAGGTTTACGATTACAAATTTTTGTTTAATTTTTGTCGAGCAGTGTATTTTTAATTTTGATCAAATCATTTCTCATTATAGCATCTATCCATCGGCGAGATCACGAGCTCTGGTCTTCAAAGAGGTCTTCAAATTTTTCAGCAACGTCATGCAGTATCTACAAAGCATCCATCACCCCTGAGCATTTAATCACCCATCCGGACCAAATAAATAAGGTATTTACTTATGCATTGGCGCAATAGTTTATGGGGTGTCAATTTCCAAATTTAGCTAAAAACAAACTCTTTCGGACTTTTTTGATTGGTTTTAGTTTAGTCATTTGTAGTTTAGCTCCGTAGGATGTTTTTTCTCTTTCAGATTTTTTCTTTTTTGCCCTTCCCCCTTTTTCTCTTAGGTAGTAGATTTCATATAAAACATAATTGAGCAAATTTTTACATATTTAACTATTAATTAAGTAATAAAAAATAAAATTTCATAATTAGAATACTCTTAAAGATTTGTTAAAGAGTAAGTTTTAAATTAAATTTTTTTAAATTTTATAATTATTCAAAATAATTTTCATAAAGTAGGTTATAAAAATAAAACTATAATTTATTTCAATATTAACCGATTAATAATTTTTCTCTCCACAGGTATCGAATGTATAATAAAACAATTAAAAAAACTCAAATACCTCTTCTGTTTATTCAAATATTGAAATAAAATTATATTTTTCCAATTGAAAAAATAAAGTAATAAATTTAGATTTTAAAGAAAATTTATAATCTATAGGTCAGTTGAATTTATTTCGGCTAAATCTATATAGAATTAATAAGTTGTTGTAGGGAAATAAGGACAATATCTTATGCAAGTATTTTTTATTTTATGCCAACGTTTCGTCAAATTTGTGGACTTCCTGAGGGCTCAAATAAATTAATTTCTTTGCATATTTGTCATTCTATAAATATTCATTCTTAACAAACACATATAGGCACAGATTGAAATTAGATTTAAATAGGAAATATTTTCAATCTGTGCTTATAAGTGTTTGCTAAGAATGAATATTTATAAAATGACAAATATGCAAAGAAATTAATTTGTTTGAGCTCCTGAGGAAGTCAACAAAGTTGACGAAAAGTTGACATAAAATAAAAAATACTTGCCAAAGCTAGTGTCCTTATTTCCCTACAACAACTTATTAATTTAATCGATAGACATAAATAATCAAAATAGTCTATATAGAATGTATTTAAGTTTTAATATTCACCCCTACTTACTTCTAAATAAAAAACAACCCTTCCTCCTATGAATATTAAAATGAAATACAATTCTCTTTTCAAAATTGACAAATTCTCCTTTTGAAAATTTAATAGTTAGAGATCAAATTAGGATTTTCAGAGTCCCCGTCTTCATCTACATAGGTTCTCCGAGGCTCTTCCAGGATGAGGGCGGGATGTGTGTCTTCGCTTCACAAAGTAAGACTGATTAGGGCTCGTTCTTAAATGTTCTACTGAGAAAGGACGTTCTATCTCGTTCTTAGGACCTTCTTTCCTCATTTAGAACGTCGTATTTAATGTGCTGCAGAGATTATCTTTCAGAGACGCGGCCCTCGACCACCGTGGGATTCACTATCAACTTTTGTACCTTAGCTCTGATTAGGGTTGAGATGTGCTTGCTTATCTCATATTTAAGGGATTCTCTTTTGGCTCATTCTTTCAAGAAATATTTCAAAATTGATGCACATCTCTTTATCAGTAGATTAGATTATTTATAAAATATTATCAATTACATATTATTTAAATTAAATATGGTTAGATTTTTTTTTGGGGGGGGGGCGCCCAATGCCAACGAATAAAACATGATAAGATAAAATCAAAATATATTACAAAATTATAACAAAAACAAAATATAAATATATTGACAGATCGATCCAACGTTTTGATTTTTCAAAGCAAATGAAACATCTCCACATATAATTATAAAATATATAAAAATTTTAATTTTAACAAAACTATTATTGCAAATTAGTTTAAAAATCTTAACTAAATTAATTTTTAAAATTCAAATACTAAATTATTTTACAAAAATTTATCTTTTAAAAACTAACTCACATAAAATTCTATCAAATTTATCATAATATTTTTATTCAAAAACATTTGAACATACCTAATTTTTTATTCCTTTAATCTTATAGATTTTTTTCGGTTGATAATTCAAACATCTTGAAAAATTTTTCATTTCCAACTTACAAATTATTTGTCCCATTTTATTTTCTATTTACAAATATTAAATTAAATATGATGTGGAGATTAATAAAGACAGTATTTAAACAAATTATTACTTAAATAAATTATTCTTAATATTTTTTTTTCAAAATTTATTTGATTCAATTTTCTTATTTTTAATATGTAATACAAATTTGATATACTAGTATATATATGTATATATTTTAATAGTACTTTTAATTAAAATTTAAAAAGACATGAAATATTATTACTTTATGTAATTTGAACATGGCAGATTTTTCTTAAAAAAATATTTAGTAAAAATAAAATTAATATACATCTAAATATAAAAATAATAATTATAATTATAAAAAGTATAGTTGCTTTGAGGATTCATTGCCAAGTGGGTGAGATTCTGTTGCCCGGAGCCTGCAGGCTTTTCTCGTGGGTCCATTAGAGGGGAGATCATGCTCAGTGTTTTCTATTTTAGGCCTCTACTGGACATTTGTTGTCTAGATTTTAAGTTTAGTTGTCAGGATGCCCTCTAATCTTAGCTAGTTCGCTTTGGTTAGGTCCTTAATTGTGCATGTATTAGCTGTAGAGTCCATCAGAGAGCTAATATCGAAGTCACTGTCTTGTTCTTCCCACGAACAAACCACGAGGTGAGTCGATCAGACCGGAATCATCGGTTGAGGTCCAGGTCTCCTCTAATCTTAAGATGCGATACGATTTCGGGAGAACAATTTGATCTCACACAATATAGCCAGTGAACAAGGGTTCGATGCTAGATTTTGCTCGGTGAATGACTCCACGAGGAGGGCCTCTTATTTCCGGATCTGCCCGGAACACGTGCGTAGACTTCAGGAAATTTTTGAGCGATGACTGACAGAAAGATCCTCTATCTTTCTAAACTCATTTGTACATCTCTCTGACAGTCATTGATGTTGCGCTTTCGGATCTAGGGACGGAATATCCAGACAGACAAAAGATCATGAGATCTCTACTGTGGGTATTCCCCGAAGAGGCTCTCCTGTTGCTAGGGACCGTGCGATGTGTTACCCCCCTGTGTCCCCTTTCGTCTCTTATACCTATCCAGGTACAGGCTAGGCAGGATCTCTTTCAGGAACCCTGGATTCATATACTGGGGTCTAAAGAATCACACTTCATCTTCTTCACTGACCGGTTCTCGCGGTGCGCGGTTTCCGACTCAAAAAGTCCAAATCTTTCGTTTTAAATTGAAATTATGAGAATTTTATTTGAAGCGATTGACCCTTAGACTTCGCGATTTTATTTGAAAACAAATCCAAACCAGATTTCTTTGTAATATTGTAATCAAATGATGAGATATTTGATTCAAAGCAATTATGCCATTTGGATTAGCGTAGAAGCAAAAATATATTATTTATTTACTTTTGTTCCCTCTGGTTGACTACTTCTATTTACAAGGATTTTCCTTTGTAAATGGACGTGTAAACTAATATTTTTTGAGCTATGTTTTAGAATGTCTCTTTAGCTTGCTCTATTTTGTATGGCCACCAACTTACTACCGACTTCTATACGCTAGGGATAACGAGTTTCCACATTTCTACATGGTAAATATCTACATTTTTATTTTATAAATAAAGGAAAATTTTTATATTTATTTTTATATTATAATTTATTTTCAAAATAAAGATTCTAATAGATCAGCATCTTCTAAATTCTAGATTAGAATCTATTGGGGTTGCCAAACGACATTTAGCCATTTTTTTCAATAAATACATAAGTAATTATATATTATGAGAAATGGAAAAGTTAAAAACTATATGCTATTTGGGTCACTGTTGATTTTATCATTCCAGAAAATAGATCACGCTAAAAAGAAGTTCCAAAAAAACTCATCTGAATTATTTTTGATAAAAAAACAAACTATTTTGTTTATTTATTTATATATTCTTCAAATAGAAGTAATTCATTTTAAATTTTCTAAAATTTTTTGCACGTCCTCACAAGAGAGAACATTTACACTTAAAGATTCTCCAATTTTGATAGTGAAATAAAATTTCGTTTCCATATAGAATATTTTATTTAAATACCTGAAATAGCGTCTAATACATCTCGTAAAAACTTCACTTTTTACACACTCTCACATTCGGGAGAAAAAGGGGTCCATATTTAAAAACAGTTCTCTGATTTTGATAGTAAAATAAAATTTGATTTCTCTTGATTTACCATATTTTAATATAATATTTTATTAAGATAACAATAAATTGTATAATATTAAAGTATCTCGAAAAATATTTATTATATATTTATACATACCAAGAGAAAAGATTCAGGATTGAAAGTGGAAATGACATTCATCGTGGACTCATCGAGGAGCGCTGTAAATTTGAACAACATTCAACGATTCACACATTCTTCATTTTTTTTTCTGAAAAATATTCATGTCAATTCAAAAATTTTATTAAAAACCGGAATTTAAAAATTAATATTATTCTTCATTCATTTATTCTTGGCACAAAACGAAGCTTATTAATCAGGGGTGCCCCCTAAGCTTCACGACCTCCCCCCAGTTTATGAAAATTACCCCCCTTTATTCAGTTCTAAAGAATTTATAATGCTAAAATGTGACAATTTTCAACCCCCCCTGCAGAAATTTCAATTTTCAATTCTAAGTTCTTAACCCCTGTAATACAAATTTTTATGTCAAATTTCTTAGCATTATTTGAATTTTATTAAAAACCTCCCCGAATCATCAATTCGATTACTTTCTGATTTTCACAAATTTAATAATATTTAGTCAATTTTAGTAAAATTAAAAAATAAACTGTGTGGCCCCTCCGAATCGCGGTAATTTAGTTCCGCCACTACAGAGTAGATAACTTAAACCCAACTCTTATTTTATACTGTAGATACATCCCTTATAAATACATGTAAAAAGACGTGTTTCAAAAGTATAATGTAATTTATAATCATTAATTCAATAATTAAAAATCGCCTTATAAAACTAGAAAAAGGAAGACTTTTTTGAACAGTGTAACTTCAAATTCGTGTAAAAATAGAGTTGCGTATATTAGTTTTTAAAATTAATAAACAAATAATAAAATATAATTACTTACATTTTTTGATTCTATATTATATTATATTTTATACCTATAATAAAAAAGAAAAAGAAAAAAAGTTAAACCTTATTAATATCATAAATAAAAACAAAATAATAAATAAACAATACATTTCTTACCCAGAGGCGATTATTTTTGAATAGATCATTTAAAATTTATATTAATATTTAGTATTTAAATGATAATTTTTGTTTTTGTTTTTTGGAATTTTTCCATCAAATTCATCTAAAAAATACGATCTAAATATTTTATTGTAAAACAATAGCTTTATATTTTTCTAGGGCATTTTTTATTGTTTTTGTTTACTAAAAATTAAATGGCATAAACATTAGGAATGATTTATATTTATTCCTATTTTTCATTAAATTCGATTTGTTTTTATTTTTATTTAAGCTAATGATTTGAAAATTTATTTGAAGGAAATGAGAAAAATTTTCTCTTTCGAGTGTTGGTACACATTCTGCAAATTTTTGCTATTTAGTGATTTTACTTTCCCGAAAATAAAAATGAAGATATTTTATACGGTAAAATATTATAATCGGGGTCGGGTAGGCTAGGCGGTAGCATGTCAGTCAGCTAACCAAGAGGACCCGAGTTCGATTCCGGCTCGAGGCATCCGGCTAAAATCTGACCCCCGAGGTAGAGACAAATTTAAAAATAAAAATAAATAGTATCGTAAATGGCTTATGGCTAACATGGCCGAAAAGCCAAAAAAAAAAAAAAAAAATATTATAATCATTTATGCTTCTTTTCAAAATAAAATTCAAATTGTATGCTATTCTTGTGAAAGATACAAAAAAAAATTACATGTTGAAGTACTGTAATAGATCTACAATTAGGGAACCAAAATTTTAAAATTTCTCGAATTATTGTTCCTTCAGAAGGAAATAAATGGCCGGACACAATGTAAAAAGTATATGTATGTATATGTACGAACGTATTCATTTAAATGGCTTAATTTTTCGAAAACTAAAAATGCTAGGAACTTCGAAATAGTCTTAAAATAATACCATAAATAAGATATTAAACGTAGCCATTTTTTACCATTTATCCAAGGAATTAAGAGATACACCATTTAATTTGTTTTGTAAAAAAATCAAAAAATTTTAGTTTTTCGCAAGAAACTTTTTATGACACAGCATACATGGACCGCACGCTACTGAAATAGATATATATGGTATTTTATTGTTTCTTACAACAGCTACAATACACAAATAACTCTCTAATAATTCATACAAGGATTACAAAAATTTTTGCGACATCATGTTTTAATACATCAATTAATAATTATTAGATTAAATCATAAAGTTAATTATATTTTAAAAAAACTAAAAAACTTGATTTCTAAAAAGTACAAAATAATGTAGGTAATATACTTAATCAAAATGTGTGGGGCGCAGAAACATGTACTTTTAATTAATTTCGACAAAGAAAATTTCAATATGTTTCCAGTAAACCTTAAATAAAAATTAAACTCAGATTACAATCACAGCTTTATGGTCCTTTTCAAAATAAAATTCAAATTCTATGATAATATTGTGAAAGATACAAAAAAAAAATATTACATGGTTAAGTATACTTACTACAATACTAGTAGTTCTAAAATTACGAACCAAAATTTTAAAATTTCTACATCCATTGAAACAACATAAAACTAAAAATGTGAAGAAATTATTATATATTAGCATCGAATTTTGTCTCACGATATTTCAAGAACAAAAAAATTCGTAGAAAGTTTCTTTTGTGTCAAAATCTCGATATCTACAATAAAGACTACTTGTTTCAACAATGGAAAATGGAGCAAGATTATTTAAAAAAATTTAATAATATAATTATTTATCACCCAGGTTTGCCCCCCCCCCCCCCCCCCCGCATGGTAATTTTCTTGTAGGACGTCTCTGGCGGCTTCTATCTACTGACGCCATAGATGAGATTTTCATGAAAAATGACATATGGAATTTTTGCAAAGATTTTTTTACAAAAAATTTGTATGGGGACCGTGCGTCACGACTTTAGTGCCAACTGGCGACGAAAATGTAAGCTTTTTGGGATGATTTATTAAACGTTTATATGCCGAAATTGTCTCCAAGGCATAGACTCCCTCTCGGTCTCCTAGGGTTCGTGCACGTTACAATATGTATATTTTATCTATGATATATAACTACTATATTACAATATTCACCCCAATTCTCTCTAATTATTTGAATAAATAAACACTAAGAGAGCGCTACTTTCGGCAGTAGTGCTGCCTCTATGTTTAACGCACGGTCTCTATTCATTTATATAACAAAAACATTCAATAAAATTTTTTCACTGAATAGATATAGTAATGTTTCAAACAGAAGCCGTTTAACATGACAAGATTTTGTAAATTATCAGTAGTTAATAGATAGGTGGTAGGAAGGCACTTTTGATGATCCTCTGAGTGGCTTTGACTTAAGCTGAGACCCCCAGGCCTCAGGTATCGTCACTCGGTTAAAAGAAAGTTCTCTTGAAAGAATAAAGCTTCGCTAGTAGCAGGCAGCCGTTGTTTCTTTATCGGAAAGGAAAGTGGCTGGCTGGCTTTCACCGCCCACACCGAAGTCACGGAATGCCCTCAGGGGCTTTCAGTTTTCCAATCATTAATTATCTCTCTTTGTAACTCAATCCCAAAAGCGTCTTCAAAGTCAATTAACCTCAACTATTATTATTATTATTATTATTACCAAAGGGGATTGAATATAATAATCAAAACAATATTAAAATAAAAACTAACCAAAAAAATTTAATATATTCCTGATGGTGATTTGTGTGTCATGCAGTGGCGTAGCCAGACAATTTTCATGGGGGGTCAATGCACAAAGCAAAATATTTTTGGGATTTTTTTTAATAAAACAAATGTACTTCAAGAAATTAAAAAAAGAACATAATTATTGATTAAACATATGGTCCCCCCTTACCTCTCATTTTTGAATTTTTTTTAAGAAAATAAAGTTTTACTTTTAAAGAAATTTTAATTTATCTAATAGTATATTATATACAGAGCTCGAATATAATATTTATTTTTATATCTCTCGTAAAAATTACATTTTTGAACCACTCCCAAAATGGTGAACTGATGCAAAGGATCCCCCTTATCTCTCATTTTGGAATTTTTTTAAGAAAATAAAGTTTTACTTTTAAAGAAATTTCAATTTATTCTAATAGTATACTATATAATATACAGAGCTCGAATATAATATTTATTTTTATATCTCGTAAAAATTACATTTTTGAACCACTCCCAAAATGGTGAAGTGATGCAGGCCCCCTTCCCTCTCATTTTCGGATTTTTTTAAGAAAATAAAGTTTTATTTTAAAAGAAATTTTAATTTATTCTAATAGTAAATAGATATATTATATACATAGCTCGAATATAATATTTATTTTTATATCTCTCGTAAAAATTAAATTTTTGAAACACTCCAAAAATGGTGAAGTGATGCAAAGGATCCCCCCCCTTACCTCTCATTTTCGGATTTTTTTAAGAAAATAAAGTTTTACTTTTAAAGAAATTTTAATTTATTCTAATAGTATATTATATACAGAGCTCGAATATAATATTTATTTTTATATCTTTGCTAAAAATTAAATTTTTGAATCACTCCAAAAATGGTGAAGTGGTACAAATGGTCCTCCCTTACCTCTCATTTTTGGAATTTTATAGGAAAATAAAGTTTTACTTTTAAAGAAATTTTAATTTATTCTATTTTATACAATTATACAAAATAAAAACTATCCGATTTCATATTTACACATACAATTTCATTCAAGATTTGAAATTTGTCACTCTCTGTACATATAACTCATTTTTAATTTAACATGTATATTTTAATTAACTGAAATTACTCTGTTTAATTTGTGAGACTAAATAAACCCTAAAATTTATCAAATTAAATAATCAAGTTATTTCTTTTTTGGAAAAATGATCTTAAATAATTTTTACAAAAAAAAATAAAAAAACCCACTTCAAAAGAATTAAATGCAACAAATACAATAATAAGAACTCAAAAATAAAATAAAATGCACTAAAATGTATAAAATAATTATCTAATTTAGTTACAACTAAACGACGAAATATTAACATGAAATCACTTTTTGAAGTCGGTGCCAAAAATATACATTTTATGAATCGAACTCGACGGATCTTAGTACGTTTGGCGGATAATCTGGCTTATATACTTTGTTTAGCACCGATATCAAAAAGTGATTTCATGTTAATATTTCGTCGTTTAGTTGTAACTAAATAACATAATTATTTTATACCTTTTAGTGCATTTTATTTGATTTTTGAGTTCTTATTATTTTATTTGTTGAATTTAATTTTTTTGAAGTCGGTTTTATTTTTTTATAATTTTTTTTTTATCAAGTTAAAATTACATGAATTATATGTCATTTAAATCTTTGTAAAAAATTGAAATATTGAATAAATTAAGTTGCATAAAATAAATGTTTGTTTAGATGATTTATCTTAATAAAATATTATATTAAACGTGAAATTGCAATAAAAAATAAATAATTATAGTTTTAAATAAAATAAATTATTAGTTCTAATATATTATTATTATTTATTTTATATTTTCTAAAAATCTGTGATCTCTTTGGATTTTACAGAGAGCGCCTCGCCCGGCCCTAGCATCGATATTTGCACGCGTTTATAAAGCGAGGTTTTTAAATACAAGGCAACGCTATTTTATTTATCAAGTGCGAATACAAAGCGAGCCAGACCGTCCTTTTTCATTAAGAGAAGTTGAGGGGAAAATCGCTTTCCCCTTTCCCAGTCAGCTAGAAAATAGGTTTGTGCGCATGCGTAACCGAAGCCAACCGAACCGAACCCAACCGAGAAATAAAAATCTCTGAACATATGTATCAATCAAGCAAGGGCTTTTTCCAGAGATAATGTAAATTGGTTTCTACGCATGCGTAACCGAAGCCAACCGAGAATCTTGAATCTGAAATCATTCTCGAGCTAACAGAGCCAGGCGAGACAACCGGCCGGCCGCTAAACAGTTAAACTCTCCACGCACAAAATGATGACGTCAGGCCTCCGCCGCTTAATTCAAAATTAATTCTCGAAAATTTACAAATAATATATACAATTAGTGTAGAATTTTGCCCATTTTTAGCCGACTTCAAAAAAGGAGGAGGTTCTTAATTCAACTGAATTTTTTTTTGCGTCTATTTTACCTGATATCTTTGCTAATTGTGAACCGATTTTGATAATTTTTTTTGCATGGCTCAGTATAGTTTCAGTCCCGTTTTTTTCATTGGTATTGGACCTTTTTAGTTATGTTTGTTAAGGTATAACTTCTTTATTTATGAACCGATTTTAATGATTCTTTCTGTGTTTTAATCAGTATAGCTCCAAGATAGTCAAAATACCTAACTATTTATTTATTTATTTTATATATGCTCAGCGAGAACTTTTTGCCACTTAGACTGATTTCGTTGATTCTTTATTTATTGGAAAGGGGTACCTTAGGTGGGTCCCGTATTAATTTGGTCAAGATCTGATGATATGATCAATTACGAAATAACGTAAATCTTCAATTCTTATCAGCAAATAATCGAAATTATAATAAATAAAATATTTTATGAAAAAAATCTTAAAACATTCATTTAAAACCCATAAACTTTTCGAGAGAATTTCTATATTTATGAATTGAATTTTATTATCAATTTCTGATTCATTCGCCTGAATCTATTCTTACGAGATGTATACAAAGTATTATCTTAAGTCACTATTAATAACATCACTAAAAAGAGAAAAATAAAAATAATTTTTATAAAAAAAAAGCGACTTCAAAAAATAAATTCAACAAATAAAATAAAAGAACTCAAAAATCAAATAAAATGCACTAAAAGGTATAAAATAATTATCTAATTTTGTTACAACTAAAGGATGAAATTGTTACATGAAATCACTTTTTGAAGTCGGTGCCAAACAAACTATATAAACAAGATTACCCACCAAACGTACTAAGTATAAGACCAGTCGAGTGCGATTCAAAAAATGTATATTTTTGGCACCGACTTCAAAAAGTTATTTTATGTTAATATTTCGTCGTTTAGTTGTAACTAAATTAGATAATTATTTTATACCTTTTAGTGCATTTTATTTGATTTTTGAGTTCTTATTATTTTATTTGTTGAATTTAATACTTATGAAGTCGGTTTTATTTTTTTTTTTTTTTATAAAAATTATTTATATTTTTCTTTTTAGTGATGTTATTAATAGTGACTTAATATAATACCTTGCATGCATCTCGTAAAAGAAAGCGTCGGGCGAATGAATCAGAAAATGTTAATAAAAATCAATTCATAAATATAGAAATTCTCTCGAAACGTTTGAAAGTTTAAATGAATGTTTTAAGATTTTTTTATAAAAGTTTTTATTTATTATAATTTCGATTATTTGCTCATAAGAATTGGAAATTTCTGTTATTTCGTCATTGATGATATCATCAGAACTAGACCAAATTAATATGGGACCACCCCTAAGGTACCACTTTTCCAATAAAAAAAGGATCATTGAAATAGGTACACGTGGCAAAAAGCTCTCGCTGAACATACATAAAATAAATAAATAAATAGATATCTTGACTATCTTGGAGCTATACTGATCCAAACTCAGAAAGATTCATTAAAATCGGTTTATAAACAAAGAAGTTATGCCTGAACAAACATACCAAAAAAGGTCCAGTACCAATTTTTTGAAGTCGGTTAAAACAAATTGTGTTATTTCTCAATATACTTCTTACTATATAGAACTACATAATATGTAGCTAGCGGCATCAAAGTCAAATATTTTCCTTTCACTCTATCAGCTTCATATTCCATTATTTCTTTTTCAAAATATTTGTCTTTTTCTAGTTCCTGTCTATTTAGAGTAGTCTTAATTGTCTTGCTTTATCTGCATTTATAGTTCTTCTTGTAATGTTAAATTATTTTGCAAAGATTTTTGCCTGTCAACTACAACTTCTACAATTTCTACATTTTCGAGGTCATCTTTAATAACTTTTAAAAGCACGTTTTTCATTTCTTAGCGTATCTTATTATTTTTCTGCGTCAGGTGTCTTCAACTCTTGAATATATTTTTTGGAGTCTGCAAGTAAGCCAACATCCCTGTAACTTCACTAGTACACGTCTTTCTTTCGTCTCTTACACGAAGCGCCTCGGATACTATTTAGTTCAGCGCTTAAAAGTGTTCCTTGATTCTTCAACTTCTCTAAAATAAATCAACAGAAGCCTGATGAAGCCAGAATAAAGCTGGCGAAAAGTCGCAAAAATCAATGACAATTTTTTGATTTACACCTTAAAAACCTGTCCAAGTACCTGGGAACTTACTTAATTAATTAAATCAACAAGTTCTGTCTGTGCAGTTATTAGGATAGAGTCTCTTCTACATAATACTTCGAGGACCAATTTTAAAAGCTTCAAGCTTCTTTCTTAATTGATTATAAATTATTTGATTAAATATTAAATATAAGAGAGGGAGCGTTTGGTAAATTTAATGGGATTGCAATATCAGTTTATTTTTTGTATCTTTAATGCGTGTGGCATTTAATTTTGAATTTTATTTTGAAAAGAAGCAAAAATGATTAATTACTTTCCAGAGCATTTTATTGTTCGGGAAAGTTAAGTTTATAATTTGTTTAACTAACCATTTTTTTACATTTTCATTATCAATTAAACAGATTAAAATAGAGTTTAAACTTGATGATATATAAATGCAGAGAAAATACTTTCTTTTATTTCTTCTGATGTTTCAATTATTGTAGTTTTTTCTCCTTTTTATTATGGAATCATTAAACACTGATGATGGATGATTATGAATTAATTAAAGCCAGACAGGATCTCTAGTAATCCAAATGGAAATTCCATAAATTGACACTGAGGACATTTTGGATAAGAAAAAGACAAATGATAAAATAGCTTATGTTAATTTCTATTTTGAACATCTAATCAAATAATTCAATTTCTTATTATTTGATTGTTTCAAATTTCAAAGTAGGCGGTTCAGTTGCTAAACCACAAGGATACGTGCCAAGAATGTTGTGCAAACTACGCGGAAGAACTGTAAAATGATCGGAATGGTTATTTTAATATTTATAGACGTTTGCTTTTGAAGGCCGTTTAATTTGAAACTACATGAAAATCATTTGTAATTGCATATTGTGGGTGTTGATTTAAACAGGTACACTCAATGCAAGTATCCTCTGTGTAGATACTATATACTCTGCACTTGTTAAGTAATACGATTAAGTAATTTGTTAAAGCAATAGGGATCGTGTGATATACATAGAGGAAGCACTACTGCCGAAGGTAGCGCTCTCTTGTATTTATTTATTCAAATAATTTAGGGGAATTGGGGGCAAATATTGTATTATAGTATATATCATAGATAAAAGAGTGCACGGAGCCCGTGAGCGAGTCTCTTTGACTTGGACATTTAATAAATCATCCCCCACAGCTTACATTTTCGTCGCCAGTTGGCGCTAAAGCCGTGACGCACGATCTCTGTTGTTAACATAAAAGATAGGTATTGTGTTTGGGGATAGGAATATGATTGAACTTTTAATAGTAAATTAATTTGATTTTTTTATAATTTTTTTAAGAATTTCAATTGTGTTATCTAAAAATTGATTACTCGGTACACCCCGGAGTCATTCAAAACGTGGAGAAAAATCATTTTCAACTAGGATATTTGTTCTCTATGTATCTGGATTTCCCCTTAGTACGGTGTTCTTCAACCTGTGTTCCACGGAAACCCGGAGTCCATAAATTACGTCACACGAATTTTAAGATTTTTAGACCCCGCCGCCCCCTGTGTCACATTTTCATTGAGCCATCCTGTATTGTGACGTCGCACTATCACGTTTATACCCTATAATTTAATATTTGTAGAATTTTTTTTATAAATTAAACTTAACTAAAGGGATTTATGATATAGGTATTTTAAGTTTAAATTTATTTTAATCATATCATGAATTCTAAAAAATATATTTTTAAAATTTTTTAATTTGACTTTTGTGACATCACAATTTTTAAGATCCCCGAGCATTTTCACATTTTGTCACAAATCTTTAATTCCCCTTACTGTGTGACGTAATTACGAATGGCCCCTTGTTCATAACATGTAATATGTAATACGACACCCCCTCCCCTAAAATCAAATCTGGGTGTGCTACTGAAGGAAGGGTTCCATAAAAAAATTATTTCAAAAAAAGCAAAATAAATATATCATTTTTTGCATGATTTTATTGAGATTTTCAATAAAAATTCAAATTTAAAAAAATAATGAAGCTGGCCAAATGGATTTTTTTCCGAGCCATAAGAAATACTTTACCCATGCTTCACACTGGATAAAGTAAAAATAATAGATCAATTTGAAATGACTAAGCACAAATATGACTTGAATGAATTTTTATTATTACCATTTCACCCCTAAATAGCCTAACTACCTACCTATAATTTAACATTTAACTTTAAGTTGATGTTTTCATGCAGATCTAATACAATTTTAAGTTGTAAAAAATAAATTTTCCGAAAAAATACTTTAATTTTTATTTTTATTTATTATTATTCGAAAACAACCCGGTCAAGCACCGGGATTTTTGTTTTGATAATCACAATTAGAATAAAAGGAAATCATGTTTACTAATGGTAACTATCACTTCCATTTACAAAATAAAAATTAACGACATCTTTCTTCCTTTGGCCTAAATTTCTTTTGAAAGTTCTATTCGGCTTATTCACCAAGGAATAATATCTTCTATTAAACAAATTATTAAACACACGCGATTTGTAATTCGTCATTTATATCTCTTATATAAAATCCCTGCAGATTTATTTTGTTTCTACGAGCGATATATCCTCTAGATTCTAGAGATTATCACTCAACATTTCGATGATCTTTTTTTAAATACGGGTTGAAAGGTCGTGCATTCTGATGAATTTTATCTAATTAAAATGTGTAATCTAAATGGTTTCATAAGAGTTAATTAAAATGTTTCACTTACAACCAAAACCAAGTTCCTTAAAAATTAACCGGTTTCAGCCGAAACTTTTTTCTGATAAATATTTCAATCACTGAAGGATCAAATTCTTCAATAAAAATCCTTCCAATAACAAAATTTTATACAGAATTTTTAATTTTCATTATTCTTGGGATGCATTTCCCTCAATTCTAAATTCTAATGAAAAATTTTAAACAAAAATGTTTCTGAATAAATATTTGTCACTATGCTTAATTAAATTTCCTAATTTTAATTTGTAATAATATTTGTAATTTTAAAATAAATAAGTTGACACGTTCTGATGTGGCCATCCACTTGAATTTACTCAGACACTTCTGGTTGAGTTTGGTACAAGGGCCTAGATTTTCATTTTTTTGCTCCTCCTCCCATTTTGTGCGGTTTGTTTTTGCATTTTTAGTGTTCTGGAGGCCCAGTGATTATGTTTAGAAAATTTGATTGAGTTTGCTCAAATGGCCTAGATTTTTATTTTGTGACCCTCCCCTAATCATTTTATAGTAGGTATATTTAATTTTAATTTTTTTTTTTAGTTTGAAAATATTAAAATTTTTAATTTTAACTTCCCTCCTTAATTTTGGGTCGATATGCACCAAAATCTAATCAGATCTTAATCTCAATGAACCAAAACTACGTGTGAAATTTGGTTTTGATATTCACACTGGTTTTTGAGCTAGCTCGTCCACAAAAATTTGGTAACTCACAGACTAACTAACAGAATAACAGAATAACAGACAACAGATATTTTAACAAAACAATTATTATCTCGAAAAATATAATTTTTACGATGTTCACTTTTAAGGGCTTTTTTGTAGACCAAAGTGCCATGGTTTCGCCCAATTTTTTAAATCAAAATAGTTTCAGCTGTTTTAGACATTTCGAAAAAAGAAGCAAAAAAACCACTTTTTTCATGCACAATTACAATATTTGACCATACCCTGTATGTTAAAGTAAAAATTGAAACTTTTTCCAAGATTCGGTGCACTGTTTGAAGTTTAGGCGAATTATAGTTTATTTACTAAATAGTAATTCAAAAACACCTGTTCAATTGTTTATGATTGTTTAAAGGTATTGAATTCTCAAATTATTCAAAATTATTCTTTGAATAATTTTACGTGTTTTTAACTGCCTGCTGGGCGTACTGAGTATAAAAGCTTTAACTACTTTAACTTCTAACATGATTATTGATACCTATAATAATTGATTATGATTTAAATAGTAATAAGACAAACTCTGGTTCTATACGTGAATTTTGCACAAAAAGTGCATATCATAAATATCTAAAACATCACGTGTTTAAAATGAAATATATTATGATTAAAATATTCCATTGGATTCCAAAACATCTGAATATTTAGTAACTCGGTTGTCTGTATTTTATTTCTGCAAGTCCTCTTTATTCCCTCCCTCCTGATGAAGGTTACCCGAGGCAAGCAAGAATAATAATACAATGGATTCAGTGAGAAGGCTTCTAGCCTCAACAATAAGAAAATAATGCACAGGGTATATAATAAAAGCAAAACATTTTATAATTCGAGAAAGTATCGAATTGATAAAAAAATCTACATTTTTTTTCTTTTTATACTAAATTTGATTGAAATGTTTATTACTTTTCTCATCAAAAAACTATTGTTTTTAAACAAGTTCAAAACAAATAAATAAATAAAAAAAAATTCAACATCTTATTATAATCTAAACTCATTTATAATAATTTACATGGAGATGAATAAGATTAAATTACAGTTTTTTAATCGTATCTTTAAGTTTTTTGGTAGATTTTAATTATTTGAACCAGAAAAAACAATCATGGGCTTAAGTTTTGAATTGGGTAAAGGAATATATATGTAGGTATATACATATGTAATTTATATGATAGAGATCAAAATTTCAAAGGTTTGCTCTTCATCATCAGACTTTTTAATTATAAATATTCTATCTGCTTATTTCTCATGATTCGAAATAATTGTTAAATGACCAGCTTAGGTATTACAATAAAACAAATTTACCTACATCATTTGGCATTTGAGTCCATGAGAAATAATAGATAGGATATTTTTAATAAAAAGTCTCGATGAAGGCCAAACACTCGAAAATCTTTAAACAAAATAATATTTTTTTTTTTTGTTAAAGGAAAGTGGTGTGGGTTTTTAGTGAAACATTTTAAATAAAATAAAGAAAATGTTGAAAAATTTAAGAAACTTTTTAAAATTTTCTTTACTTTACAAAATAATTTATTCTACAAAATTGATTGCTTAT
Source organism: Forficula auricularia (assembly GCA_024734495.1). Classification (NCBI taxonomy): domain Eukaryota; kingdom Metazoa; phylum Arthropoda; class Insecta; order Dermaptera; family Forficulidae; genus Forficula; species Forficula auricularia. Next base: position 479,985 of record JALMQS010000264.1, read on the forward strand.
ATTGTGACGGAACATATATATTTAGGCCAGACAAAACAGTATTTAAAATCTAAATATTTATTTTTTTATATTTATTTATTCATTTATTAATCCTCTGAAGCGATTCGTCTCATAGAGCAGAGAACAAAAAATCACATAGTATAAGATGACATATTTAAAGCACAGCTTAGTAATATGTGTACAAATGGCTGCCCCTCCAATGTTCTTTTTTTTGATAATGATGAGGGAAGGAGTTACACCAAAAAGGTGCAACCCCTAAAGGCCTGGGTTGCCCCTCCATCGTGAAAAGAAGAAGAAAGAATTTTATGGGTTGGGCGGGGGTCGAAGGTATCTGTGGATACGGGTCTTAAATAGCTGAAGGTTATAAGTCGCGGGAAAGATGGTGACAGGGAGCGAGTTTCAGTCTCTGGAGGTCATAGGGTTAAAAGAGTTGGCGAAAGCGCTTGTTCGACTTTTATCCAATTTGACAGCGAAGAGGTGCTGAGCGTTAGAAAACCGCGTGTTTCTCGTAAAGAAGGCATTAGGGGGGATAATTGATTTCAGCTCGACCGAACAGACACCGTGATAGTATTTGTATTACAGGGAAAGGGCATAAACGGTTCTTCGGTGAGCTAGGGAGTCGAGTGAGTTGGTTAGAGCCGGGCCTCTATTAGTTTAATTGCTCGCTTCTGAATTGCATCCAGTGTAGCAATAGAATGCTTGGAGACACCCCTCCACAGATGAGAGCCATATTCGAGACAGGGACGAATTTGAGCCTTATCAAGTATAAGAAGTTGACTGGGAGTATTACAGCGATTCGATTAGAACAGATTAGAACAGAAAATTCCGAATGTACCATGCATGCGCTAGCTAGCCCAGTCATTCAACTAACCTGGGACACAATTATGACTTTTACAATAATCCAAATAATGAACGGAATTTAGAAAAAAGATTAATTTTAGAAATTATGAAATTTTCTTCTTCTTATTTTAGGATTTCTCCTGTTAATTTCCAGAGTTTTCGCTGGAGTCTTGCCAACTGCCAATCCATCTTTTTGGGGGTCTTCCAAGAGGTCTCTTTGAGGTTGGTTTGGACAGTAGGCTTGTTTGGCGATCCTCTCATCGTCCATTTGCATGATGTGTTCATAACACTCTCGGCATCTTCCTTTTGTCCACTTTAATATGTCGATAATTCCACATTGATTTCGGATGTTTTCATTTCGAACTTTATCTCTTGTACTGAGTCCTGAGACTATCTCAGGACTTTCATTTCTGCTACTTGCAGTTTTTGGTTTTGGTGATTTCTGCTCTTGTTTCTATGGCGTAGGTTAAGATGGGTCGTATGCTGCTTTTGCGGGTCTTACAGTCCTTGGACATTATTTATTGTTCCACACTACGTGAAATTTTAAACAACAGAAATTCATTTAACAAAAGGTCAGATTCGGACTGTTTTTCTAATATTTTTCCAATCTCCATTGTTAACTCCTGAAACTTTTGGATTTTTAATAGAAGTTTCTCATTGTTTTATTAAGGATTTATATATATACCTATATAAATGGTTATAGAGCATACCTTTTAATCAACCTAGTGCGGGTTCGCTGTCTATAATCTGATCCCTTCAGAGAAAAGCAATGGAAAACCACCACTTTGGAAAATTTCCCCAACGGACAGGATACTTTTCACAGTAATCGCCGACGCTCGGAATCGAGTATGGCGATTGAAGATGTATTGTTTGTATTGTTTATTTATAAGTGTTTTGACTCCGTTGTATATATAATTGAAAAGAAGTTCTGTGATTAATAATATCTTGGGCTACCTGTATCTGTATTGGGATGATAGGGATAGAAAAAAATAAAACATTATATAATCAAAAAGAAAGAAGACTCAAGTGAATTCCCAATTATAGATTATATTCCTGTTTCTTCTGCTTACTCTCTCTTTGTTGGCTTCATCTGTGTCAAGAATTAATTTAATAAGTCTCTGTCTGCATTGTACCCAAACACCTCTATCGTTTGTTTTCCATGATAACGGGCTGAACCTGAATAGTCTCGAAATAAATCAAGAGAAAAGCGCATTCGGAAAGGTCCCCGAACGAACGTTGTTCACGTTCATCCTCATCTAATTTGATGAGTGAAAGGGGCTTCGTCCCCTCTCCCCCACGAGAAAGAGGTAAAAGGTGGAGATAGAGTGGGAGAGGAGTCGGCGGGGTCGACATTTACTTGAATCCAAGGAACGCTTTCAACGAGCAGAGTGTGTCGAGGAGTCGAGCTGTGAACAATTCCGAAACCCGAACGGAAACCCTCGAGAAAGAAAAAGGAATAAGGATGGAGGGCTCGAAGCAACACGAGGCCGGTGTGGTCCTTTCTGCAGACTCCCTGTCCACGGTCACCGTCGCCAAGGACTTCCCGTCCAGCGAGTCCGTCTACTCGGAGCCTCCTCCTGTACGTAACTACCATCATGCGTACCCTGCACTGCACTGCACTTGACTCTTTCTATGCAAACAACCAACCATCCACCCTTAGTCCGCATTTGCTTTGTCATTCAAGGGTGCACGAACCTTAAAGTCAATCTTAAGAGGGAGATAAATTAGATATCTTAGTTCTCGACTTACGAACTTGTGTTTGTCTCGTTCATACATGCCCATATTACACGCACGGTCCAAATCCCAAAAAAATTAACGGACACTCTAATATACCTAGATACGTACCTATATAGGTATAGGTATTTTAAAATATTAAAAATAAATTGACAATTTTTCTATTTGAAAATTTAAAATGGGAAATAAGGACAAGTTTTTTGTGTGATCTTTTTAATTTTTCAACCAACTTTTCGTCAATTTGCCCACTTCTTCAGGGCTTCTACAATTATAAGGAGATTATTAATATCAAGTTGCAAGAATACATTATAAACTTGAAATTAATACACATTATGGACGGAAATGATAATAATAATTTTTTTCTATTATTAACAACATGATTAATTAATTCAATAATTAATATATCATTTTTACTTTCACATTTATATTCTATAGAATATAGTAATGTGAAGTATTGCGATGCCCTCCCTTCCTGTCTGGGTCCTGAGAGCTTGTTTTAATTGATTTATAACTAAATTATTGTTTCAACGTATTTTTAAAAAAATTAATTTAAAAAGTTTATAAAATATGTATAAGTAGGTATATATTATTTCTACATGGGTGAATCATAAATGAATTAAACACATAACAAACAGTTTCAGGGATTCCGTAAAATATATATACATACATTGTATGTTGCTACATTTACTTTTGAGAATACTTTTAAGTAAATCCTTTTTAATATCAACTTTATTCATTTGTCTCATTTCCTAGGAAATTTTGTTGGCTTGAAGTTTTATTCAGACTACTTTTTTGTTAAAACTTTTCTATTTGAAGATATCAGCATTTTCCAAAACAGAGTATGATCGGAATCCTCAAAAGTGACTTTTTAAGGACATATCTAAAAATATATCAACAGCTTTCCAGATTTTTTTTTTCATTTTGTATAATAAAAAGGGTTCTGTTAAAAGTATTATCAAAAGTAAATGTAGCAATATAAGTATATTTTGTATATATTATACATCTTTTACGGAATCCCTTAATGAAACTCTAGTTATAAACGATGTCTAGGAACCTATCTTGGTCGTAAGTCGAGGAATTATACTTTTTAAGAGTGTAATTGAATTTTTTATATAAATCTATTTTTCATATAAAAATAACTTCATGATACGATTTAAAATTTATATGCTGGTAACTTTTTATTAATTTAAGTTTTTAGTGTGCAATTATTAGTAATATTATGTTTTGTATGATGTAATCCCGTATGGAAATAAATAGATTTTCGAAATATGTTTTTTATACAATATATTTTTTGAAAATATATTAAAAATATAAAATTTTTGTGTTAAATTTATATAAAGTTTATGTTTTTTATATATTTTAAAATATAATTATTTTTTATGTCGTTCTAGTATAAACTTTATATAAATTTAACACAAAAATTTTATATTTTTAATATATTTTCAAAAAATATATAAAAAACAAATTTCGAAAATCTATTTATTTCCATATGGGACATGATAGAAAAAAATGTAAGGGGGTCGATAAAGAAAATCGTCATCTCTGTTCTAAAATATTAGCCAGAATTTTCAAATTTGATATGAAGTTTACATTAATTACATTTATGTATCATTTCACAAAATTTCACTTAATTCTTTAATGTTGTGAGACAGGTATCAAGCAACTTAGAAAGAAATAAAAGATTTCCGAACAAAATTAAAAAAAAAATCACTGTCCTTGGACTAAATTAGAGCCTGCGTCATTGAAATCTCTTTTGTTCTCTGAAATTGTAGAGTTAATGCAGATAAATCTCAAACAGTAAAACAACAACAACAAACAACAACCTTCCTTCCTTAAAGTAACCATTTGTGATAATTTGATTAAAGAAAATAGAATAACGAGAAGTGATTAAATGATTTACCATCTGAGCGTTGGATAGGTCAGGGACGGAGAAAAACATGTTGCCACATTTTACTAAGAGTCATTTTAATATTAATCGAACAATTTAATGTTTCTTATTATTATTTTATTTTATTTATTATTTTATTAGCTGAGTTCTTTTTTAATAAGCCATTTTTACTTTACCATACAGGGTATGGTCAAGTATTGTGATCGTGCATAGAAAAAGTGGTTTTCGTTTTTTCGAAATATCTCAAAAACGAAACTATTCTGATTAAAAAAATAGGGCAAAACCACGACAGTTCGATCTACAAAAAAGTCCTAATAAATGATCATCGAAAAAATTATATTTTAATTAGATAATAACTGTTTTATCAAAATGTCTCTTAGTACATTGGTGCGTTACCAAATTTTAGTGCACGCACCAGATCAAAACCTAGTGTGAATATCAAAAGCAAATTTCACATGTAATTTTGGTTCATTGAGATTTAGAGCGGACAAGATTTTGGTTGATATCGAATCAAAAATTAAGAGGAGGGGGGGTAAAATTTAAAATTATAAGATTTTCAAACTAAAAAAAAACAAGAAAAATTAAATATACCTACTATAAAATAAAGATATAATAAAAAAGAGACTTAATATTTTCTGGGGCCAAAATTGGGGGGGGGTGGGGGGTTCAAAAAATAAAACTATTCAATATAAGTTGTAGACCCTTTAATCGATTTGTACGAAATTTTGCATATGCACCCTATATAACCTTATTAAAATGATTCACTGTGTGAAATTGATCAATAAAAAGGGGCCGGGTGTTTAAAAATATTTTCAAACAAAAATCCAAGAAAGCTGATATTTCTAAGAAAATAGTCTCATAAAGGAGATAGGTATTATTAATTGCTAATGGGCCCAAAATTAAGAGGGGGATTCTTTCGTAAATATTATAGTTATAAATTATTTTAATTCAATATAAGAGAGTACTGTATGGTAAAGTCATGTGGATGACCACATCAGTTTATTTTTTTAACTTTTCCACGCGTACTAAAGGAAAGTATTGTAATTATGCACATCTTAGTTTTTTCAATACGCAGACCAAGAACAAGTCGAACTCTTTTACCGGGTTTTCTATACTAGGGATGAGCATCGATAGTTAAAATATGGATGTTCACCATTGATGTTAAAATCGGCGGTATTTTTCGATGTATTTTCTACAGAATTAAAAAATTCATGGTTTCAGAAAATTAGGCAAAATAATAAAATAAACTGAAATATTTTCATGAAAACTATCGATGTAAATAAATCGATGTTTTCTTGAAAGCAATATTCTGTCACTACGTTTTCAAAGTTCGATTCAGGATGTCAATTCATATAAATTCATATAAATTAATAAAAAAACTTCTATAAATATTTAAAAACATTGATGTCGAGGAGAGACATCGATGTAGCAAAAACATCGGTTGTTTTCCATCGATGTAGAAAACATCGAACATTGACATGAAATAATTTGTGCTCATCCATATTCCATAAATGATAATGATTAACCTAACCTAAGAAGTTTTACCTGTGTTTTTCCGTTAGGCTCAGTAAAATAGGGAGTTGGTATTTAAAAGAAAATTCATTATAAGACCAAGCGTTTCGCTTTTAATTAAAGATTCTTCAAGCTCTTGAAATTGCATAATGCATATACATATATATTAATATAATATGAATTTATTAATTTGATCAATTACTTTCTTAGAAGCTCATCATGATGATTTATGGATTTGAAACGAGAAAAAAATCTAGTTTTAGTTTTTTCAACTTTTTTTTTATCAACATTGTTTTATCCATTTTCTAGATATTTAAAAAAAAATTAAACAAAATCATCTAATAATATGATAATTTATTTATTTATATTCATTTACTAAATAGTTTCGCTCCCCTTTTTTAGACATGGGAGATTTTTCAACTTTTTTTTTATCAAAATAGTTTTATCCATTTAAAAGATATTTAAAAAAAAAATTAAACAAAATCACCAAATAATTTGATAATTTATTTATTTATATTAATTCAGTAAACAGTTTTGCTCCCCAATGGCTGATCCCCTTTTTTAGACATGGGAGATTTTTCAACTATTTTTTATCAAAATATTTTCATCCGATTTTGAGATATTAAAAAAAAAAACTAATAAAAATACCTAATAGTTTAATACATTGTTTATTTATTTATTTATATTCATTCACTAAACAGTTTCGATCACCACTTGTTCACCATCTTCAGTAGTAAAGCTCCTTTTAGATTTGGGAGATTTTACAACTTTTTTTAACAAAATTGTTTTAAGAATTTTTTAGATATGTATTTCAAAAATATTTTTTTTTTTTAAGCTTGATTATAATTACCCATTGGCATAGGCCATAGAGTATAAGTACTTAGTATTTATTGTTTAATTGATATGAAATTATAAAAATATATATTAAAAGTCAACTGTATTTTCAAGTATATTCTGCTTAAGTCAGTCACACCAGATTATTATTTTTTATAAAAAAAAAAAAAAATTTAAAGTAAAAGTGTAATAAACATCTCTTTCGTCGTAGAATACAAAAAGCTCTAGAAATTACGTTTTATTTTTACTTTCACTTCATTTTGTCTATATATAGTAAGAGGAAATGTATCAATAGATTTAAAGATTCCAATTCGAGTTTTCACTAGAAATAAATAAATCTAGAAGGTTCCATGAATGTAACAAGATCTGCCATTGCTCTGTCTATTGTGTCGGTGGTAGCGATATTATTAAAGTGATTAATCTCTGGAAAATGAAATTTGAAACTTAAGCCAGGTATAGATGTCGCAGCAAGGTTTTTATTACTTCAGCAAGGTTAAAATCTATAAAAGAAAAAAAAAATTAACTGCACGACCTTTGAAATTAAATCAATTTATCAAAATACGAAAATCCTATTTTGCACAGTAATTCTATCTTTGTGGAGCTTTCAAAAAGTAACAATTTTGTCCATTACTGCTTAAGACTAACATTTTTGGTTTTCAAAATATTGCATTAAAAGATTGTCCAACTCTTTCATTTTTATACTGATTTTATGATGGACATATATTAAATAAATCAAAAATTTATAAGATGAAATCAATGAGGTTGTCCTCTGCTTGACGCAAATAAACATATCCCTATATTTAAAGAATATATTCTATAGGTATTTTACACAACTATAATTGATAAGGACTATACATATAGTTTCGGCTTTTAGACTACATCTTCAGTCTTTCTTATAAAAATTATACTTATTTGCTTTTTGACTGCATGAATACCTTCGAATCAACTGGTTCATTCACCTTCACTTTTACGAAATTCCAAGGTATCAATTAATTTATAATTGATTTCAAAGCAACTTTTCCTATTTAACAATTTTAATTTTATTTCATGTAATTTTTTGCATTTTTCATATAAGCAGGGAGATTTTTCGTCGTCTATTATTTCTTTTGAAAACACATAAAATTCATATTTTTTTAAGGTTCAGGTTTAAAACCTGAACCTTATTAGTCATGTTTCAATCTTTGTCTCCCTGACTGTTAAAGTAAACACTGTTGTGGCTCGTGAACTAAATAATACAAACTTGAAATTTACAAGTTATATTTATTTATTTTCACCGAAATACAAAAAAATCATATTAATTAATAATTTAATTGTGTCATTATTTTGGGGAGGTCGAATTTTTCATCGAGTCAAAAATAAAAATAAAATTTTTTATAATGAAGTACAATCTCTGAAAAATTCTCCATAAGTAGAATAATAAAAAAAAAGATTTAATTTTGATCCAAATTATGGTTTGGGAGGAGCTTGTGTTCCTCAAAATCAAAGCTCATATTAAAATTTAAATTATTTTGTGAAGTGTAGAGATTTTTGGTTTAAAATTAAAAAATTTCAAAATAATTTACCCGAAGATTTAAGTATCTTTTTTGAAAAATAGATGGATTTTTTTTCAAAAATACAACTCACAGTATAAAGCAAATATAGCAAGAAAGAATTTAAATTTTAAGGTCTAATATCTTAAACTTATACTATAATATTAAGAATAATTCTATTAATATAAACTCTCTTTTTTAAACATGTACCTTACAAACAACAAAATTCTCTCAAATTACATATATGTAAAAATTTAAAGTCTTGATTTTCAGCTTTAAAATTTTTTTACATATATATATACAATATACATTTATAAATGTTATATTTTTCGTGACAAGCTAAGAGCATACAGGGTACCTTATTGAATCATAAACGTGATTCACGAGAAAAATAAATCAATTTTAATTGTTTGAATTTCAATACAAAAATTCCTAAAATGAATACATTTCTTAGGAATGTATAATGATGTTAAGCTTTCAATTGAAATTCTTAACAGTTAGTGATAAAAACATTTAAATACTCTTACAATCAGCTTTCAACCATTATATAAATTTCTAAAGCATGACGTCTAAGCACATTTATTATTTATATATGGATATGACTAAGAAAAATAAATAATATTATAAAATAAACTGAACGGCCATCCATATTACTTTGCCATACATCTGGTCCCTCTTTTTAATTTTGTACCCTTTAGAAATTAATAATATCTTCCTTATAGGTTCATTTTACAGTAAATTTCAATTTTCTTAGTTTTATTAGCTTGAGAATAATATAATTTTAATTATTTAACCCCCCCCCTTTAGTTTTTGGTTCAATTTCAATCAAAATATAATCAGCCTTTAATCTCAATGCACATGTGAAATTTTGTTTTGATATTCACACAAATTTTTGAGCTAGAGAGTACACAAAATTTGGTAACGTACCAACGTACTAATCTACTAAAGAGATATTTTGACAAAATCACTAATGACTCGTAAAATATAGTTTTTTCAATGTTCAGTCATTAGGGCTTTTTTGTAGACCAAAACGCAATGGTTTCGCTCAATTTTTTTTAAATAAAATAGTTTTTAATTTTCAGATATTTCAAAAAAACTAAACAAAAATCCACTTTTTTCATGAACGATTGATTACATTACCCATATATAGTAAAAAAAATTTTAGAATAGCTAGAGTAATTTTAATAAAAATTAAAAACAATTTTTTTTTTTAATAATATGCCCCTGAAGACACTGATTATAGTAGGTATGCATCAATTTGAACAATTTTCCTACATAAATTTAAAAAGTAAACGGCCTATACATCATGCTAATCATTTATTTTAAGCTGGACTAAAATCATCATTTATCATTCATTTTAGACATGAAAAAAGAAATTTAAAAACAATTTTTCATTTCTTAGATCATAAAAAAAAACAAGTTAATTTCAGAATAATATAATTGCAAATAAATTATGAGAACCGCCCAGTTTTCCATCTCTGGGAATCCCTTATTCATCTTTTATTAGTTTGATTTAAATTTTAAACTAACTTTCCTTTTTTCTCTCTCTCTTATTTTCCAAATCCCCATCAATCAAATTTTTCAGTTCCTAATCACACTTTTCTTGTTTGTTCAATAAATATTCGTTATTTTTTAGCTTTAGGCCTATAAACTACTAATAAAAAATATATCTCTTCTAAAATAGCATACAGGCCAAACTCGATTAATTCATGATATTTTAATCTAAGATTTTCTGTTATTGCGTTTCACCAATGTGGTTTTATAAATAGAAATCAATGAGGTTGTCCTTTGCTTGATACAAATAATCATATACCTAAGTATATATATATATATCAGTGGCGTGCGGTCCATGGATGCTGAGGATGGGCGCATCCCTAAAATTTCAAATATTTAGAGTATTTTCATAAATATCGACTTCAAAATTTAATCAGGATCTTTAAATTTTCAAATTATTATCCGTTATTTCAAATATTTCTATCAAAAACATTTTTTATTTTGAAAATATATTGGTTCTCGAAATGAAATAAAATTCTTGCATAGCTTCAAGGGGAAATTAAAATGAATGATTTTTTCGTAAAGGGTACCGATAGAAGGTTTGAAGTCGCTCCCTGGAATATCTTCCAGTTCAAGCATGTCAAAGACAAGTTCAGACAAGTTTAAGTCGGATAAAAATTGTTCTTGATGAGGAACTATTAAAATAGAACGATAATACAAAAAATTAATAAATTAAGATGAATCGGGAATCTTTAGAATAATCCATTTCTTTGAACTCTCAATATAGATCGGAAATAACTACGAGTGGCATAGACAAGTCATAGCTTGCTTTCTTATAGTAATAGAATTAGGAGAAATTTAAGATTTTTAACCTACTTCAAAAAACTAGGAGGTTCTCTATTCGACTGAATTTTTTTTTTTTTTTTTTTTTTTTTGTGCCTATGTTACCTCATATCTCCGCCAATTGTCAACCAATCTTGAAAATTTTTTTTGCATTGGGTCCAGTCTAGCTTTCGATTGGTCCCATTTTTTTTTCGTTTTTTTCATAGGTATTAGACCTTTTTTATTAGGTTTGTTTAGACCTAACCTCTTTGTTTATGAACCGATTTCGATGATTCTTTTTTTATCCGAAAGGGGGTGTCTTAGGGATGGTGTCATATTAATTTGGTCATGTTCTGATGATATGATCACTATTAATAACATCACTAAAAAGAGAAAAATAAAAATAATTTTTAAGAAAAAATAAAAACCGACTTCAAAAAATTAAATGCAACAAATAAAATACACTAAAAGGTATAAAATAATTATTATCTTATTTAGTTACAACTAAACGACGAAATATTAACATGAAATTACTTTTTGAAGTTGGTGCCAAACATATACCTTTTATGAATCGCACACGACGGATCTTACTTAGTACGTTTGGCGGGTACGCTCGCTTATAGGTATAGTTTGTTTGGTACCGACTTCAAAAAGTAATTTCATGTTAATATTTCGTCGTTTAGTTGTAACTAAATAAGATAATAATTATTTTATACCTTTTAGTGTATTTTATTTGTTGCATTTAATTTTTTGAAGTCGGTTTTTATTTTTTTCTTAAAAATTATTTTTATCTTATAGAGCGGGCTGATTCATTGATTTTCATTTCAGGGTCTGTGGAGCTTAACTCACAAGATTTAATTTCTGACTCCTACCCTCACTCACACAAGGCAGTATCCGTTTGAGGTGAAGTTCCCAAAATATAGTTTTAAAAATCTAATGTTCAATTTGAAAAATAACGAAAATGATGCCGTATTCGATGACATTTGCAAAAAAAGCGAAGATTAAAATAAAATTTCAAAAAATGAAGGGTATTTTTTTGGACAGCATCCCTTGGTTCAAAAGTCACCAACCGCCCCTGATATATATATAATTTATTTTTTATAGACTATAGTTTCGAATCTTTGATCTAGATTACCAGTCTTTTTAATGAAAAATACTTTTTTTGTTATTTCTTATAGGTTAAAATACCCGATTGGACATGTAGGTAAATTCGTTTTTGTTGTAATAGCTGGTCACATAATAAACGGCTGCCTTTTCATCACTTATCAATTCTTACTAATATTAAGAATTACAAGATACAAGAAAGACTCTAATACATGCATATCAATTTCAATGTCTAGCATGGACCAAAATAAAAAAGTTTAAATTTAGGTGGGCCTCAAAAAATAACTTCAATATTTATAGAAACATAGTTTTATTTCGAAAAGTATCCCTCCTCTGAACTTTCTTTTCTACTTGGGGGCTAATATTGCTCACAGTGATTACTTTCAAAACTGACCCGAGATGAGTGTCGTTAATTCTGGATCTGACAGGAGACTTATTTTCTTTCATAAGTGTAAATAACTCCTAAGTACTTCCAAATATGGAAATGATTTCCCTTGCGAATTTTCAAATTCAGTTCTAAGACTTAAAATTTTATTAAACACCTGCGAACGTTGTGTAAAATATGATCGTTATTACCTATTATTATTGTGTAGGTAGGTTTTGTTTGGTTGGGCCGTAAAAATATTCGCTGGGAGCCGTATGCGGTCCTCTAGCCGCGAGTTTGACCCCTTTGCTCTAATGCCCAATTTTATATATAAAATCTCTAATTTCCAGCATTTCTTGTTCAGTGTAATTTCCCTAACAACCTACTTAACACTCCTTATCATCAAGAGTAAAATATATAAACAATCATTTAAAGAACTGTGACCTCATCAAACACAAAACCTTGTTTTTCTTCTTGAAGTTAAAGCCCTATAATTATGTTGTTAAATGAAATTACCTTTATATAGGTAATTTATGAGATTCATCTATGTATGAACTACAACCATTCATTGTTTTCTGCTAAATAAATAGTTAGAATTGCCTTGAATATATTTATTTAGAATTAGTGTAATTATTTGCATATCTGTGATATTAAATAGAAAGTTTTTATGAAAATAAATTGATGTGGCCATCCACATGACTTTATCATACGTCTGGCCTCTCTCTTATATTTAATCTATATACATATATAAAATGTAAAAGTATGTATATAAGTTTGTATGATCTAAACGATCTGATTGGCCAGTGCATAGCCAATGGCAAAGCTTTAAATTATTAGAACGATTCTGATTGGTCAGATAGTGATCGTGCTTAGCCAATGTGTTAAAAAATCTTTCCTTATTGTTGAATCAATTTCATTCAGCACATTCTTTTAATACTTACAGTATCATTTTAAATTTAAATTATTAAATTGGTATGAACGAGACGCTGCCCGCCAGGGGCTAGGTGACGCCGGGCCGAAGGCAAGGTCGTCAGCTAGTGTTTAATAAAATAATTTATAATCATTTAGGGGGGGGGGGGGGGGGGGGTCAAAAAATGAAAATCTAGGCCTTTCGACCAAACTCAACCAAATTTTGTATACATAATCAGTGGGCTCCCAGAAGACTAAAAATTCAAAAACTAACTGCCCATGCGACTAACGCACGTATTAACTAACAGACTAACTAACGCACTAACAGACATGTTGACAAAACAATTAATATATCGAAAAATATAATTTTTTCTATGATCACTCATTAGAGCATTTTTGTAGACCGAAATGTCATAATTTCGCCCAATTTTTTTAATCAAAATAGTTTGAGCTCTTTTTGAGATATTTTGAAAAAATTAAGCAAAAACCCACTTTTTCCATGGACGATTACAATACTTGGCCATACCCTGTATGGTAAAGTAAAAAAGGAATTCAATGTATAGATTCAATGAATAACAATAAACTAATGTAACAAAATCTTTTCATTTAATAATGTTAAACATTCGTAAAACGTTTCTCTAAATATGATCGTTCCGCAAGTATTAATTAATATAAATATGAATAATAATAATAACCTGCATGGATGTTTATGAATGCAATGAGTCATTACTAATGCAATTCGCTTTTTTTATTTATTATACCTTGCAACTTTCTATCAGGAAAAAAATTTATTTGAAATAAAAAGTAAATAAAATTTTCGTAAGAGGTGTTTCATTTTTTGTTTTATTTTCGTTTCTCCTTTTCTGGATGGATATTATTAAATCCTTTTTACAAATATTGCAGTGAAATTGAATTAAGTGCGTTGGTTGAGTTGACGAATGAAATGTGACCGCAATGGGCAATGCATCGCGTTATCGCAGACAAGCAAGCAGGCTATTGCACTGTTGATGTAATCTTGTGAGAAGTAGGCTCTAACAAGAAGACATAACCAGCAAACAGCAAACCAGCTGGTCTGACTGGCCTGGAAACCCACCGAACCTTTACAAGCCAGCCAGCGAGCCTTGATTTAATTACAACTCACCTGACACACACACTGACAGAAAACGTTTTCTTTCTTGCTCTCTAATTCTATTTAACATAATTTATATTGTATTCAAAATAGAAAATCCAAGAAACTTCAATTCATTTTTGTATGGAATTATCCATGATAATTAATATTTCTTTTCTATTCGAATTTTTGCAATATTTTTCAATTACACATATCCCACATTTTACACGATACTTTATTTACACGATTTTTAAAATAAAAATAAAAATACTGAGCGTGCTAGGCCTCACAGTATAAGTTAAACTTATGTACCGGAATAATTCCTCGACATTTATAATACGTGTGTGTGTGTATTGTTAGTACACACGTTTGAAGACTAACTTACTTATTTAACTTTTATAATGTCAGTTTTTCTTTATGATAATAGATCATAGTATTTTTATTTCAACTATTTTCATTACCAACATTTACAGATTGGAATAATAATAAACTGAAATCTAAAAAATATATTTGAAAATTTTTAAACATTTTTAATTTGAGACATGTAAATTTTTAAGATCCTCGGACCCCCACACACATTTTGTCACAAATCTGAGATACCCCCTCCCTCTTACTGTGTGACGTATTAATGGACGGCCCCTATTATTATTAGGGTAGCCTTTATTTTGAATATTTTCGAATTTTTATGCTCCCAGAGACTCATATGGTTCGAAATAAATAAAAAAGTATCCCCCCCAAGTTTCAAGTCTCTATCTCAATTTTAACCTTTGCCGAACAGCGATGTAAATAACATAGGGTTTTGGGCATTGAACGATCAATTTTTTATTGCGGCCAAAGTAGTAGTTCAAAAAATTTGAAACTGTAAACTTTATCCTTATAATGCTAGTTATCCTTCAAAATTTTTACAGATTTTTAGCTAATTATAATTTTGGAGTTACAGCTAGATAAAATACTGCTATAAGAATATAAATTGTCATATTAGGCACACATACCCAGTAGAGTGGGTCCAAAAAACTGAATTTTTTTTTTGAAAACACTTTAATGGGGAAAAGTTGCCTATTAAAATCGGTTAACATCTTCTGCTCGCGCATCGAAATTTAAACTTATAAAAAATTGCAAAAATCACTATATTTTTGTAATTTTTTTCTATTAGTTAAAATTTTTAAAATAAACACACTAGTTTTTTATCCTTGTTTTATGATTTAAATAACCTAAATAAATTAAATTCTGATCAATAATATACTTTTTTATGTTCGCGCAACATCTTAGAAAAAATAGAATTCTACACTAGTGCTTTTGTTATATTCTTTTGGCTGTAAATAACTTTTTATTTTTTACATTTATGAATAACTAACTAACTAGAAGGTCAAATCTATTGAAAAATGTATCATTCGATTCATAAAAGTTGAATTATTGATCTGTCTAAATTTGTTGAAAATGTTTTAATATGTATAGAAGTTATAGCTCTCGGTTCATTTACTTCCATGTTAAAAGGAAAATTTTCAATTATTTATTTCTCGGTAATGGGACAGACTATCAACTTCAAATTTCGGCAATAAATATTTAATATATCAATGATTCGATGGTAAAAATTTGACAATTTTCTTATAAAAATGATAAACCGAGGGGGTGATCCGCGTTTGGAAGTAGGTGTACACCTCTTTGGAAGTATTTTGGAAGTACTTGGAAATATTTGGAAGTACTTGGAAATTTTTGGAAGTACGTGGAAATTTTTGGAATTATTTGGAAATATTTGGAATTACTTGGAAATATTTGGAAGTGCAAGTGGAAGTAGGTGTACAGCATATTAGGTCGCGGTTCACCACTCGTGATAAACAGTCCCGAACCCCCTTAAAATCAGCCATATTAATTAAGCCACGCCTCTATTTCACTTCCCAATACTCTTAATCAAAAATAAATATTGACAATTTACACTTAAATAAATCGTGAATTATCTCACCTAAGCAAAACGATACGTGTCTTCTTTTGCAATCGAAATATAAATAGGCATAATAAAATTTATTTTGTTTCTCAACTGGCCAATGAATGAAAAGCACTATAGGTATAACAAATCTATAAAAAGACAAATTAACACTACGTGGGGATTCTCAATACAAACTGAGAAATGTTTTGTTATTCAAATGGTGAGAAATCAAGAACAACAACAAAAAATAAGCAAAATATTGCTTCAAGGTGATAATTATCATTCAAATGCAATCTATTAGAAATCGCGATTAGAAACAATCCTAATATTTATACTTAGCTTTTTTTCAATAATAATATTTTATTATCATATATATATCTAACTATTGTATAACTAACTAGATTGCTTAACTAGGCAAAATCTTTTCTATGAAAAAACAAAAGAACTTGGAGACTTTAATGAAATCGAAGGAAAACAATTGACTGTTATTCAACTACTTATTATTTATTTATTACGTACAAACAGTACCTTTTTTTTATAGAAGAATACATCTTTATTTTATTAGATTTTAGTTTTATTTCTCGATTACAACTTATTCAGGGGAATACCAATCGAAAATGGCGCCTAGGGCGAGCAGCTAAGTTGTGCCCATTCCTAAATTATCTAAATATAAAATAAACATATACATTAAATAAAAAAGTCATAAATTTTACAAAACATTTTTTTTCTGTTTTAGAACAAAAATTAGTCATTACAAATGCATTTTCTATAGTCTTAAACTTAAAATTGCACCTTCCTTGCCTTCTGTGATACAAATAGATTTATAACATTTTCGAAATCTGTTTTTTCGGTTTATTCTCGCTCTATATTAAGCAAAGCTAGGTCGCATAACCTTTTTTGACCCATTTTAGCTCTTAGATACGAAAGTATTAGTTTTACTTACTGAAAGATCGTTCGCAACTTGCGATTGATATTGCAATTTTAAGCATAATTTTAATTAAATTGCGCAGATTCCTAAATACGCTCTCATCTCCGTACTGAACAATGCATTCTTATTTGAACATGATTTATATTAATGTAAATATTCAAGTATCTTTTTTGAGTTTCTTTTTTTGAAGAATGATGGAATTTTTTCAAAAATCAGCCCAGAGTTAGGTAAATAACCATTATAAAATTAAGAAGTGAATTTAATTTATGAACGAATCAAATATTTTAGTAGAAATATTTTTACATTGCACATCAAGAGGGCCTCGTTCCATCGGGAATCGAACCCAAGCGCTGCCGGACTCTTAAACAAACCCTTAAGACCTTTGGTCTGATGTGCAATGTAATAATATTTCTGCTAAAATCTTTGATTCGTTCCTAAATAAAACTAAATTCACTTCTTAATGATTTATATTGTTGGTTTATTTTAATTTTTAAATTTAATAATTAGCGAATTTTGCGCCTCCCCCCCCCCCTTTGAATACCGCCCGAGGCACGTGCCCTACTTGCCTATATTTATTCAAAAGTGTAAATAAGACTACTATAAAATTACTTTTTCTTTTCTTTTTTTAAATTTACTATTCTTTTTATATTCATAAATAGCAAGAGGAAGTATTTTTTCAATGATAACAATAGAAACAGTCAAGATTGACTATTAGGCCCGATTGCATATAGAAGTAGGAGGGTAAGTTTTTCGGGTTTAAACATTGATGGCGCCTACTGGCGTTGTATAAAAAAATTCAGAGTTAACTCGACTTTTTACCACTCATTTGTTTATTTTTTGTGAGTTAACCCTGAATGATGAGTTAAGAGTCCCACTCCAAACTCCCTTAATATGCAATCGATCCTTAAATACACCTTTTGGACCTACTTTAAAACTACTCTAAAAGTAATATAGGTAGAAGTTAAATTATTAAAAGTTAAAGACGGTCTTAAAAAGTTTAAGAATATACTTGAATGTTTGAAGATTTGTTTATCCTTGTGACTTTTAGAATTTAGAACTCTCTTAAATTGAAAGTTTTTGCCGAGAGTAGCAGAATTTTTATATATTGAAGGAGATAATAAAAGAGTGTGTCTTCTGCTGGAATTATAAATTTTTCATTCAAGATTCATAAATTAATTCCTGTGAATCCATTGTAATAGACTGATGAAGAGGGCAAAGCCCTCGAAACTATAGTCTCGTTATAAATAAATAAAATTTATAATTCCAGCAGAAGACACACTCTTTTATTGTCTCCTTCAATAGAACTCTCTTGCTTTTTTTCCGAATCATAAAATTTTTAATCTCATCATATCTTTCTCCGATCTGTTAAATATTTATATACTTATATTTAATTTGTATAGAGGAAGTTTGCAGTAGGTATCTTGACGGATGTTCAAGGGTTAACCCACAAAAAAATAAACAAAAAAGTGGGACAAAGTCGAGTTAACTTTGAAATTTCTTGTATGCATCTCTAGAAAGTCCAATCGATGGGTAAACTCGAGAAACTTACTCGATCTACCATATATGCAATCGAATCTAGTTAAACTGTTAATTATAATTATTTTATTAACTCTCATAAACGATGAAATATCAAGACAGATTTTTAATATTTTTTTGTATTTTTGATTGTCTAATAAATTATTGAAATTATATAGTAATTATAATTATAATTGATTTTCTAGATATATTGGATTTCTTTTGAAATTTGTATTGGCTAATATCGATCAATTGACATTTGGCGATTTAGCAACATGGGAAAAATTAACTTACTGGTTAACTTTTTTTTTCATTTTAACTAGGAGGCTAATTTGATTGATACATATTTTTATTGGTCTTAACTTAACGGTTAAAATTTATATAAGACAACTTGTATCATGGTCTATATTCAAAATATTTAATTTTTTAGTGTTGCTTTACTATATCCATTAGACAAAACTTTTTTTAACGATTTGAAATTCCATTGATAAAGAGAGAAATTCTTCCGAAACTTTTCGATTTTATTAAACATTTGAAGATTATTTTTTAAAGATTTGTATTAATTTAAGTTATGATTATAATCATGATCGTAATCGTCTCGAAAAAGCCTATTTTGAAGGTTTATCAAAATCAAAAAACTGTGCCTAACGTGTTCTTTCAGCTAAAATTTTTAATTTTTTAAAATATGTTCATCCATTTAGCTTTTCAATTGATTTAAACAGAAGATAAATTAATGAAAGGATTTTGAAGTACCTAATACGTTATTATATTTAATGAATAAAAGGGGGAGTTCTTAAGAATTTGCGCCCCAACCTGTGGTTATTGAAACTTTCTCTGCCAAGAGGAAGGAGGCCTCTGCACATTATTAGCACGAATTGCACGTCTTGGCTTGTTCATTTGGACTTGCCTACCTCTATTTTCTTCCTTTCAATTTAATTAGAAAGTTTTATTCCACTCATATTTATTCTAATCAAAACAAATACGTCGTTGGAAGAGAGTTTCGAGACAAGATTTTCATTTCAATGCTAATTTTTATTTTTTAAATGTTCATTGTGCATTTTTGCTAATTACATATAATTTATTATAATATAAATATAAAATATTAGAAAGAGAATTGTTTTTTTATTAAAACATCTCAACAAAAATAAATAGATTTTACAGTCTGAGAAAGTAGAAAATACTCTTTAAAATATAAAAGAAATAATAGAAATAACTTTTTTGTTCAGGGAGAATGGTGTAGGTTCGAGGTGAAACATTTAATAAATTAAATATATATATAATAAATAACTAGGTATAGGAACCGTGCGTCACTACTTTAGCGCCAAGTGGCGACGGAAATGTAAGCATTGGGGGATGATTTATTAAACGTCCAAGACAAACGGACAGCTCACGTCCCCCTAGCCTCCGTGCACTCTTTTATCTAAGATTTATACTATAATATAATATTTGCCCCAATTCGCCCAAATTATTTGAATAAATAAACACAAGGGAGCGCTACCTTCGGCAGTGGTGCTTACTGGTTCTATATGTTTAAAGCACGATTCCTATAGGTTTCACAATTATTTTTTTTTGTTTTTAACCTACCTAGTAATTGATTTTTAATTTTTTTTTAACAAAAAGTTTTTATTTTAAAATTAAAATTAACATATTTATTTATTATATTACAATACTTTAGGCATCGAGTAACACTCTTTTTTTTTTTTTTTTTTTAATGCAATCGAATGCAAGAAGGGGTGCACCAGTAAAGATGCAGCCCCTATGGATCTCGAAAGACCCTTGCATTACCGAAGAGAAGAGAAAGTTGATTAAGTGAGAGGGTGTAGACGTAGGTGTCTATGCACTCCGGTTTTGAAGGTTTGAAGATTATAGGTGCTGGGAAAGATAGAGGCTGGAAGAGAGTTCCAGTTCCTTGAAGTCATGGGGATATATGTATTGGCGAATGAAGTGGTCCGGCACTTTTCTAATTTAACCGCGAAAGAGTGTTGGGAGTCGGCAAAACGCGTGCTACGTGCAAAGCATGCTTTGGGGGGAATTATTGATTTTATCTCATCAGAGCACCTGCCGTGATAGTATCTATAGAAAAGGGGAAAGGGGCAGAGACATCTCTTCGATGAGCCAGCGAGTCGATGGAGTCGGTGAGGGTAGAGTCGTCAATTAGCCTGACGGCTCGTTTCTGAATTGCATCCAGGGTAGCAACTCCCTTTCCGTGTCTATATCAATAATAATGTCCCTTTTCTTCATTTTAATCACTTTTAAATTTTTGTGTGAAAAATTTTGTAAAAACCCATGATGTGGTTTAAATTTAATAAAAATAACTATAAACTATGTATATAATAAAAAAATTATCTGAAAGTGAGAATATCATAGCAATTTTCAAATGCTTATTTGAAATCCAAACCTTTTCGAAAGAAATTCTCCCTTTAAAACTGGAATTATAAGAAATTTGAAAAAATAATTTTCCTCATTTCTTAAAATTTCAGTTTTAAAGGGAGAATTTCTTTCTAAAAGATTTGTATTTCACTTAAGCATTTGAAGATTATTTTTTACAAAAGATTTTTATTTAATATAATATACACAAAACAATCAATAAAATTTTTTCAATAACTAAAGAACGAAAACTTTTATTAAAAATCCAAACTTTCCGGGGAGAAATTACCTCTTTATGGGACAAAAAAATAAAAAAATAAAAAAATTGCTTGCCTCCCGGGAAAACCTAATTATTAAATTCACTCAAAAAATTTATTTTTGCTCTTTGTATTGAAAAATGTATGGAACGAGGAGAAAAATCATTTTCAATCATGATTTTTTTTTGACCGTGTGTCTGGATTCAGATACCCACGATAACTTTAAGAACAAAAAGTCGTAGAAAGTTCATTCTTGTACTAAAATGTTTGTAGTTTCAACAGTGAAAACTCAATAGATTTTGGGTTTTTTAACTCCAGATCTTCCAGTTAAAAAAAATACAAAATTAATATCATTTTTTGAAATGTTAATCCCTTTCTATTTAGTAAAAAACATTAAAAGTGTGTTTTGCATTATTCACCGAAACTGCAAAGAGTACCTAAAAACTTAGTAAATTGGATATTGGATTGTATCTAGCTTTCTGAGATTTGGCTCGTGATCCCGGCTTCTTTCCTTCTACTTTGTTCTTTTCACGATGGAGGGGACAGCCCATAGAGGCCTTAGGGGATGAACCTTCTGGTGTATTTCCTTCTCACATCAATATCATTAAAAAAAACCTACCTATACTGACTTTTGAAAAAGTTTCACTTTTTCCTGCAATTTTTGGTTGGAAAATGAAGAAATTAAGAAAAAAATATAATCGTAATATGGAAAACTATTGAAAGGTTGTTTATTAATGAGCTGGAATTCAGTATAAACGTTTTTAAAAAACTTCAATCTTTACAAAAATGATCACTTTATACAATTACTAACTTACTTAGGAACAATTGCTTTAGATAAATAGGATAAAAAACTAAATAAATATATTCATGAATATTGAAGGTTAGTAGTACAGTTGAAGTACATCGATTATTATTCTTTGTGATTTTAAAGAGACCTATTTATTATTAGCAGCAGCTTCAAGCGGTTTAACTCGTCTCGAACGTAGTGAGTAAGAAGGAAACGTTGATGAGTTCTCTTAAGTAATATTTAACGGTAAAACTAAATATTCGCATTAGCCTCTATTTAAAACTTTTCATGTTTGCAAAATCATTGAAGAAAAAAAATGTAATTAGCAATCTATATATAAATAAATAAACGTTTTGTAATTATCAATGATATCATCGCTGGATTATTTCAAACATGTCAGCTATTTCTATTAGCAATGAATTTTTATTCAATTAGAGATGAGCAAAAGATTATCTAAGAGTGATTAAGGGTAAATATTCGGACGAGAAAATTATCCAGGATTCCAGATTAATTCTAGGATATGAAAATAAAAAGAGAAAGATATAGATTTTAGGTTTATCTTGGCAGGATTCTCGTATGTATTGCAAAATACAGGGTCATTAGAAAAGGTATCCATGAGATCATGGTTAAAAAAATAATGATGCTGAATATTTCAATTAAAACAAATTAAATATTTATAGGTCAAAAGAAATAGAAAAATCTTAAGGATATTCGATATGAACATCTCTCGTTGCTCAGCAAATATCCAAATGGTAGTCGATGCACATAAAAATAGGGTGTATGGTATGTGGTAAGCCTAATTTGTGAAATTACCTATTTCTGGAAATAAGTAGCATTTTACCGAATTCGTGAATTAAGTAATTCGCTTGTAGAATTATGGAATTAGACCATTCAATCTAGCTGTTTGAAGATTTTTATTTTTTACTTTCACATTTATATTTATATTATTCTCTATAGGTATCAGGGGTTCCCAAACTTTTCCGAGGCGCGGCGTCATTTTTCAATTAAAATTTTTCCATGGCACCCTTTTCTAAGAAAATCTTGGTACATATATCAACACAAATAGCGTATTTGGTCTCTCTAAATACTTACTCTTACTTTAGAATCGATAAAAATAGCTTGAAAATTAATAGTTTATTTTTATATAAAATCAAAAATTCAGACCACGGGGGGAAATTTTGTACTTATAGGTACTCTACAGATTTTTTCGAGGGTGTCAAACTTAAATTTTTTCGCTTTATATCAAAACAAATAGCGTATTTGGTCTCTCTAAATACTTACTATTATCTTAGAATTGATCAAAATATATTAAGAATTAAATTTTATTTTTCTATGAAAATCAAAAATTAAGACCACAAGGTGGACCCTTTGTATACTCTTCAGATTTTTTCGAGGATGTCAAAGTTAAATTTTTTCGGTTTATATCAAAACAAAAAGCATATTTGGTCTCTCTAAATAAAAATATCTTAAGAATTATAGATTATTTTTCTGTGAAAATCAAAAATTCAGGCCACAGTGGGGACATTTTGTATACATTTCAGATTTTTTCAAGGGTGTCAAAGTTAAATTTTTTCGCTTTATGTATGTCTAATCGTAAATAAGAGATAAAAATTAATAATAAATAAATTTTTAGCTTTTCGAATGTCTTCCTTCAATTAATTATGAAGCTTCGCTATGAAGAGGCCGCGACGCACAGTTTGGGAACCTCTGATCTATAACATGTAATGATATAGGATATAATCTGAAGTATTGCGATCGCCTGCCTGGGTCCTGAAACTTTGAGAGCTTCTATCTCCAAGGTGAAAATAGTTAATTTCATTTTGTGACTTCTTAGGGGAAGGAATCGATGCCCTTAATAGTTTGAAACCGGATTTAGAACATAAAACCGGATATTGAGGTTCCCAAAGGCCAAAAAGTGAACAAAAATCCATTGGTCAGTGGGTCCGGATGTACCCTTCTGAGTTTGGCCACCATAAGTCGAAGAGCTGAGAAATTCAAAACATAAGCTTGATATAAACTAGAAGGAGTACAGCAAGCTTTTGGTTGAAATCGGAACAAGAAAGATTTTTCCTTTTTTCTTATTTTCTCAAAAATGGCCCTAACGATTTTTTTTAATTAGTGTACTTATCATTGCCCTTCTAGGAAGCAATAAAAAAGAATTAGAGGATGCCTTGAATGGAATTAACCAAATCCTAATAGAAGAAATCAAAATGAAAATAAACAAGAATAAAACCAAGGTCCTAGTATGTACAAAAAAAGAACAAATGAGACAGGAATGCATCAAAATTAACCAAGAAAAACCTAGAAGGAGTTAAGGAATTCCGCTACCTAGGAAGTAAAATAACATGGGATGGGAGGAGCGAAAACGAAATTAAATCAAGAATTGCCCAAGCAAAAATGGGGTTTAATTCAAAACAAAAACTACTATGCTCCTCCTCAATCAGCTTAGAAAACAGGAAGTTGCTATTGAAGACATATGTATGGAGCATAGCCATGTACGGGTGTGAAACCTGGACAATTAGAAAAGCGGAGAGAAAGAGATTAGAGGCTTTCGAAATGTGGTGCTACAGAAGAATGATGAATATCAAATGGATGGATAAAATTACAAATTAAGAAGTTCTTGGAAGAATCGGAGAAAGAAGAACCCTGTGGAAGAGTCTGAAGAAGAGAAGAGGTCAGATGATGGGGCACACACTGAGACATGGGGGACTGCTTAGGGATATCTTGGAGGGGGAGGTGGGAAAGAAAAGGGGAAGGGGAAGACCCAGACTAGAATATTTCAACCAAATAATTGGGGATATGGGATGCCAGACATTTAGAGAGGTCAAACAGCTGGCGGGGGGCAGAGTCGAGTGGAGACGGATTGTTGCATCAAACCAGTCTTAGGACTGTATACTCAATGATGATGATGATGACTTATCAAGTGTCCTATTTTGTTAGTCGTGTATAAATTTTACCGGAATACAGATATACAGTTACATACAAAAGAAAAATCATGCTTAAAAATAATTTTTCACCACTTTTCAGACATTTCTAATTACCATAAAAATATTGAAAATTTTCGAACTGATTTAATACCTGATCGAGCTCGGTAATACAATTTGTATTCGAGAACATTATTTAAAGGTGTAAACTGAATTTGCAACTTCATTACTTTGAGTAATATAGGTAAACTACATCTATAAAAAAACAAAACTTTACTAAAATTCTGAAGAATTAATTATGTCATCCAAATCTAGTGAATGAGTGGCATCTAACAGTGATAATTACAGTAAAAACAGTAAAGTATTCAATTTATAGAAAATGCCTTGTAGACTCCAATCAACACGTCTCTATTTTAGGCAACATTTCCTTTTAATTGTACCATTCTAATTACGTTAATCACACTTATTTCGTTACACCAGCTGAACATCTTCCGGTATCTGACAATATTTATTTTTTAATGAATCAAATATATATCTATATATACAAGAAAAAATTGCCTTCTTCCTGTGTTTCATAAATAATAAATAATAATAATAATAATAAACGCATCAAAAAACAATTTCTTAAAAATATCTATAAAATCCTTTAAATGTTGTCATTCAAATAACACTAATTATCAGTGTATAACATTCTCTTTCTCTACTTTCTATGTAAATTACATTTTTTATTATTCTAATTGAAAACATTTTGATTTGCCGGGAGTAGCATTGTTGTTGACTTATAAAGAGAAATCACTGAGGTTGTCTTCTGCTTGATGAAAATAAACATATTAGGGTGAACAAAAAAAATTCGAATATTTTTTTATTTTTGACCTCGCATGAAAATATGTTAATTTAACATGTTTTTAAAATACTCACCAAAAACAGTTCTATTAACAAATTTTAGGTTTTCTTTTTTTTTAAAAATTTCGAAAATGGTAGAAAATTGAATATTAAAAAAAAAATTTCTCGTCATGTTATTATTGCCTACGTTGAAAATTATAAATATTCTGTAAATTTCAGGACGATATTATCAATTTATAGAGGTCGCTCAAGATTTTTTTTAATTGGTGTACTTTAGATGTTTTCGAGTGACCTGTAAATACCATTAAATATTATTATTTTTTTTATTAAAGTTCGGTAGTAATAATTCTTTTTATTTTTTTTCTTCGTTGTCTCGTACTTCATTTTATTCTAAATTATGTCAAAAAAAATAATAAAAAAAAAATTATTTATATTTTGAGTTCACTCGAAAACATCTAAAGTATAATACTTTAAAAAATAAAAAAAATCTTGAGCGACCTCTATAAATTGATAATATCTACTTGATATTTTCAGAATATTTATAATTTTCAACATAGGCAATAATAACATGACGAGAAAAAAAATCAATTTTCTACCATTTTGGAAATGTTTAAAAATCTTGAGTCACCTCTTAAAATTTTTTAATCGATATGTTTTTTGGTGAGCATTTTAAAAACACGTTTAATTAACATAATTTTATGCGAGATTAAAAATAAAAAAATATTCGTTTTTTGGGCCACCCTAGTATACCTATATAATAATACAGATGATGAAGATCAAACATTCGAAACTATAGTCTCTATTTTATAAATTATATACACACATAATATGTATGAATATTCTTTCTATATATTATATACAATATACATTTATACATACATTTTTATATTCGTTATTTTTTTTTTTTTTTTTTTTTTGGCTTTTCGGCCTTTCTAGCCATAAGCCTAATTACGATACTAGTTATATTTTTTTTTTTAAATTTGACTTCTACCCCCGGGGGTCAGATTTTAGCTGGATGCCTCGAGTCGGATTCGAACCCGTGTCCACTGGTTAGCTCGCTGTCACGCTACCGCCTAGCCTATCTGACCCCCCTATATTCGTTATTATGTATATGTTTATTTGCACCAAACAAAGAATAACCTCATTGAATTTTCTTGATTAAAATTTTCTCTCATGTTCGTCAGATTAAAAAAAGCTTTAGCTCACCCCAATGTTACTTTTGAATAGAAAGATTATAAACTAACATATTTAATAAATTTAATATATTATATTACTATTCATATTATTTTGTACTCTAATCTTTATTTTAAAGCTCCACTTGAGCGCTGCAGGCCTATTAAATTATCTTACAGCATGTACGCCACTCTATATCTAACTTACGAGCCAGACTCGCACTTAGCCGCTTTTTTATCCAATCCTTAGTGTTATTTCATGCTTAATCAAATTCTCATTCTACAGGAAAGCTAATTCTCAAGATGGCTATGAAAGTGGACCACTTTTTCACAATATAAGAACACAGCTAACAAATGTTAAATCACATCACTTTTCAAAATAGCTTAGAACGTTTAGATGTTCAAGCAGAGGACAACCTTATTGATTTCTCTTTATTAGTTAACAACTCTGCTACTCACGGCAAAATTTTTTTTAATTTTCTAAAAAATAAAGTCGTCCAGTGTCTAGAGTCGTTCAATGAAGAACTTTAAATTATATTTGTATTTTACCTTCTAATTTTCATTAATTCTTATTTAATCTATGATTCAGAGGAATAAATAACAATTCTTTTATTATTTTAATATTTCTCATCCGTTTCTCAGTGGTTACATAATATTCTTATGGTAAAGATTCTCTCTACGAATATCAATGTAATTTACCTGTATATCCAGCTTTATACATATGTATACTATATATCTATATATTAAGTTTATATGTATAATGTACGTGTATATAGTTACATATTTCGTTCATTTTCAATTCATGTCACATATCGGATATAGGATGGACAATGAATGCAACGAATCATATCTCTATTTCTATATCTAACTCTCGGATGATAGCGTTTCTGTGTCCCATTTGTTTGCCCGGTGAAAGGAGATTTTCCACTGTCCTTGGATTTTTTAATAAACATTTTTGTTTCCATGTCTATTACTGACAATAAAAACATTTTTTAAATTTTATATTAAAATTCAAGCTCGCTTTTGTGTCTCTGAAAAACTAACAGGGCTAGTTATTATCTATAATACTTACATACAAGCATCGGCATCCGCAGGGGGCGAGTGGGGTCACATGAGTTATTAGAAAAAAAATATTTTTGTCCATTCGTTCAAGATGAAAAAATTTACAAAGCGCAACCCCTTTTGAAAATTTTCCTATTTTAGCACAAAAAAATCAAATTTATATTTCAAAAAGTTTACATCTACAATATTTGTTTCTAATAGAAGATAGAAAAAATATAATTTCATTAAAGTATCTTGAAAAAATCACTTTTTACACCTTATTCCTCAAGAGGAAAAAAATTAAAAAGGACACCCCTTTTAAAAGATTTTCCTCTTTTAATAAAAAAATCAAATTTTCTTTTCAATTAGTTTATATCGAGGAGTGAACCGCGACCTAAAATCGTGTACACCTACTTCCACTTCCACTTTAAATTCCAAGGAGACGACAATAGATGACAATAGATTATCTAATGAATTTCAAAGTAATTCCAAATAACTCCAAAGACGGTGTACACCTAATTCTACGAGGTCACCCCTAGGTTTATATCTACTTATTTCTGGTATATTATTTATATAGATATAAAAAATATAATTTCATCAAAGTATCTTGAAAAATCATTTTTACACCTTATTTCTCAAGAGGAAAAATAAAAATTAAAAAAGACACCTCCCTTTTGAAAGATTTTCCTCTTTTAATAGAAAAATCAAATTTACTTTTCAATTAGTTTATATCTATTTATTTCTGGTATATTATTTTATATAGATATAAAAAATATAATTTCACCAAAGTATCCAGAAAAAATTTTCTTTCTGCACCGTTCTTCGAAAGTAAAAATTTTACAAAGAGCCACTATTTAAATACAAATATTAAAATTAATTTCCAAATAGCTTATAATAATTTTTAATAAATTATTTAATTTCTTTTTTTTATTTATTTATTGTCACCGGGAACAAAGCCCATTTAGACAGCACATCAGTAAAGTGTTAGTAGGATTATTGAGGGAGCCGAGTTTTAGCCGGTTGAAATTTAGTAGCTATATGCTAGACAGCCTCAAACTCGGATCTTCCGCTTGAACATCGTCATCAACGATGCTGAAGCGGGGCCAGCGCCTTAGCCAGCTCGGAAAACTCGACTCACCAAAGTTATTTAATACTGATATACAAAAATATAATTTACTTAAAAGTATCTTGTAAAAATTAACCTTTGCACCCTCTCCCTTAATTAATTTGAAATTCAAAATATTTGTCTCTCAAATATTCGTATTATGTCAATTAGCTCGGCAAACGGATCTTCTTGGGCAATTCTAATGATGATACTTAAACGATTGCAAATTGATAAAGGATTCAAAATTCGATATATCTCTTTTCATTGCAATTTGATAAATAAATAATTATATAGGATATCCGGAACATTTTTATGGCTCACAAGATTGGTATAAATTTTAATGTCTGTCATTATCGAATCTTCAATGCTCCATTTTGTACATAACATTAGCTATAGATAATTGTGTTTTTTCAACTTGACCACCCATATATTAAAGATAGAAAATTAATTGTAATTATATATCAGAATAATGAACATTTCGGTTTCTTCTTCCAGAACAAATTTCAAGATGCAGCAAACAATTATCAATCTAGCCATTTCTTAGTACTATTAGTGGATGTTATGAGAGGCTTATAAAAAAAATAATTGTATATTAAATGAACGTCTAGCTTTTAATAGAAATAAATAAATTATAGTTATATTGAATTTAAAGTATTGAGTATAAGTAAAATTAAATACCTTTTAAGGAGTTAGGTGTTGGTTCTAGGTGAAACATTTTAATATAACAATAAAACTTGAGCAAGATGCAAGGTAGGTTTCACAAAAAATAAATAAAACAAAATTGAGTTTTGAATTCGATATATTTCGGGGATGAGCCCATCATCATGAGTTAAAGTAAAGCTCACCCCCGAAATATATCGAATTCAATACTCAATTTTGTTTTATTTCTTTTTGTGAAACCTACCTCGCATCTTGCTCAAGTTTTATTATTATAAAAATTAAATACTCTCTATTCTGTATTTACACGAAAGCTAGTTAAATCTTAGGAGAATAAATAGATGAAAAAATTTAAATTAATAAAGATACTGAATCTCTAGAAAAACCAGATGCTTGGTTCTTTCTAGTCTTAAAAATCTTTCTTAATACAATATTAAAAGAGAAAATCTTGTATAATGTATATAGAATACGTTTTTCGGAGTCGGTTCTAAAGATTTTGATGAAAATCACGGATTAGGGGACTTTTGAGTCGACCTATCGTTCTGTCAGGGTCCCATCTTTGGCTAACTTGAATTTGATTATTTATTTCTTAATTAATAAATTGTTTATTCACGGATGTGTCAAAAAATTAATAATTAAATTTTTCTTCAATTTCCTCTTATCAATTAAATAAATGTTTTAAAAACTCCCTAATAGTTTATTACACATATTATTATGTATTAAGATTAGGAAATTTAATTTATCAGAGCTATTTTCTATTGAAACGCACTGGTATAGTCGGTAGAGTCAATATTGAATAAATGCGAAGGCAGCTCAAGCAGGGCTTAAAAAAATACGATTTCCGGGGAAATTAATATTTTTAAAGACCACTTCAAGTTTTAAAATAAAAACTAGGCAAGAAAATAAAAACAATTTTATTTTGTATTTATTAAATTATAGTAATTTATTTAGGTATACCATAGAAATTTTGTAGTCTTCAACATTAACAAATTCAGTTATTTTTTGAGGCCCCTAAAATTGTGAGTTCCGGGGCAGTTGCCCTTATTGTCCCCTCTCTGATAGGCCCTGACCCCAAAGATAATGAAAGCTACAAATTCCGAATAAAATAACTTATTAGATCGTAATTTTCTTCTTCTTAAACATTACAACAATTCGGAGGTTTTCTTCAAGACCAACGAAGGAATCTCTGTGTATATTTATTTATTTTTAATTATAATTAAATTCAAAACTTAAAAAGATTGATAATATATATAAAAATAGCCGAATTCATTTACTTCAGTAGCAATTTTTGACACCGTGGCAGCCATCTTGAAAAATAGAGACATCCATCAGGGATGCCTTGCTGATGGCTGGAACGGGTCAAAACGTTAGAAAATAAATAAATAAATTTCATTTCAATTTTATTTAATTCTAAGTTTCGTCAAATTGTTTTAGATATTAATATTTTTAGTTCACTGATTAAATAGTATTCCATTTGTAAAATGCAAAGTAAAAGTTTTTAGTTTGTTTTCATTTAAAGTTATTATCAAGTGCATTTCCTAAAATTAAAAATACATTAAATATATTTAAATATAGGTATAAAATGAAATTTAAGATGCGGGTGAAGCCAAATTAAATGAGAGGAAAATATATTTATTCAAGTAAATGAATAGAATAATTACAGATATTATTATTATTATCCAACCATTTATTTAATATATTTAATAAGAATATAATAGATAAATAATAAGAATGTAATCAAAATCCGAAAATAGCAATCTCATTTAGATGGCCAGGAACTTTCTATTTTCTCCTTCTTTCTCTGCAATTTTTTCTCAGCCAATTGCAAATACATTCTAATAAATTTACATAAAATTAACCATAAAGCTGAGTACCTAGTCAGTGGGGTGAATAATGGAAGTATCAGAACGGTTGAAATTTCTCGGACACAGCCATTCAGACTTGTGTTTGGTTAGGCAAGACTTACCTGCCCTTAGGATAATCGAAACTTAGTACAGAAATTCTGATTGAAGGAAATGAGAAAAAAATTTACTACTCGAAATCCTACCCACAAACTACTGATTTGAGGATTTTTCATCAACAAATTGTTTGAGATATAAAGTTGAAGTTGGCATAGGGATGTAGTTTTTTAAGTTGTTTGCTAAGTTTCATATCATTAGATAAATTTGATATATGTATAGTAATTTATTGATCCGGAAGCTCTAAGGGCCAGTTGTATGTCGGTTGGTAAATTCTTTTAAACGTTGACAAAGGGTAAAACCTTAGGATTCACCTTGTGGCTGACGGTATGGCCAATCAGATGAAAGTGCCTGTCATCTGATTGGCCATCCCGCCGGCCACAAGGTGAATTATAAGGTTTTACCCTTTGTCAACGTTTAAAAAGAGTTTACCAACCGACATACAACTGGCCCTAAATTTTGAAACCCCATATTCTAATCAGTTCTTTGCTTTGGAAACATAAATAACTTACTAGTATTTCGGCACTAGAACAAACTATTTATGGTCTTTCTTTTTGTTGCATTATCGGAATATTGGAAAACAGAAATGACAAAAAATAATTTTTAAAGGGACTTTGTCCCAAATTTAACACGATTTCTTAGGATGGCATATTTTTTTTTTATGCAATTTTCCCCACAATAACGCGATTTTTTCCTTGAACATTTTCAAAACGATTTTAAATACTGTATGTTAAAAGTCTAAGAACTTTATAAATACTTGTTGGGACCAAGACAGGACAATCAAAAACGAATTATATAGAATATAATTTATTGTGCAAACTAAAAAAACTTAATAGCTTCAATTATTGATTGAACTAAAACCACACTAGATTGCACATATTTAATGCTTATGAGATTTTCCCATTAAAAATGTTTAATTTCGGTAGTTTTAGCCGAAACTTCTTTTTCGATAATGCATCTATAAAAAGTAATAAAAAAAAGATATAATTGTTTGAGAAGTAATTCAATAAAAATCTACAAGAATATTAAAATACAAACCTGAGGATTGAATGGAAGACAGTCGATGAATAAATAATAAAAAAAAGATGATTCCTAATAAAGGAAGATTTATTGAAAAACCTTACTTTTTACACTTTATATCCGACGAATCGGGAGATCTTCCCTCCTTTTTCAGAGTTTGTAACAATTAAATGGAATTGGCCATCAATAATATTTTTTTATATATACTAAGTATAGATTATGTTTATATAGGTACTGCAGATTGCTGTACTTTATGTAGATAATAATAATAGAATATTTAATTTTATTTATTTTTTTAGAAAGACGAACTGGTAAGAGAAATAAATAGGTTATAATGAAAGGCAGTCCATAAATTATTTAATTTAATTTTTATTCAATTTTCGACGTTTCGAAGACTTTTATTCTCTCCTTCTTCATGATATTGAATAGTTATTTATGGGTTAGTATAACTCGGTTTCCATTTGTATCTCCTTTCAGTGATAGCAACAATACTATATAATATTCATCTAGATTAATTTGTAACAACGCTTAGAGAAATTTCTCTAAAAAAATTACGCTCTTGCCTAGAATCGAACCGACGAACTCTTGAACTATAGTCATTGGCTCTACCGATTACTCCATTGGGACATTAATATTTATATCTTGATTTTTCTTACTAAAACTAGATATTTTTGATTTGGACTTTGTGTCGAGATAATATTGTATTCATTTGAACTCGAATGAAAATGAAAAAACACCAATAGATTTTAAATTAAGAGACATTAAATATATAATAATTAACGAGGCAAATTTGAAATATAATTGTCAGCGCGGCTCCAATCGATTTTCATTAACCAGGCAAATTTGAAATTCTAATTTCTAATTTGGACTCGAATTTTGAAATGAAAGACTCCAATTCATTTTGAATTAAGAAACATTAAATATATTGATCATTATTCCTCCCCCCCCCCCCTCGCCACTCAAAAGTTAAAGAGGCGAAACTTTTAAGAGACGATGTATTTTCGGTAGTTTACCGGTATACATTTGGAGTGTGGTTTTTTAAGAGGAATAAAATTTTTGGACCGAGACGCTGCCCGCCAGGGCACCAGCCCGGAGGGCCGAGCTTCGAGGGCGTGCCGAAGGCACGCACGAAAAGCTCGTATTACAACATTTTCCAACATTAAACCATAAGTGATAACATAAGAGATAGCCAAGTACACTTAAAATATTGTAATATTGTTGCTATCACTGGAAGGAGAGACAAATGGAAACCGAGTTATACTCACCCATCAATAACTATTCAATACCCTGAAGAAGGAGAGAAAAAGACTCCGAAACGTCGGAAATTGAATAAAAATAAAATAAAATAATTTATGTACTGTCTTTCATTATACCTACTTATAATAGATTATATTTTAAAAATAAATTGTGAATAACGATATTTGTATATATGTGTTAAAAAAATATTGAAGGCCAATTCTTTTAATTGTTATAGGCCTAAATAAGGAGAGAAAATCCTCAGAAACGTTGGTTCTAAAGTGTAAAAAGAAAATATTTCAATAAATCTTATTTTATTGGGAATCATCTTTTTGGACTGCCTTCTATATTCTATCCTTAGTTTTATATCTATCAGCCCGTCACCGAGAAAAACATCTAATATATTAAAATACTTTGATTAATTAAAACAATATTTTGGATACATATAAAAATCTACGAAAAATTTCTTGTATATTAGCTGCATACTGTGTGGGACTTTTGAGGGTCATTTTCGAGGACAAAAGAGAAAACGCATCGGAAATAGGAAATTGCATTTTTACATTCACTTTGATTGTATTGGACAAAGAAACGCTGCATATTAAATCAAGTGGAGGCGGAAGTAGAGAAAACTTAAAAAAAAAAATTATTCTAGCATATCAATCATAATTGTAATTTGTTTTTCACCTTAAACATTATTTTATATTAATCAGTTTACAAGGAAAAATTTTACTAAAAGTTATTAAAAATAGATTCTGTTTAGAGATCTTCACATATGCTAGTAGACGCTAAAAAAAATGCGCCCGCATTCAAGAAAATTGTCATTCAATTTTTTTATATTTTGAACCAGGAGATTTTGAATAAAAAAATTAATATATTTTTAAGTCATTAAATAATTTCGGGTATTAGTAAATTTATATTATAAGGGGTGAACCGCGACCTAATATCGTATACACCTTTTTCCACTTCCACTTTCATTTCCAAGTAGAAGACAATAGATGAAGAGGCATTATCTAAGGAATTCCAAAGTAATTCCACATAATTCTAAAGACGTGTATACCTAATTCCAATTGCTGTTCACTCCTCGACTATAGCTTAAGTAAGGGTAAACATGCATTTCTCTTCAAGAGCGGCTTTTTAAAACTAATCTGTAGTTTAAAATTTTCATTTTTTTTTAATATCCAACTTAGTAGTTAGCACGAATATTCATAAAAATTAAATAATGAAAATAAAGTCCAAATAAGCTAAACAAGTGCAAGTTGGACTTTCAAAATAAGTGCTGAGATATCAAATTAAATTTCTAAATAATCACAGCTCTTTCATACCGTTAGGAATATTAAATTACACCTATTTCTACGTAAAAAATATTTTTACTGTGATATATCATAATCGATAATAAAAAAATATTTTTTATTTTAGATCACCAAAAAATGTCAACCCTTTCCTAAATGATTAAAATTTTAATACGCATTTTGATTTTGAGGAAAACAAATTTAGATGGAGCTGATCGGGGTTTTCTTCTTAATGGATTCCCTTGAAGCTTATGTGTTTTAAATAAAATAGATTAAATTGTTCAATTCAATGTTTTAGATATGGAATTAGTGGACTATTTAACTATAATTATATCTCTCTCAAATGTGGCTAGCTGAATGTTAGAGGATTTTCACTTAAGGAAAAAGATTAAAACAACAAAGCACTTTTATTTTAAATGAATTTATTGATATGGAAAACCAAGTAAAATTGGAAAATCAAAGAAATAACTAGGGTTAATTGATTTTTTATTAGGTGTGGGATTGGTGTTATCCCTGTAGACTTGATTGCGAATTAAGGTAGATGGTCCCTTGAAGATTGGGTTAGGGCTCATCCCACGAACTCCTAATATTGTTTATTGACTTGTGATATAAGTAGTCTCTCTAACGATTTATAGCCAGTCGGGTATGGTGTGCTCCTGACGATGGTGTTAATTCGGGTAATATATACCTTAAAGGACGTCGGACCTAATATACATAACATTTATCAGAAAGGATTACAATATAAAGAATTTCTAGATCAAATAATATCAAATAATACCTTGATCTTGCTCAAATTTCCAAATCAAGGCAACGCGACATTAATTGATTTAAGCCCCTTAGAGCATTTGTTTAGCCACGGGCGTTTGGTGTAAAAAGAGACTGGATGAGATGGAAATTCGGACGTAGGTAATGATTCAAGTTGGTCAAATAAATATTTGAATTATCATTTGGTATTTCCCGATTAATGTTTTTTAACAAAATTTATTATATTAAATTATTTTAGAATTAATTATATCGAAATTTCTTATTTAAATGTTAAAATGTATATTCTGAACTTAATTCAAAAAAGGCGTATTCGAATTTTGAAAAAAGTTTAAAATTTTTAAATTTTGAATTTTTATGAAAATGTTAGCTGATTTGACAGCTCCAACCGATAATTTGCAAATTTCAAGTTTGTATTTTATTTAGTTTTTCATTTGCGTGAAAATGAATACATATAACTTTTAAATTTCAAATTTTTATTCTATTGCGTTTACGAGCTACCATACTCTGACAGACAAACAGACCGACAGACATTCTAGCGAGACTAATAATATTGCATAATCTGTCAATTGCCTTAGATGATGTTCCGAATCAACTCCTTACTTCTTTTGACCTTGTCGTTTATTTATCTATTTTCTCCCCATCTGTAGCCATTTTCTATATATGGTAAGGACGATCTCGTAGGGATCCTTCAAATGTCCTCTTCGCTTCTGCTTTGTCAATCTTCTTAGACAAGTCTTACTCTTTTCTAAATGGTCCATCAGTGAGAGTGAAAACATCTTCACGTTTCTTATAGAGAAAACCTCATTTCTCTTTGGGAAATGCACATTCATCTCAGGGTTAATTTTTACCCTTAAATTAATAAATATTCTATTTCTCTAAATAAATTTATAAATTAACAAAAAAAAAAATCAACTGGTGTGTTTACCACAAGACTTTCACATTTTCATTTATTTGATGGCATCTCGACACTCCTAATTTACACCCCTTCTTTTTATTTCAATCAGATTAAAAATCAGATTAACTCAGGACACATGATAAGTACACTAATTTAAAAAAAAAAAAAACGTTAAAGCCATTTTTGAGAAAATAAAAAAAAAAACGAAAAATCTTTCATGTAAATGTCCACTTCCGATTTTCCAATTTCAACCAAAAGCTTGCTGTACTCCTTCTAGCCTAAATCTTAAGTTTCCAATTTCGTATCTCTGAGACTTATGGTTACGAAACGCAGGGGGATACATAGGTACATATGTATGCACTGACCAATGGGTTTTTGGTCCATTTTTGGCCTCCGGGGACCACAATTTCCGGTTTTATGTCCTAATTCCGATTTTCAACTATTAAGTGCATCGATTCCTTCCACCTAGAAGTTACTAAATTAAATTAACTTGTTTCATCTTTGAGATACAAGCTCTCAGGGTCAGGACCCAGACAGGCCATCGCAATACTTCCCCATTATATTCTATGAATATAAATGTGAAAGTAAAAATAATAATTTTGTTCTTTTTAGGGCACTTTTGAAGTAGTTTTGTTTCATAGCTTTTTATTTATTATAAGAAACTTATAAGGTTTTTGAAGCATCACAGATGTCAGTTCTTTCCAAGGTGAATTTTAATCGGATTCGTTGCGAAATAATAATATATAGGTTTCGCTGAGACTTGTGAAAAAAATAATTATGTCCAAATGAGCGCCATCTTTATATGTAATAGATTCTGTTTTTATCACAAGTCTCAGCGAAACATATAAATGATTTTATTTTGCAACGAATTCGATTAAGATTCACCATGGAAAGAGTTCATCGGCATTTCTTTGTGATTATTTTATACGGCATTAGGGTCACAAATAAACTATTTTTATCTAAAGATTATTTATGAGAAAATAAATTTTCTCATTATTTATAAAAAAATAATTTAATGAATTAATAAAATGTAATTTCAAAAAAAAATTAAACCAATGGTAAATAGTGATTAAAAATGTATGGAATTATTCCCCCTGTGAGAACTGGGGTTAGAATTGGTTCACAGTATCCCCTGCTTGTCATGAGAGGCGACTAAAAGGGGTTTAGCGTGAGGG
The DNA here is from genome assembly GCA_024734495.1 of Forficula auricularia. Classification (NCBI taxonomy): domain Eukaryota; kingdom Metazoa; phylum Arthropoda; class Insecta; order Dermaptera; family Forficulidae; genus Forficula; species Forficula auricularia. The sequence continues at coordinate 517,981 of JALMQS010000264.1, forward strand.
TTGACACTCTCAGCTTGTAAAATAAACACATGATACGAGATCCCAATAAAATATAATCGTATCACGAAATGACCCTTTCTAGAAAAACTGATTTGAATATTGGCTCATAAAATGTCCATAAAAAGAGATTTTTTTTTAAATTCTCCTTGATCAGTTCACTTTGTGGAATGACTAGGTCTGAAATGGAGAGATTAATTAATATATTAAAAAAAAAATATATTTTTTACTTTTTACCATACAGAAATATCTCAAAAAACGGCTGAAACTTTTTTTGATAAAAAAAATTTAGTGAAACCATGGGGTTTTGATCTATAAAAACCCCTAAAGAGTGAACTTAGAAAAAATTAATATATTTTACGAGATATTAATGATTTTGTTAAAATGTCTGTTAGTAGGTAGGTACGTTAGTAGTATAGAGGAAAGGTGCCAAATATGCGATCGTACCCTAATATGTGACAGGCCTATTTTAGCCATAAGAAGCTAGAAAACTCTACCGCAAACAATGTGAAACCCATCTCAAGATTGTATGAAGACGACATTGATGTAACAGAACCCTGCTTTCGGCTGTAGTCCGTGAATAAATTTTATTTGGAAACATTTCCTTTGTTGAGTTTTTAAGTGTATCATTAAAGTATATTAATTTTAGTCAAAGGTGAAAGAATATTCTGAAATGTTTTATTAAATTATCTATAATTAGGGATGGTCGATTAAATTTTAATACGACTATCAACTTTGTGAAGTGTCATTTTTTATGCAACTTGGTTACTTCCTAATATGCGACAGTATCTCAGATTAGGCAACCATGCTCTTTATTGTGAAATCTTATCCTTTTGAATTAATAGGAATTATATCCCTCGGAATATTGGCATCTAATAGTTAAATTTCATTTTAGAATTGATGTATTATATTTAACATGTTTTGGTACTATCTTGGGACTATCCCATATTAGGAATCCTTTTTTAAATTTCGCAGATTTGTTAACATTTTTTTTTTTTGAGATAACTTTTGAGTTTTGCAAATTTGATCGATTCCTGCAACTCGGTTAATAATAATGAACATGACAATAATTTTTATGTCTTAAATCTTGATTTTAAAAGGTGAGTCTCATATTAGGTAACTTTCCTCTACGTATTTAGTTAGCACGTTACCAAATTTTTTGTACACTCTAGCTCAAAAACTAGATTGAATATCAAAACGAAATTTCACATGTATGATTCTAGGGTGGAGGAGATAGATATTTCGTAAATAATTATAAATTATTTTATTAAATATTAAATTTAAGAGAGGGGGCAGGTTCATGGTAAAGTCATATGTATGGCCACATCAGTTTATTTAATCTTAATGATGATCTAAATTTGCAACATCTTAGATAACCCCAATATTTATCAATAGTTTCACAGTGCCCTAAAGAGTAATTATGTAAAAATTAGTTCAAATTGAACAAAGTATCTAGAATTTAAATTGTATCGATACTCTTTATAATAAGGTTTTACTTTGCTACTAAACCTCTAAAAAAATTTTCTTTAAAAGTAAAATTTTCTCAGATTTTGTATTTTTACTTTATCCAATGCGAAGCATGGGGAAAGTATTCTAATCGGTCTCACAGCAAGAGCGACTTCAAAGCGTCCTCAGGTAAAGAATACGGAACCCATGGACTCAATTAAAGTCACAAATTGTAGTATTCAATTAGGTTGAAGTTTAGCCAAAAATTACATGGGGTCTCGTTCAGAGGCCAAAAGTGCGATTTCTTCAGAACCTCGTGCGGATGGATGGATGTTATCGTTTTTTTCGTCCACGATTTTTTCCATACCGTTGCACCGATTGAAATGAAATTAAAAACTCAAGCTTGAATTGTTTACCAAAATAAAATTTAGTTCGATTCTTTCACGTTTTCAGTAGAGGTTGGCATTAATAGTCAAAACGTCAAAAACGGAATGCAATAAGGTTATTCCTCTAGTATTAGATACGAATCGATCGTTTTTTTATTTTAAGTCAATTCCTCCATGTCTCCTGCAATGGTTACCAATAATAATCGAAACGTCAAAAATCTAATGTAGAATTGTTATTCCTCAAGTATTAGATGAGAATCGATGGCTATTTTTGATTTTAACTCGATTCCTCCATGTCTAAAGCAATAGTTACTAATAATAACCGAAACGTCAAATATCCAATATAGAATGGTTATTCCTCGAGTATCACTATTTTTGAATTTAAGTCAACATGGACTGCAAATTGCAAGTGATTAATAATAAAGGAATAAACATTTTAATATTTCAAATGACTTTGGATAAAGTTTAGCAACGATCCGTTGCAGTTTATTTTTTACTATTTTTCTTCAAATTCTATCGTATATTGAGTGTTAATCGAAAGAAAAACCAAGCAATTAATTGGTTTCGCTATAAATAGGCATCTAGCCGTGTTCTGGTGCTAGTATAGTGTCGTTGTGATGTTTTTCGTCTTGCGGTTGACCCAGTTGTTCCCTCCTGAACTCCTGAAGACACCCCCGCCCAAGCCATTTGGCCTGGAATTCAAGGCAGATGCTGCAGGTGAAAGGCTTTCTAGCTAGAAATATCGCTGTCTTAGATGTCGTGGGAGGCGTTAAGTTCTCTTTAGAGCGAGAGAGAGCTTTTCTGGAGCACACACAGCAAGCACTGGGTCACCTTCATTCATTCATCCCTTCTACTTTTAATCAAATTCACTATTAACAACAATAACTATTAAAAAAATATATATAGACCTTTTGAAGTTTATTTTGGAAATTATGAATCTAAAAATAGACTTTAAAATTTCCAAAATAGCTACCTTTATTATTGATTATCGGTGCATTTACAAATTGTGAAAAAATTTTAGGGTACAAATCAGAAATAGATTTTAACGAATTTGATGTTGGTACTTGGTGAAACATTTTTAAATTATTGGATAAAAAATACTTGGTAGGTTTCACATTAAGATATTAAAATAAAACGAATTTATTTTTGGAGAGACTTTAATCTCGCTATATATATATATATATATATTTCGGGTGGCTAGCCCATTATCAGGAGAAACAGAAAGTAACTGATATATCGAGATTAAAGTCTCTCCAAAAATAAATTCGTTTTATTTTAATATCTTAATGTGAAACCTACCAAGTATTTTTTATCCAATAGTTTACAAATCAGAACCCTATTTAGTCTTGATATGTATGAAATCTATGGTATTTGTCAGCTATGCTACTCAGGAGGCTAAATAAGATATAGACTTAAAATTTAACGTGATTTTATCGAAAAAATTGTATTAATTAATATTTTATTATGATTATTACTTTAGGAATCAAACGTTGAAAAAAATATCTATATCTTTATTTATTATAATCGGCTTGCGCGACAACGCCGACGGGATTTTTTAATTTTAAAACCCACTAATATTTCATGATAAATAAAATTTATTATAATTCAGAAATTAAATTATTAATTTAAAGCCCACTGTTGAGTCCAGGGGACGTACATCCCAAGGCCAGAAAGTTGTCCGCCGAAGGCTGGCTATATAAAAAAGAAATCAATGAGGTTGTCATCTGCTTGCTTTAAATAAACATATAAGTACATGTATTTAATATATAAATAATATAAGTGATTTTTTAATAAAATTTCATTTTTAAATTTAAATTTTTCCAATAAAATTTTTTGAGTTTATTTATTAAAATATTTTTTTTTTTTTAGTAGAATTTCTCTCAGCAATTTTACTAAATAAATATTGTATTATGTAAACTAACAAAATTTAGATTAAAAAAATTTAAATAATATATTATTGAAAAATGTAAATAAATCACTCATAATGAAGTAAATTAATAAATATCTTCAATAAATATGTATATACTAAAATAATTTTTTGTTTGAGACTATAATTTTGAAGTTGGGACGTTCATAATCAGTCTTTTTAATTATACATATTTTATCTGTTATTTCTCTGGATTTAGTTTCTTATGTTACCACAGCTCACTATTTCAATAAACCGAAAACATTCACTCACGTTTCACAATAGTTGAAATATTTCTAATTAAGAAAAGTGATGATGAAAATCTTACTTTCAAAACTATATTTTCTAACAAACAAATGATATATATGTATACAAAGATATTTATATGCGTTAAAATATATAGAAATGTATTTGTTTATTTGCATCAAGCAGAGGACAACCTCATTGATTTCTCTTTATGAATCAACAGCTCTGCTACTTTAGGCAAAACGTTTAAATTGAAATGATTTTCGCAATTTTAGAAAATCTGAAATTACATGATTAGGCAAAAAAATGTCAAAATGATTATAAATTTAAATTATAGAGGTTCCGTGTGTCATTTTAAGAAACTTATTTATTTAGGAAATTCTAATTCACGTATCAATCGCAACTAGAAAGTATTGATAAACAAATTTAGCAACGAGTAATTAAACATAGGGGAATATTATCGATGTAAAATGAAATTTGAAATCAAACACGATTTGAGTATTAGCCTTAAAATGTTTAACGCAATTCCGGTTTTAATCAGGGGAAAAGGGAAAAGTGTGGCTCGTGTTTATTCTTATCATAGGAGTGAACGAAAGAAAGGGTGCCAGTGGTTATCTACATAGAGGGGAAATGAGCGGGATTGAAAGGAGGAATAGAAAATATAGAATTTTATATTGAGAGTCTGAAAAAATAAAATAAATAAATAAGTTCATCAACGACTGAAGCTGTCACTGTGAATATGTACTTGGTTTTAATTTTTAAATATTATTAATTTTAAACATATTTTTTTTTAATAAAAATATATCTAAAAAATCAAATTTATTGTAAAAAACAACTCGAAAGTTTATAATTTAAGGACACGATTTTGTGTGATTTTTTTATTTTTCAACCAAACGTTTAGTCGACTTTGCCGACTTCTTCAGGGCTTCAAATAGTTACATCACACATTCGTCTAAAATACATTATTTTCTTTTATCTTCGTTACCAACGAAGTACCATCAAAAAATTAAAACTTCAGAAAATTGGGCACTTTCACTGAAACAATGTTTTTCTTTTCTTTTTTTTAATGCAAATTAAATAGATTTCAAAATACAAGGTGGGGCACAAAGATCTGCCACATTTTGAAGGGGTATAAAAAAAGAAAAAATTAACTAGAAAAAACTGAATATATTTTTGAAAAAAACATAAAATAATTTTTTTTTTTAAATGTGTTTTAAACATTAAATCAGTCGAAAAAAAAGGGGGAGGGGACTAAAATAGAAATTCTAGTTCTTTCGACCAAACTCAACAAAATTTTGTATACATATTCTGTTGACCACCAGAAGACTAGAAATGCAAAAACTAACCACCCAAAATGGGGAGAAGAGGGTCAAAAATGAAAATTCTAGCCCTTTCGACGATGTATACAAAATTTGCTGAGTTTGGTTGAAAGAGCTAGAATTTTTCATTTTTACCCCTCGCCCCTTTTTTGTCTGATATAATTTTTAAAAGACATTTAAAAAAAAATTAATTTATGTTCTTTTCGAAAAATATTTTAGTTTTTTTTTTCTAGTTAAATTTTTTCATTTTTTTATACTTCTTCAAAATGTGGTAGATCTTTATGGCCCACCCGGTACTTTTTCAAAAACATCTTTTAGTTCATCTTTCATGATTATTTTTTTTATGCAATTTATAGATTTTAAATGAAAGTCAAGCGTCGAGTACTTGTAAGCTAGTTTACTTTTCAACCTCATAAAATCAAAGAATTTTTCACAAGATAGCTGAAGTGATTAATATAGGAAATCTGGAATTTTTTTCATATTCTTTGACACTTCGTTGCTGGCACTTCCTTGGAGTCCCAGTTTTGCTGGCGCTAGATCTGTGCAGATCCATCTTACAAAAATTGAATATTTAACTACGGATTGAGAGAATACTCACTTGCTTAAGGTTATACATAAAGTTAGAATCTCTTTTATAAAAAAATACACCAAAAGCTTATAATTTTCGAAAATAATAAAAAAATTAAATATTTTAAGTTCTAATAATGACAAGTAAATAAACACTAAAAGAAAAGTAATTAAATGAACACAAAAATCACTCTTTGCTTCCATTAACTGAATCACACCCATCAAGACACGAAAAAGAGGAATGTTGAAGGCAAAGATGTTGACCACAAAAATTGCAGGTGTATTTTGTTAGTCTTCTTATTTTCGTTTCAAGACAGGGCCAATGTCAATTGTCAAACGCTCTGACAGTTGAGTCTTAGGAAGTCTGGAGGATAAGAAGATGGTGAGGTCTCACGTCTATAGCGTTTGCTCCTAGTAGTAGAGTGGATCCTACAGCTCCAGCGCAAGCAACGGAGTGTTAATTGTGCTAACATTACAAAGTTCCATAAATTTAAAATTTTCAATATATCGAAATGGATTAGTTGTATAGTATTTATTGAAAGTTTTTTTTTATAATTTTAGAAATTTTCAAATATAACACGGTATAAATACTCTTGACATTTCGAAATTTGGGGGATGCGCCGCATCCACAACATCCATGGACCACACGCCTCTGGTATACATATAATTTATTAGGAATTTATATGTATATGTTTCTGTGCATCAAGCAGAAAACAAATCTTATTAACATATCTTCTATACTTCTGTACAATTTTTTTCTCAATTAGTTCAGAGGTAATTTGATTTTGGGTGTTAGGGGTAAGAAAGAACCTTGAGTAAAATACCTAAAATAGTCCTGCTGTCTGTATCTAATTATAATTAGTAGATATTAAGCTTTCAAGCCTAAATCAAGAAATCCTTCTACTTGCATGATAAAAGCCTCTAAATGACAGCTTTGGACACGATTCGTTGCTTAATGGCGTTTGCTTGTTGTTGTTGTTAATAAGAATGGCTAAGTTTGGCTAATCTGTATGTTTTTGTTCTCTGTTTTAGGCGTACCAGAAACCCCGTTCGAACGCCGTCCAAATCGCTCGGATCGTTGGCGTGACCGTCGTCCTCGTATCCTTCGTTCTCGGCTCGTTTATCCTCGCAGCCGCCTGGGTTGAGGCTTCCGGAAGACAATGCCATCCAGGACATCATGTCATCTTGCAAGAAGCCCCGGTCCTCGGCAGCCACTCGCCTCCAGTTCCTTCTGCTCTCATCCAAGGACAGGTAGGCACGACGACGACGCCCTCACTAACAAGCGGGGGCGTAACACATGAGCTGGCTGACGAGTATGCAACTGCGTCTTAAAAAGAAACATAAGAGTCTGTCGTTTTAAACATTTTTAATTAATGTAGTTCTTTCACAAATGGAAAAGTTCAAGAAGTCTGCCAAACTTGGAATATAAGTCATTAAAAGCATAATAAACACACTGTTAAAATTTGAAGACGATTTACCACACCAAACATGAAATAATTGTAATTAAAAATGAATTTTTTTACATATGGTAGATTGGGAAAGGGTGGGAAAATGATCATTATTTTATTTTTATTCATTGAAGGACTTTCACCATCTTGATGAAAAACTAATATTTGTTAGAATAATATATTCGGAAAAAAATTAAAATGATTTACCTCCTAGTTTTGATAAAAAATAAAAAAAAACATATTTGGGCGATTATTTTTAGTGAAGGGGATATAAGATCAATGGCTTGGAAACGATCCATTCATAAAGAGGATATAGTAGTGTGAAAAGTACAGTCACGTTAAAAAAACATAACCTAAAATTTTATCACCGTTCAAATGTATACGAGGCTAAAAATTTTTGTGTAGATTGTCACGAAAGAACTACCTTAAATGAATCGTTCAAATCAAATAATCTATTAAATAATTCTGACTGTTAGTTTTATAAATCTAGAAGATATTTTATTATTTTTTTGAAAAAAATTGAGCACCAGATAAGATTCGAACCAGCGATACCTAGCTGGCTAAAGCTCGCTGCACACGGGGCTTTTTCCTCTACCTGTTTTTTGGGATGGGAGCTCTGGTTTGCAATTTGGAGGCCAGTCGGTATCGAAATGACGTCACTGCTAGCTGCCTTACTGGCTAGCTTGCTTGATTTAAAAGATAGGACATGTTCTATTTTTCAGTTAGGTCCTTGGATGCTTTTGAATGGGAGCAATCAGACAAAAAAATATTAAAACAAGACTCGTGTGTGCTGCGGCCTTAAGACACTCTTGGGCTAAACAAAACAGATCACAGGTTCAAATCCTGTCGAGTGGTCAATTTCAGTTCTTATTTTTTCAAAAAATAATAAAATAGTTTCTAGATTTATGTAGAATTCTCAGTCAAAATTGTTTAATAAATTCTTTAACTTGAGCGGTTCATTTACTTAAATAAAATAAAAATTAAAAACTAAGTTTGAAAAAATAAATTATCTATCATTTATTTTATTTTTTTTTTTTTTTTCAATTTCATTGATAATTTTTAATATATCAGAAGAGTTAACGTGATACATTATGTCATTGATAACCATTGGCCGAGATTGTATTTTTGTCAATCGGGTTTAAATCACGAGGTGGTTGTATAGAACCCTTTTGACATGGGATAAAAATATTACAGACACTATATGCCAGTAAAGATTTCGTAAAATACCATCTTTCGTGATTTCTTATATTTTCTTACTTATTTTCGTATTTATTATTTTTTTTTCACTTTTCTCAGTTTTTTCAATTTGAATGACTTTTTTTGTCTATAAAAGTAAAGTATGTATTTTGAAGACTCAGAATTATTTGCATACTCTTAATGCTGCCAAGTGTTACGGCCCTACACCAATTTTGTTCTTTTAATTAAATTAATTTCTTAAAATATGTCATTAGGCTCAATGAGATGGGTGTTGACCCCCTTGCTCTGTCATTATCTATACTTATTATAATTGGCTTGCACGATGACAACGACGTGATTTTTTTTAATTTTAAAACAGACTAATAGTTCATGACAAATAAAATTTATTAAATTAAGAAATTTAAATTATGATTTTAAAACCCTCTGCTGAGTCAAAGGCTGGTTTTACTATATGTTAGGGCCTCGGTTGAGTGCGTTGTGGTGGGTGTCCGCCCCCCCCAACCTAGTTGGTGGGGTCCTAACAATGATTTGTACAGGGCGATGTTTGTGCCCTGGTGGAAAGCCGGGCTGGGCGCCACCCGCTTAGTTAGCGGGTGAGGGACTACTAGTGGTTGGCCCCTCCTTCGATTAATCAGTCGAGATCGAATTGCTTCACTTATAACATGACTGAAATATTATCAGTCATGCAAAAGCCGCTACACTATATATTGCTAAATCCCTATTAACGAGAAGAACAATAAGCTACTCCTGCTCCCGGAATACTTTCGTATTTTTAATCCATTGTGACGTTAGCCTATGTTCAGCAGTGGACAAGAAAAAGGGCTGATTGATGATGATGATGATGATGATGATGTTATCAAATTATTATCCAAAACCCATTAGAAAATAATAGTCGGAGAGCCCATGACCCATTTTTCATGAAGTGTTTGATTCAAGTAGATATTTCACCTAGAGGTATTAATAGTATAGATGAGTAGGGAATCGGCTGTTTGCCTGATCTACCTGGGTACTGCTGCTACTGCGCATAGGAGAAAGTTGTAAAAAAATGTTCGCCAAAAAAAAAGTGTTTGATTCAAAATCCAACAAATACTATTCGACAGTTAAGTTGATTTTAAATTAAAAATTAACTAAGCCAGACACTTTTAGAGGGAGGGGGGACACTGAGCCAGACAACCCTAAAGTTGCTTTTTTTCAAAAAAAAAATTCAACTTTGGGGATGTCTGGCTCAGTGTTGCTCCCCCTAAAAGTGTCTGGCTTAGTTAATTTTTAATTTAAAAAATCAACTTAACTGTCGAATAGTATTTGTTGGATTTTTTTTTTGGCGAACATTTTCTCCTATGCGCAGTAGCAGCAGTACCAGGTAGATCAGGAAAACAGCCGATTCCCTATTCATCTATGCTATTAATACCTCTAGGTGAAATATCTACTTGAATCAAACACACCATGAAAAATGGGCCATGGGCTCTTGGACTATAAAACATTGCCGAGTCAAATTCAGTTAAACTGATTATCTAGCTTAAGTTTGGGACATTTAATGGAATTATATCGAGTGTGAAAAGTTTGAAAATATTTTTCAAATCCAAATTTATTTATAGATATTTCATTTTGAGTTTAAATGCCTTCAGCATGAGTGCCCGAACTCATAGCCATTAGAAAACCGTATTTACGAATTTTCAAATTCGACCCGTGCCCGTTAAAAAGGGCGAATATCACTTGTTCTTAAAAATCTCATACCTGATTTGAAAAGTGCCAATAATTAATTGATAAGTTTATCTTTACTTTCGTGTACATAAAAATACTTAAAATAGTATTCTAACAAATACTAATCATATTTTGTTATCTAAGCATGCGTGTGAAGCCAGTTTTAAATCTTATTATATTTATACCCACAATAACTTATGCAACTTCTTAAGTAATATTTTCCTTTGAAAGTTCTTTTGTCTTAATAAGCCAATACCCAAATATACAGAATGGGCTAGTCGCCTCAAGTAAAGGTAGAGTGCTGGCTACACGCCCCAAAGCCATATATACCTTTTCTTACTTTTTTTCAAAAAAAAAATTCAACTTTGGGGATGTCTGGCTCAGTGTTGCCCCCCTTAAAAGTGTCTGGCTTAGTTAATTTTTAATTTAAAATCAACTTAACTGTCGAATAGTATTTGTTGGATTTTTTTTTGGCGAACATTTTTTTACAACTTTCTCCTATGCGCTGTAGCAGCAGTACCCAGGTAGATCAGGAAAACAGCCGATTCCCTATTCATCTATGCTATTAATACCTCTTAGGTGAAACACCTACTTGAATCAAACACACCATGAAAAATGGGCCATGGGCTCTTGGACTATAAAACATTGCCGAGTCAAATTCAGTTAAACTGATTATCTAGCTTAAGTTTGGGACATTCTGGAATTATATCGAGTGTGAAAAGTTTGAAAATATTTTTCAAATCCAAATTTATTTATAGATATTCCATTTTGAGTTTAAATGCCTTCAGCATGAGTGCCCGAACTCATAGCCATTAGAAAACCGTATTTACGAATTTTCAAATTCGACCCGTGCCCGTTAAAAAGGGCGAATATCACTTGTTCTTAAAAATCTCATACCTGATTTGAAAAGTTCCAATAATTAATTGATAAGTTTATCTTTACTTTCGTGTACATAAAAATACTTAAAATAGTATTCTAACAAATACTAATCATATTTTGTTGTCTAAGCATGCGTGTGAAGCCAGTTTTAAATCTTATTATATTTATACCTACAATAACTTATGCAACTTCTTAAGTAATATTTTCCTTTGAAAGTTCTTTTGTCTTAATAAGCCAATACCCAAATATACAGAATGGGCTAGTCGCCTCAAGTAAAGGTAGAGTGCTGGCTACACGCCCCAAAGCCATATATACCTTTTCTTACTCTAGGAAATCTCTGAGATAACTATTATATAAAAGCTGACATCATTCACAATCAAAAAAAAAAAAACATACATAATTCTATAGATTCTTTTTATATTATTTTTTTTGTAATTTAGGATATATTTATTCAAAAACCATGGGATAACAATTTTAGTAGATTTATTTGATAATTATTGGTCGTAATAAATAATAATAATAATTCCATAATTCATATAGACAAAGGGTATTAGTTTGGGATCAGGGATCAGTAGCTTAGTGGATATAGGAGTTAAAACTCTTATGACAAAGCATTGCAGTACACATGCAAAGATCCCGGGTTCGAGCCCCGGCTGATCCTTTTGTCTGTAATAAAAATAAACTTTTCTTCGTTCCCTAAATTTAAATTTGTTATTAATTGTCTTTACACGGCCTCGTTGTGGTCGCGCCCCGGGTGAAGAGAAAATTATTTTCGATCTTTGGGGTCTGCGATCGATTGGGAGGCGCTGGAATATTTAATTGTTTAATTAATGAATCAAGGCCTAGGCTGCGAAAAATGAACGAGGAGAGGATTAAAAAGAAATTCCATAATTCATATAGACAAAGGGTATTAGTTTGGGATCAGGGATCAGTAGCTTAGTGGATATAGGAGTTAAAACTCTTATGACAAAGCATTGCAGTACACATGCAAAGATCCCGGGTTCGAGCCCCGGCTGATCCTTTTGTCTGTAATAAAAATAAACTTTTCTTCGTTCCCTAAATTTAAATTTGTTATTAATTGTCTTTACACGGCCTCGTTGTGGTCGCGCCCCGGGTGAAGAGAAAATTATTTTCGATCTTTGGGGTCTGCGATCGATTGGGAGGCGCTGGAATATTTAATTGTTTAATTAATGAATCAAGGCCTAGGCTGCGAAAAATGAACGAGGAGAGGATTAAAAAGAAATTCCATAATTCATATAGACAAAGGGTATTAGTTTGGGATCAGGGATCAGTAGCTTAGTGGATATAGGAGTTAAAACTCTTATGACAAAGCATTGCAGTACACATGCAAAGATCCCGGGTTCGAGCCCCGGCTGATCCTTTTGTCTGTAATAAAAATAAACTTTTCTTCGTTCCCTAAATTTAAATTTGTTATTAATTGTCTTTACACGGCCTCGTTGTGGTCGCGCCCCGGGTGAAGAGAAAATTATTTTCGATCTTTGGGGTCTGCGATCGATTGGGAGGCGCTGGAATATTTAATTGTTTAATTAATGAATCAAGGCCTAGGCTGCGAAAAATGAACGAGGAGAGGATTAAAAAGAAATTCCATAATTCATATAGACAAAGGGTATTAGTTTGGGATCAGGGATCAGTAGCTTAGTGGATATAGGAGTTAAAACTCTTATGACAAAGCATTGCAGTACACATGCAAAGATCCCGGGTTCGAGCCCCGGCTGATCCTTTTGTCTGTAATAAAAATAAACTTTTCTTCGTTCCCTAAATTTAAATTTGTTAATAATAATAATAATTATCAAAGATCAATATAAAAATTAAGAAAAATGTGTTTTTATGGTAATTCTGTCTGTCGAATTGCACTGCTAAAGAAGTACTGAAGTATTCGAGTTCACTTCCAGAAATAAGCTGGTGTGGCCATCCACATGACTTTACCATACACCTGACCCTTCTTAATATTTAATCAAATAATATATAATAATTTACGAAAGAATCCCCCTCTTAATTTTAGGTCCATTTACAATTAATAATTTCTCTTTTTAATTAGGACACTATTCTATTATAAATATCAGCTTTCTAGGATTTTTGTTTGAAAATACCCCCCCCCCCTCCCCTATTTTTGGTCACTAACTATTTCACTTGGTGAGTCATTTTCATAGAGTGCATATTCGAAATTATGTACAAATTGATAAAAATCAAAGATTCAAACCACAGGGGGACCCTTTGTATATATTTCAGATTTTTTGAAGGTGTCATAGTTAAATTTTTTCACTTTTTATCAAAACAAATACTGTATTTAGTCTCTTTAAATAATCTTGTATTAGAATGAAAAAAATATCTTTGGAATTGATGGTTTTGTATACAAGTTAACTTTCCCACGATTCACTGCCTGCCTCCGGCTTCCCTGGAGTCACCACCTTTTTGCTAGCTCAACGGAATCTCCAAGCAGAACATATTCTCACGCTGATGGCTGATTCCATACCGCCTACACAATCACCCGCGCGCCTACTGAATAGTACGAATTCAGCATTTTCAATTTATATAAAAGAGCCGTTTTGCCAGGCTTAAAATCAGTCTTAACTCACCATTCGGCAACGGGTTCACCTGCCCTCTTTTCCAAGCAGTTCGCAGTACCAGGGTAACTACCACCAAGTTCCTAACATAAATTCGGTCACTCAAGACCAAGTGCCCTCCCTCTGTCTCGAGCTAGTAAAGGAACCAAGGACTCTCAAGGTAACCCATAATAAAAATTGACAATTGACCTTGGTCGCTGTATCATCGCGTAACCAAGGCGAACGGTAATAACCCGTGCGAAATTTTCATCTTATTATATCAATTGTTACACGAGTATAAAACTCCCGGGCAGATAAACATTTTTTGACTTTCGGACATAAGACCCCGGTTATCCAAATTCTCCCTTTGTGTGTGTTCTCATCATAATTCACGAATGTAATGTAAAATCATGAATGTAAATTTACGTATGTAACGAACATAAAACTTTGATTATAAAACTTTGAATATAACCTTTGATCGTAAACTTATGATTATAATAAATATTAAAACATAAATATAATAAATATTATATAATAAAAATAAATAAAAACTTATCAATCTGTAAAACAATATATAAATAAATAATAAACATTATACATTCATGTAACAAATAACTTTATAACATTGTAAAATCAATTTTTGAATTATAAATAAAATAAAAATAAAAAATATTAAAAAGATTGATTTCAATACTAAAACCGTTCTTTCCCAAAAAATTACAAAATCATTAGATAAAAGTCAAAATTAAATAAATCACTTGCTATCCAGGAACATTAGTAAATTGAACATTAGTAAATTCAATATTAGTAAATTCACCCCAGCTCTACTCAAAAATAAATATAGTCCTCAAAGACCCAAAAGAAAAATCAATCTTTTTAAAAAGACATTTTTCGGGCTTAAGGTTATAACTGGCACCCACGAACAGAGACCTATGACTATCGCTTATAATTGTCACTTATAACTATCACTTATAACTGTCACTTATAACTATCACTTATAACTGTCACTTATAACTGACGCTAGCTATAACTAACACCATAACTAGCACCCAGCGAACAAAGACTTATAACTGTCACGTTCGTAAGCCTATAACTGGCTTCCATAGGACTTGTGTTCACTAAAGTTATAACTGACTCTTGCGAACAGTCATATCGAAACTGCAAGCCTAAAGTAAATTGGGAAGGAAAAGAATCGGTTTTTGGCGCCCAAACAAATTTAACCTTACATTCGTGAATAATAAAAAACATTATTAAAAAACAACCTACCCCCAAGTGACCTACCCCTAAGTGATTCACCCCCAAGTGTTTAACCCCCAGTGAAAGTGAAAAAAAAAATATAAAAAAGTGAATCAACAGCTCACCTGAAAAGAAATATGCACTTCTACAAGACACACCTGTGAGTAAACCAAAATTTAACTATAAACAGTAGTGAAAAGTGTTAAGAAATATTGAAGTTTATATTAATAAATAATAAAATAAAAATATAAAGTATAGTAAATGAATATAGAAAGGAAATACAGAGATATAAATAAATAAAGAAATATATAGGTTATATATAAAGAAATATTGAGGAAAATATTACGAGTAAATAAATATTGAGTCTAACACTATATTACTGATAGGAAATATAATGAAAAATAAATAACCAAATCAGGATATTAAAGTGTTTTTGTAATTATTTTGACTAAATCAAATGCAAAACGAATAAAGTCTTGTAATTGCGGGTTTCTTTTTTTTAAAAAACAGAAATAGGGAGACTCAATTGTAGTTTAAAGAAAGAGAAGGAAATATATAAATAATAAATAGATAAACAGAGATAGATTCAAGTAAACAAAGAGATTACGTCAGAGGTAGAAATAAGTATAAAGAGATTCAAATATAGGTCAATAAAAAGACAGAGAGAAACATAAGATATCAGATAATAAGTAGGTCAGACAATAAAAACAAACAAAGAAAAAAAATAGGTCAAGCATTACGTAACAGAATTACGATAGGTTAAGAAATATTAAGTAGGTCAATAAAGAGCTTACTAGACAGAAATAGAGAATAGAACAAAGAATAAAATAAACAAATAAAGAAAGAAAATTACCCCTCTAATTAAAATAAATATAAAATAATATATCTTTTTAATAAAATCAAGTAATTAAAATAGCTAGAAAATATAAATAAAAGTTTAATCATTATAATAAATAATATTGTTATTTTTAATTAATTTTAAGAAATTTTTTTTTTACTGACAATACGCTGAATAATAATAAATAATTTTAAGATTTTTGATAAAAGTTCAATATGTCTACCGCCACAAATACTACCCCTTCCGTTTCAGCCCCCATCTCTAGTATAGCTCCCACCCCCCAAGTCCACGACACTAATACACAAAATATATTCTCAATCCCTAATCAAAATCTCCCATCTGTACCAGCTCCTACTTACCCTAATAGTAGAATTCAGGAAATAAAAGAATATCTAGAAATTATACCAATCTTTAACGGTGAAATAGACAACCTCACCCAATTCATTGTACAGACGGAGAAAGTATTAAATATATTCTTTGAGGATAATAGGGATGGACTACAAGACTACATAATTGGAAGGGTTAGGAATAAAATTCAGGGAGAAGCCGCTTTATTCATAAACGCACAGAACTTTGATACATGGAGGGAATTAAAGGATTGTCTAATAAATAGCTACGCAGATAAGAGGGAAGATACCACACTCATTATCGATTTAACTCACTGTAAACAAGTAGGTACTTCACCATTAGAATTTTATAAAATTATCCAAACAAAATTAAATCTCTTATACAATTATTATACACTAAATTATAATTCAGAACCTGAGCTAATGGGGCTAGCTCACCGTTTAGCTTTAAAGTCATTCCTCGTAGGTCTAAATGACCCCTTAGGCTCACTTATTAGAACTAAAGACCCCAAAACTTTAGAGGAAGCCCTTTCAGTAATGAAAAATTCCTATAGTAAAGAACTAAAAATTGGTCCAATAAATATACATAAAAGCCCTGGTCCAAGTAGAAATAACTTCGCACCAAATTCTATACCAAGACAAAATTTTACCCCACACCAAAATTTTTACCCCCAACAAAATTTTACCCCCAGACAGCACTTTACACCTCGAAATAACCCTCCACCTATTTCTACCCCTCGCCGACCTAATAATTTTAATAGAGGAGGCAGAAATTATAGAAACCCTCCCTCTGGACGAGGTTTCGCCCAAAATTTCATAAATCAGTCAAATAGACCCCAAAATTTAAATTATAATGAAGGTAACTTTATAGACGAAAACGACGCAAATTTTTTAGACCAACCGGCCTCGGAACAGCAAAATCAGTTTACCGAAAATCACCCTCCACAAGATCAAGTTTAAATACTTATATAAAACAAACTAAACAAATCCTCCAAAATTTCTCCAAAATAGAAACACATTCCCTATTAGACAAAAAGACTCCTCCAGAACTACCCTTTATAATCCACCCCTCATTAAAAATTAAAATATTCATAGATACTGGAAGTACACATTCATATATTAATCCTAGATTAGCAAATAAAATTTTTAAAAATCAAATCACTTTTAACCCCATTATTGTAACATCTGCCCACGGTTCTAGTAAACAAAATTTTGCAATAAAACGACCATTTTTCGAAATTTTTAATAATAAAATTCCCCTTGTATTTCACCTATATAATTTTCATTCCAAGTTTGAAATGTTATTAGGCCTTGATAATATTCGGAAAATTCAGGCAAAATTCGATTTTATTAATGACAAATTAATCACAAAAAAAGAGAACTTTTAAAATTCATTATTTAAATGTCAAATCGAAAATGTCAACAATGAACAACCTTAAAGTTGATCTTTCAGGATTTCGAGTTGAACATTTAAACAACGAAGAAAAATTCGGACTTGCAAAATTAATCCAAAAACATAAAAATATAATTTATGACGAAAACTCACCCCTAACCTTTACAAATCAAATTAAACACTTCATTCGAACCACCGACGATATTCCAGTATACACAAAACAATTTAAGCTTCCAGAAATTCATCGACAAGAAGTCGAAAGACAAATTTCAAAATTTTTAGCACAAAATATAATAGAGCCCTCTTATAGCCCATGGAGCTCACCCCTTTGGCTAGTTGGTAAAAAACCTGATGCCTCGGGTAAACAAAAGTGGCGACTCGTGACCGATTTCCGTAAACTTAATACAAAAACAATCGACGATAAATATCCGATACCCAATATAGATGAAATTCTTTATAAATTAGGTAAATGCAATTATTTTTCGACCCTAGATTTGGCCAGCGGATTTCATCAAATTGAGATGAATTCGGCCGACAAAGAGAAAACAGCATTCAATACTGACCATGGCCATTATCAGTATAGAAGAATGCCTTTCGGATTAAAAAATGCCCCTAGCACGTTTCAACGTGTTATGGACAACATTCTGAGAGGATTACTCAATAAAATATGTCTCGTCTATTTGGACGACATCATAGTTTTCTCTAGTAGCCTCGAAGAACACCTCGGCAGACTAAATTTGGTATTCGATAGGCTCAATAGAGCAAACTTTAAAATTCAATTAGATAAATGTGAATTCTTAAAACGGGAGGTGTCCTTCCTAGGTCACCTAGTGACACCAGAAGGTGTAAGACCAAACCCCGACAAAATTATAGCTATTAAAAATTTTCCTATTCCAACTACGGTCAAACAAATTAAATCTTTTCTTGGACTTTTGGGTTACTACCGGAAATTTATCTGCGACTTCGCGAGAATAACTAAGCCACTCACCAAATTAACAAAAAAATTTGCAAAAATTAATATTTCAGACCCTGAATACAAAAATTGTTTCGAATATTGTAAAAAACTCTTGACTAATGAACCCCTCTTGCAATATCCAGATTATTCAAAAACTTTTAACATCACAACCGACGCTTCAGACTATGCTATAGGTGCAGTATTGTCACAAGGACCAATGGGTCATGACAAACCTATCGCATATGCAAGCCGCACACTAAACCCCGCAGAAATTAACTATAGTACGATTGAAAAGGAGGCTCTAGCGATAGTATACGCTACAAAGTACTTTAGGCCGTATATTTTTGGCAGAAAAATTGAAATTTTTAGTGATCATAAACCTCTCCAGTGGTTATTTAATATGAAAGATCCAAATTCTAAATTTATTCGATGGAGAACAAAATTAAGTGAGTACACCTTCAACATAAACTATAAAAAAGGCTCCACAAATTATGTAGCAGATTCTTTATCTCGAAACCCCGCAGATATCAACGTAAACGTTCGGAAAACCATCGATTTCTACGAATGGATAAATAACCCTCAAAAATTTAACTACGCCAATAGATCCGAATGAAATACAAAACTTGGAACGGGAATTAAATGAAAGTATTATACCAAACCCTCCTACTACTTCCCCCTCACTTACAACAATAAATCCCGTAGAAATTTTAAACCAAAACACTGAACCCCCAGTATCTATTAGCCCTGACACATTAGACAACTTAGACAGACAACTATCTCAAACCCCACCGCCAAAATTAATTAAAGCAATAGACAAACCCCTTAACCATTTTTCAAATCAAATTCATCTAAAAATCATTAACGACCCAGCTACTTCAATTCAGATAAAAAAATTATTTGTTGAAAAATTTCAAAGGTTCATAGTCAATTTATCAGTAGAAAATTTCGAACCCGACATTATAAACTTTCTAAAAAATTATACCGCGCCTTCATGTAATTACTACATTTACTCAGACGCCCATACTCTCGAAAAATTAGAACCAATTATCGCTAAGCACTTTGCAAAATTAAAAATATTTAGAACAAATAACCTGTTAAGAGATATCGAGGATCCTGAGGAAAGGACCGAGATTCTAGAAAATTACCACACAGGGAAAACAAATCATCGTGGCATATCCGAAACCTACGAAAAATTAAAAAATAAATATTTTTGGCCTAAGTTAAAAGAGGATATCACAGAATATGTAAACAGCTGCGATATATGTCAAAAATCCAAGTACGATAGACACCCTCTGAAACTCGAACTAAATCTGGTCCCTACAGCACAACGCCCGTTCGAAATCTTACATCTGGACAGCCTCTCGATGGAAAACCAGAAATTTCTAACAATAGTGGACTCCTTTTCTAAATTCGCACAAGCTTACCCGTTAAAATCACTTCAGCCAACCGAAGTAGTCGATAAATTATTAGAATACTTCGCAATGAATAACGTTCCTAAATTAATTATTTCAGATAACGGTAGAGAATTTAAAAATAATCTCCTCCAGGAGTTCCTAAAACTTCACAAAATTGATATTAGGTTCACCTGTCCACAAAACCCATCCTCTAATGGAATTGTGGAACGATTTCACTCTACTCTTATCGAACATATTCGATTATTTAATAATAGAGAAAATTTTAAAAACCAACCCATTTCGACCAAAGTATTATATGCTTTAATAGCTTACAATAACACTAAACATTCCGCGACAAATTTTACGCCTTTCGAAATAAAAAGCGGACATATCGACGATGATACACCGCTCAAAATTAATTCCAAAGAACCCGTTATTTCAGACTACTGCCAAATGCATAAAGAAAATTCAAAATTGTTATATGAAAATATCCAAAAAATATTAGACACGGGCAAAGAAAAAGTTATCTCCACATTTAACAAAAATCGCGAAAAATTACCAGAAATTCCTGAGAAAGTCTATGTTGAAAACAAACAAAAATGTATTAAGACAAAAAATAAATATGACCCTGAAACTCTGAAATTAGTAGACCCAAAATTAAAGTTAGGTAAAATTATTCCACGCACCCATAATAAAACTGAAAAAATTCATCTCTCGACTATAAAAAGACCTCGAAAATTAAGAGATCCCGGAAACACTGCCCCAATTCATTCGATTAATTTCTCCCGTGTAGAACCAGAAAAAATTATCACGTATATACGAGGCAACCTATTTGATGCACCCCCAAACTATTCCCTAGCTCACTGTGTCGCTGCCGACCTAAACATGAGTGCAGGAATAGCGGTAACCTTTCGAAAAAAATTTAATAACATCGAAACTCTGAAAAAACAGAAACTTGAAGTAGGAGACGTCGGAATATTGAAACAAAGAAGTAGGGTTGTCTACTATTTAATCACTAAAAAATTTAGCTACGAAAAACCTAAATTAGAAAACTTGAAATCCTCCTTAATTAAACTTAAAAGACATTCTATGACTAATAATATCACTAGACTAGCAATACCCAAGATCGGCTGCGGTCTAGACAAACTCGACTGGAAGGATGTAGAACATTTAATAAATAACATTTTTAGAAACACAAAAATCAAAATTTTTGTCTACTCCCCGACTAACTGACTGACCTTTTTCAGATTGACTTTAACCCTACTTATTGGGACCATATCTGGAGAAAATTTGGAAGATATTACTGACAACGCCGGCTTCTACCTCACTAAATTCGAACATCCTTACCTCTTTTCGGAATTTCATTATATACATTACTTTTATAACTTGGACTTTACCTTTAAAACCCATTCAGAAATAAATAAAGCGGTTGAGAACCTCCTAGAAATTATTCCATTAGGAAGTAAATTTAATAAAGAACATGATTCTTACTTTCGATTACTAAATTTCACATTAGAAACGCAAAATGAAAAAATAAATAATTTAGCTACCCATAAAAGAAATAAAAGAGGGTTAGTGAACGGTTTAGGCACAGTACTTAAATTTGTCACTGGGACAATGGACGCAGAAGATCGTAACAGATACGATCACCTTCTGAATCAATTATCCCAGAATCAAAGAAAATTACAAACTCAAAACAATATTATTTCCCGAACTCACGATGAACTTATAAACAAAATTAATACCCAATTAGACAAAATAAGAATTAACGAACAAAATTTGGCCAATACTTTTTCGGTTATGAAACATGAAATCGCGAGAAATTCAGAAAATTTACTTATTCAAAATTTGGCGCAATTAACTTTAATATCAAATTCATTTATAAACATTTTAGAAAATCTCGAAACATCACTCACCTTCTGTAACTTAAATACACTCCACGAAAGTATAATTTCAATGAAGGAGTTACTAAAATTATATAAAGCCAACGATTTGGAAATAAATTTTAATAATTATTGGGAAGCTACATCATTTATTAAACCAGTATGTAAACTTCATTTCGGATACATCGATATAGTTTTGGAAATTGCAAACTATAAACGAACTAACCTCTCCATAGTCCAATTTATCCCATTACCTGTTTCCATTATAACAAAACAACCTATAATTATAGATGAACTATATCAGAATTTCATTATAACTAATAGCAATGTATTAAAAATTAATTACTGTATGAATATAAATTATAAATTCTTTTGTAAAACCAATAATGAAAAGGCATCACCCTGTATACAAAACTTAATTATCAAAAAGAATAACAGCTATTGTCAGTTCAATAAATTAATTCAATATCCAATAATAGTGAAAGTACCGAATACGGATACAGCTATAGTAAATGTAGAAAAAAACAATGTAATACTTTATCAATGCGAGAACACACATAAATATTTGAAAATGGGATTATATAAAATAAACAATATAAATAAATGTCTAATTAACAATAAACTAATGGTTTCAAACTCTAACTATACTAAACAAATTCCCTTATTAACCAATAAAAATTATAAATATGTTTCTATAAATAGAACCACCAAAGTTCATTCTTTATCAAGAATAGAAACGAACTATGTACAGGAAGACGAAATTGACGAAATAGATTGGTACCCTAACTATATTCAAAATTCCTTAAATACATTAATCATTATTATGTTAGTAATTATAACTTGTTTCGGGTCATTTTTTCTTTTTACTAAATACAAAAATCATTTCGTATTTCGCTTTCCTACCAATAAGGACAAAACTGAAACCACTAGTTTGTCACAGATACCGGCCACAATTTTTGAGTCTCATCCCGAAAATCAAAATTTACCGGGCGATCCTCAAGCTTAAGGGGGGAGGAGTTAACTTTCCCACGATTCACTGTGCCCGCCTCCGGCTTCCCCTGGAGTCACCACCTTTTTGCTAGCTCAACGGAATCTCCAAGCAGAACATATTCTCACGCTGATGGCTGATTCCATACCGCCTACACAATCACCCGCGCGCCTACTGAATAGTACGTACGAATTCAGCATTTTCAATTTATATAAAAGAGCCGTTTCTGCCAGGCTTAAAATCAGTCTTAACTCACCATTCGGCAACGGGTTCACTCTGCCCTCTTTTCCAAGCAGTTCGCAGTACCAGGGCACCACCACCAAGTTCCTAACATAAATTCGGTCACTCAAGACCAAGTGCCCTCCTCTGTCTCGAGCTAGTAAAGGAACCAAGGACTCTCAAGGTGAACCCATAATAAAAATTGACAATTGACCTTGGTCGCTGTATCATCGCGTAACCAAGGCGAACGGTAATAACCCGTGCGAAATTTTCATCTTATTATATCAATTGTTACACGAGTATAAAACTCCCGGGCAGATAAACATTTTTTGACTTTCGACATAAGACCGCCGGTTATCCAAATTCTCCCTTTGTGTGTGTTCTCCACTCATAATTCACGAATGTAATGTAAAATCGGCATGAATGTAAATTTACGTATGTAACGAACATAAAACTTTGATTATAAAACTTTGAGTTTGCAACCTTTGATCGTAAACTTATGATTATAATAAATATTAAAACATAAATATAATAAATATTATATAATAAAAATAAATAAAAAACTTATCAATCTGTAAAACAATATATAAATAAATAATAAACATTATACATTCAGTGTAACAAATAACTTTATAACATTGTAAAATCAATTTTTGAATTATAAATAAAATAAAAATAAAAAATATTAAAAAGATTGATTTCAATACTCAAAACCGTTCTTTCCCAAAAAAATTACAAAATCATTAGATAAAAGTCAAAATCAAATAAATCACTTGCTATCCAGGAACATTAGTAAATTGAACATTAGTAAATTCAATATTAGTAAATTCACCCCAGCTCTACTCAAAAATAAATATAGTCCCTCGAAGACCCAAAAGAAAATCAATCTTTTTAAAAAGACATTTTTTCGGGCTTAAGGTTATAACTTACATAGTCAGTGAGACCCCCAAGTGTCTGAAAATTCACAAACTAACCGCCTAAAATCGGGGGGGGGGGGGGGGTGTAGGCTCAAAAATTGAATATATAGACTCTTGTACCTAACTCAACCAAATTTTGTATACGTAATCAGTGGGACCCAAGGAGTCTAAAAATAGAAAAACAAACCCACCTCCCCTAGATGATTATAAATAATTTTATTAAATATTAAATATAAGTGAGGGGCCAGGTTGTATGGTAAAGTCAAGTGGATGGCCACACCAGAACACGTCAGCTTATTTTCAGTTTACGTATGTCTAAGAGATAAAAATGAATAATAATTAAATTTTTAGCTTCTCACTTTGTTGTTTGTCTAGTTAGTCCAAATATCTTTCATCAATTATTATTATTAAGCTTCGCGGCGCACCTGTGAAGAGGCCGCGGAGCATAGTTTGGGAGCCTCTGTTCTAAAAGGAGTAGAGCAAGCAAGCTCTTGGCTGAAATCGGAACACCGGAAGTAGACATTTTCATGAAAGATTTTTTGTATTTTGGCAAGGGGCAAAATGTTTCTATCAAGTTAAAGATATTTTGAATCTATCTTGTAAGATTTCGACTTTAAAAACACACAAAAAAAAAGTGATTGGAGAAAGCACAACGCAAAAAGAATTGAACTTTTTTTAACTGTTTCATAGTATAATAATAATTCTCTCTATAAATCTAAATATTTTTTCATTTAGTTTTTCCTTGATTTGTTCTTCCATATTGTCCTTCATAGAGAGAGAACGGGATTGAACCGGACTCTTAAGTCACGAGTCGCCAGCCAGTACCTTCAATGCATTCATGCAAACCGCTCACCTTGCTATTTTTGCACTTATCATAAAGGATATTAACAAAAAAGTAGAAAAACTAAAAAAAAACAAATACAATGACATTCTAAACCTATACTTTTCATGATCTATTTAATATCAAATCATTCGAGCGAACTATTCATTATAATTAATGTATTTCTAGGCGAAAAAAAATTAGTTATATTAACTTGATAAAAAATTTTCTATTTTGATCTAAAAAGTACTTTGTGGACCGAGCGATCCTCGATAATATTTTGCTTTAGTTAAAAGCGATATATTAATATTATTTTTAATTTTAAATCCAGGTGAAAAACTTGATTTTTATTTGAAGCCAGAATTAAATAAAAATAAAATAAAATTTGATTTTTTTTTTGACCCGATCCTGTCATCATCAAGGCATTGCTAAGCTCAACTTTTTGAACTAAATTCCTTTTAAAAATAATAATAACTTTGCTGACTCTTTTAAACCCTGAAGAAGGACCGACAATCCTCCGAATCGTCGGGTTTTATAATAGAATGAAAATGAGCTTATATACTGAAAAATTAGAAGTTCGAAAAATAAGGACCATCCTAATTTAACTATTATATGCACATTTATTAGTTTATTTCAAAAATTTGAAAAAGTTATTTCTTAAAAACGTACCCCTATTAACATAACAACTTACTTATCAACGTTGATTTATATGGTTCTAAATACAAATTTAATATATTCAGTTTGAAGCTAGATTCACAATGACTTGACGTGATTCATCGTTGAGTTCACAATAGCTATTTCGAACGTATATACATATGTATACATAGTTATATAACCTATTTCTCAAATATGATAAAAAGTGCAAAACAAATTTGACCTATAATCAGTAGCATTGAATGCAGTTTAGTCGGATTTGAATCACCGATCATGACACTGTGACGTCAGGACTAATGGAGTGTATAAGATTCTATCAGTACTGCTCTAGTTTTACGTATAAAATTTTATCATGGTGTCCTAACGTGTTCTATTTCACAAAGCCATAACTAAATAAATTATTTTGTGAAAATTTGTATCTTTCTTATTATATTAAATGAGCAATCCTTGTATATATATATAGAATACTTTTTTCGAAATCGACTCTAAATATTTTAATGAAAATCACTGGTTATTGGTTTTTTTGGTCGTCAATTCGACCTGTCAGTGTCTCACCTTAGGGTAACTTTAATTCGATTCGTTTTTCTTATTAAAATAATTATTGACCTGTGGATGTGTCAATAAAAACTTAAAATTACTTTTTTCACTTTCCTTTTATTAATTAAGTTTAAGTTTGTTTATTTTTATAATTTTAAAACCCTCTAATAGCTCATTACAAATATTATTATATATTAAAAATAGAAATTTTAATTAATTTGGAGGATGATGAAGGAGAGAATACTGGAATTGAAATAATTATCGGAAAACTAAAAAGTACTAAAAAGATGATCAAGGACACTCTGGTGGAGAAGTAATCTCCTGAGTCGAAGCTAAAATACAATGTATACATTAATTCATGTAAAATAATTGGTTTAATAAAATTTATTTAATTAATTTATTTCGATGGGAGAGAGTGAATTGGGAGGAATAATTATCGGAAAAGAGGTTTTTTTCTTTAATTAGTTTTTTCCTCTTCTAAAAACAAGGACTAAAAAGATGATCAAGGACACTCGATGGTGGAGAAGTAATCTCCGGAGTCGAAGCTAAAATACAATGTATACATTAATTCATGTAAAATAATTGGTTTAATAAAAATTAATTTATTTCTTTCTTGTGCAAGTAAGGCAACCTAATAATGATACATAACGAAAAATCAAAGAGGTTGGCCTCTGATTGATCCAAATAAACATATAAATATATATAAATAACAAGTTTTATAGGTAATTTATTTTTTAGAGACTATACTTTCGAAGGTTTTACCTGCATCATCAGTCTTTTTTATCTATAAATATTTTTTTCTGTTATTTCTTTGGAGTTCAAATACCCCATTGAATGTAAGTAAATTTGTATTTTGCTTAATGACCAACTTATATAATTTATAACAAAATAAATTAATAATATATGATAGGATTTCAATTAAGACACTTCTAAGAGGCTTTGATATTGCATTTACGAAAGATTAGCTATTTTTATAATAGTAAATAATTGAAGGTGGCCTTGGACAAGGTCAATTAAATAAAATAATTAGCATAGAATGATTTAATGTTTTTAAATCACAATATCCAAGAGAAGGGAAGGTGATAATTACGATAATTTCATTACTTACTTGTGATATTTTTTTGTTATCGATACTGAATGTAAGATAATAAAATTATACGCACATAGAATATGATACAGGCACGTAGGTACTCAGAAATTTGTCCGAGGAGAGGGGATAATTTTATGTTTAAAATAAAATTTAGTAAATATTAATATAAAAAATAAATTCAACATTTCCTCCATACTTCGCATTGTAAAATAAAATTTGCTAAGAAGGCTAGTTAACATTTGATATTGTCATCAGAGACCCTCAAATCAGGTATAAAAATGTTTTTGCATGGCTTTAAAATAGTCAAAAAAAATATTCATTTCCATATGAATCCCGGCCCTAGTCATGAGTTATTAGTCGTGTATAAATTTACATCCGATTGAAATAAAGGAAGGGCGTGTAAATTAGTAGTGTCACGATGATTTCAAATAAGGGAGAATGTGAAAGTCGTGTGGTGACCACACCACTTGATTTACGAAATTTTCCGACTTTCTACCAATAACTGCTAATTGTAAAAAAAGTATTGCTCACTGAGACCACTATGGACCGGGGCAGAATAGGTCCATAGTATCCTCTGCTTGTCGTAAAAGGCGACTAAAACGGGTTGGACGTGAGGCTAACGTGCTCACTCCGTAAAAAACCTCCCAATCATGGAGGAAAGCATTTGCTTCTATTCAACAGGGAGAAGAATATTAAGACACCTAGATAAAACAAAAATAATAAATTAAGATTCTAAAGAAAAAAAAGAAGCACATTTTTTCTTTGAGATGATGAAATATATGCACTTTACGCTCAATCTGAGTGTAGCAAAACTGCCTAGTTTATATTAAGAGTCTCTAGGCCTCTCCCTAAGTAAGTTCTTTGACTTCTTACTAATAAAAATTTGGAATTAATATATATATAGTATTTCATTAACGCATGGGATGCAAACGCCTCCTCTGATGCAATATTTCATCAGTTCATAAACATTTATTCAGGAATTACATTAAAATCCCAATCAGAATTTAAAGAATTTTTTGGCAGATTTTAAATAAAATAGAATTGAAATTGATTGATAAAATAAGAGAGATTTTTTTTAATACTTCGTTTGACAATCATAAACTAATAAATATATCAATTAAAGAATAAAATGACAATTTCAAAGCTTAGATTGCAAAAATGGACATGTTTAAATTCAATTTTATCATATTTTAACTGAATTTTGAATAAAAAATTTCTTATTAAATGGTGTAATTCTTAAAGCCATTAATTTAATGATTTATTATCAATGGATGCTTGTCCGAGGTCATATAAAAGGTCTATTTTCTGACCCTCGTTTCTGCTGAGCTCCTTAACTCAATGGGTTAAGTGAGCATTACTAGAATAATTAAATACTAATTAATTTTTAATTTAATTATTCAGACTCATTCTGGTTCGCCCAATTCATGCATAATATCTAAATTATTATTTTTATATAATATATATACTTTTTTTCATATTATTTTAAAAGATTGATTTGTTTAATTATTATTTCAAATCCAGATACACAAGTATTTCTATTTTACAAATAAATTTTAATTAAAATATATATTTTGATTGCTGAGAAGACTAACCTTTCTGGCATATAAATGTGTATACCCCTGCGACGTCGGCAACCTTGAGTATTCTTATTTATTTATGCGAATTGTATTTTCGGATTTCTACGTTAAATTAAACCATGAGAATAATTTTTAAATCAAGTGCTAAAAAGACACTCTTCTAATATATCTGATGAATAAGCGATTCCTTAAAACAAAAAGTGTCATAAGTTATTAGTCGTGTATAAATTTTAATCCGATTGAAATAAAGAAAGGGGGTGTAAATTTGGAGTGTCGCGATGATTTCAAATAAATGAGAATGTGAAAGTCGTGTGGTTTCCACAGCAGTTGATTTTTCTCCAAAAATATAGTACCTACTCTTAGTTTAATTTTGGATTATAATCAATAGCTAGGTTTATCAGGATTGCGTTACAAAAATTAGAATCATAAAATATAGAAATTTGTTCAATATTTAATGCAGGGTAGCGATTTTCACGATTTTCAAAAAAATTCCTTATAACTCGAAAACTACTGTAGATATAATAAGACCTTTATTAAATTTTTTTTGTAGATTCTGAACTTTCGTAAATTGGCCTATCATCCCATGTTCCCGTTTTATCCTTGAGTTTTGGAACACCCTGTATATTCTCCTAGTCAATAATTACTCTTTTAATGACACCCAAAAAGATTTATACTAAAAAAATTGGTTAGCATAATATTTTACAAATATTTAAAATAATATTTATTATTATTTATTATAATAATGTATTTTAAACCGAACAGGCTAAAGAAATTGTGTATAAGAATTCGAGTACATTCCATAAATTTATTCTTTCGCAGTTTTGAATCACGTGAGTCTTTTCAAAATTTGTTATTTTAAAATCTTTTAAACTATTAATTTTATAAACTTTGAAGGAGACAATAAAAGAGTGTGTCATCTGCTTGAATTATAAATTTTATTTATTTATAACTAGACTATAGTTTCGAGGGCTTCGCCCTCTTCATCTGCCTATTACACTGGATTCACAGGAATTAATTTATGCATCTCGTTATAAATAAATAAAATTTATAATTCCAGCAGAAGACACACTCTTTATTGTCTCCTTCAATATATAAAAATTCTGCTACTCTCTGCAAAAAGCCTTTCATTTTAATTTAAAAACTTTATTTGTTGAGTGGGGATTAAATTAAATAAATCCTATTCAAACTCAAAGCTAAATAGAAAACAGAGGTGAGGAAAGGGCCTAGAGTATGGTCCATAAATAAACGCTAGATGAAAAATCCTTGGTTTTGTTTATTTCAATGCAATTACCGCTATAGTGGGATTCTTCCCAGGGTCATTTCAAGAATCTAAATAAACTAGAAATTATTTTCTTTATACAATAATTTCAGCGTAATTTTTGATAAAATTACAGTCTATTTTTTAATCACATATAATTTTAGCCAAATGAATTAGGTACATTGAAAATTTCAAATTTCATTCTAAGCTGAAGAGAATAAATATGCATTAATAATATCAATGGCGGTTGGTGACTTTTGGACTAGTATACAAGGCTGTCCAAAAAAGTATCCTTCATTTTTTGAAATTTTATTTTAATCTTCGCTTTTTTTGCATATTTCATCTAATACGGCAGGATACTGCTTTGTGTGACTGAGGGTATGAGTCAGAAATTAATAATTATGACTTAAACTACACAGTCCCTGAGATGGAAATCGACCATATTCCACAGTGAATCAGCCTGTCCTATTAGAAAATCTTAAATTTCTTCTAATTCTATTGGTATAAGGAAGCTATGACTTGTCTATAGAACTATTAGTTATTTCCCATCTTTATAATATTGAGAGTTCTTGGATTAGTCCAAAGATTCTCGAATCATCTTTATTTATTTCTTTTTTTGTATTATTGCCTACTATTTTAATAGTTCCTCAGCGAGAACAATTTTTATTCGACTAAAACTCGTCTGGACTTGTCTTTGACATGCTTGAACTGGAAGATATACCAGGCAGGGACTTCAAACCTTCTATCGGCACCCTTTTCGGAAAAATCATTCATTTTAATTGCCCCTTGAAACTATGCAACAATTTTATTTCATTTCGAGAACCAATATACTTTTCAAAACAAAAAAATATTTTTTATAGAAATATTTGAAATAACGGATAATAATTTGAAAATTTAAAGATCCTCCTGAAATTTTGAAGTCGATATTTATGAAAATACTCCAAATGTTTGAAATTTTAGGGATGCTCCGCATCCACAGCATCCATAAACTGCACGTCACTGATACAAGATAGTAAAACACCTATAATTCTGGATCCTTGCATTCCTGAATGAAAATGTATTCAATGAAGAATGTTATGGAATTCGAAGTATAGGAAAAGCTCACATATTGATTTTAAAATAATTGGTTTCTATAAAGGGGGAGAAATTTTCATTACAGAATGATGTATTATGGACGAAGTATTATTATCATCTTATTTGTTTAAATAAATTTATTTATTATATAAAAAAATAAACTGATGTGGCCATCCAACATAACTTTACTCATACAAGTGACCCCTTTTATATTTTATATTTAATCAAATAATTTATATTCATTTTAGAAAGATCCCTTCTCTTCTAAATTTTGGGCCCATTGGCCTCCTAGTATTTTTATTTGAAAATTTTATCGTTTTATTATCCCCCCCCCCCCCCATTAGCTCACTATCATTTGAACATTGAGTGATTTTCGTAACGTGTATATGCGAAATTTCGTAGAAATGAAAGCGTTTATAAGAACTTACAATGATAATTCTATTTTTTGAAACCCCCCCCATCCATTAGCGTCCCCTAAAGAATAAGTAAATGATCTCCTTTCTTTACTTTCACATTTATATTCAAGAACAGCAATGTGGAAGTATTGCGATGCCCTGTCTGGGTCCTGACTCTTTGAGAGCATGTTTTATTATAGGACCCTTGTACTAATTTCCATTTTTGTTGACTTTTTAGTTTGAAAATTTTATAGTTTTAATTTTGTAAACCCTTAATATTTGGTTGAATTTCAAGAATTTCAACCAAAATCTAATCAGCTCTTAATCTTAATAACAATTAAACAACACATGAAATTTCGTTTTGATATGTCCACTAGTTTTTGAGCTAAACAAAATTTAGTAACGTACTAACTAAAACCTACTCACAGACATTTTTACAAAATAATTAATACTTTGTAAAATGTAATTTTTTTGATGTTCACTTAGAGCTTTCTTGTAGAACAAAAACTCCATAGTTTTGCTTAATTTTCTTATCAAAGTAGTTTCAGCAGTTTTTGAGTTATTCCCAAAAAACTAATAAAAAAAGACTTTTATCATGCATGATTATACTACTTGACCATACCATGTATGCTTCAGCAAAAATGATGTCTAAAATTAAAATTAGTTTCTTGTTAAGGACTAAATTTTTTCAAAAAAAAAATCACCCTAAATTAGATACCTCTCTAATTAAGTTCATGGTAAAAAATCTTTCAAGTGAAGCAAAAAATAATGAAACTTCTTATATATTTATTTATCATTTTTTTTTTTATTATTATTACTTTCCAAATTAGCTGGAGCATTGACCTCCTTCAATATTATATCATCACTGTTAGAAAGGGTGTCATTACGTTACAGCCAAGAGTGCAAATAGAGATTTTTTCCAAATATTTTAAAGAAATTTGATTTTTCTATCTCTTTATGAAATATCACTTTAAATAATAGTAAAAAAGTTTTTGTGAAAGTGAAATTTTATTTTCTACCAAAAATTGCCCATAAGGGAAGACAACTTTTCAAAATATTACTCATTTGATATTTTTTTTTTCGGAGATTTTTTTATGAAATTATATATTAATTTATTTCTTAATCAGCTACCTCGTATACAAAATTTTGCAAACTGAGCTGCAAAATATGGCGGAACTTGGATTCATGTGCATGAAAAAAACTCCCTAATGAAAATGTCTATTAAAACCACTAATTAGGTATATTTCAATTTTTTGATTCTTATAATTTTTTTTTCAGGAAAAAACTATTACGATTATGTAAAATTTATATATTCTAAATTCTAGAAAGAAAGAAAGAATTATTTTCTTAATAAGGCAACCGTTTCGTTCATACCTTTCGAGCAAATTTAATATTTATATCTCTAAATATGGAAATTTTATATTCAAGATAAAAACAATGTGCCGTGTAAGCGAATTTTATGAAATATTAATATAACAAAATTTTATTAAAAAAAAAACAAAAAAGAATTGAAAGTTGTTCATTTATTGAATATAAATAAATAAATAAATTCAATAAAAATTAATACTTTTATAGATTTTATCAATAAGATAGAGCTCCAATTTTATGAATACCTATCGGATCATGATCTTCTTTCTCTTAAATCTTTTGATAACACTGCTCCACAAAAATTAAACAAAATTTTCTAACCGTAAACCTTACAATAGTTTCCAGTATTTTGACCTATTTTCGATTCCCATTAGAAATTAAACAGCAATATTTGAAATATTTTGATGACGTAATAGAAAATAGCTACTTCTATGATTTTCAAATTACCGCTTGCTTTTATCTCGATTAAAACTCGATTAAAGCAAAAAGCTAAACTACATATGGTTTTAGTTTTTTAGTTATAACATGAGGTCTAATCTAAAAAAAACAAGCAGTGAACTTAAAATCAAAGAGGAATTTTTTTTTCTATTAAGAAAACAAAATATTTTGGTTTTAAATACTGCTAATTCCTATCTATGATGTCTCTAATAATATGCCGAAATGACCTTTTTCGGGGTTTATATCAAAAACATCCCGAAATCCTGATCTTTGGTAAAAATTCTAAAACACTATGAGAATCATCGTATAAAACTCTATTTAGTATCCGTTGTTAGGTTTACGGATAATTTTTTTTTTTTGGCTTTTTGGCCTTTTTAGCCATAAGCCAATCTACGATACTACTTATTATTATTTTTTTTAAATTTGTCTCTACCCCGGGGTCAGAATGTAGCCGGATGCCTCGAGTCGAATTCGAACCCGGGTCTACTTGGTTAGCAGGCTGGCACGCTACTCCTAGCCTAACCCGGCCCCCATACAATTTTTTATTGAGCAGTGTAATTTTTAGAGATTGTTGAGTTATAAAACTTATTTAACAATAAAATAATAAATATAATAGTAACTACTTAGGGTATAAAAAACAACAACATAATTTAGAATAGAATGTGACTTACTTTAAAATAATAGGTACTGATTCCATTTTGGGGTTTATGAAGAAAAAATATTTTTCTAATTTAGAATAAATAAATAAACACTATAGTAAATGGAAAATGTATTTAATTATTTAAAAATAAAACAATGAGGTCATTTAATATAATCTAACATTTTCTAATTTATTTATTTATTTTGATACAAAGATAGAAACTTGGGTCCCACAAGTGTTGTATTTAGAAAATTTATTTTCTATTTTTTTTTTTAATAATTATCAGACTTCAGTTTGATAAAGATTTTAGAAAATCTGCAATTTAAATTCTACATCTTTTATTACATTTCTTATGATTATGGAAAGCATGAATCAAAATTCAACCTTTCTCAAAATTTAAAATAAAAAAATAAAAAATTTAAATAATAAAAAAAATTTGATTTTCAAAAATTACTTTCATTTAATATTTTAACGAAAATAAACATATTTTACGAACGTTATTTAATGAAAGCTGAAAATTTAAAATATTAGGTTTAGGAACTATAAAATTCAAAATAATTTATTTGGCGAATGGCCTGCCTCCTTTTTTTTCTATTTACTAAAGTATAGTATTTCCAAAAAGTTTTGCCCTGATATTATCGTTAATTCTCATATTTTCAAATCTTAAGCAGCTAGCGAATAAATATTTTCAGCTGAGTATTTTTTTTATTTAGAGTCTAAGTTAGGCTCCAGGAGTAAGAATATATGTAGCTATTGTTTTAAAAAATTCCAAGAGCGTGATAAATTGTTTAAACCGATTTTCATGCATACAATAAACCATAAATAAATTTGATTTCTAGAGCATTTACAGGAAATAACCAAACACTAAGAAGAAATCAAATAGGAGTGGAAAAAAAAAATTAAACCCAGAAACAAATGTCTATTGTCTTTTAAAGAGAGAGATTCCAGGATTTCGATTAAGATTTTTTTTTCTCTAGGTACTTTTTCAAACGGATCTTCTTTCAATCGCTTCACTGATCTTCTAGTATAATTATAACGGAAATATTTATTCGCTCGATTAATTGAAAAGAAAGGAAAATATTTACTTTGGATTTTAGTATTTTGTTTTATTTTTGAAGATTATTTTTATTAAATCATTTTATTATTAATTTTTTTTATTAAGATCAAATTTCATAATTAAGGTTTTTTAGATTTTAATAACTCAAAATGTCGATAATCTAATGGGGTTTTTATGATAGAAGGGATCGCCCTCCCCAGGAGCCGAAGCGCCAATCGTTACCTTTCCATAGAATCGAGATCCTTTTAACATAATGTTTATAATTTAAACAAATAAATCAAAAAGTAAAATTTTACTATGAAATAAGTGAAATTTTCAGCATAAGATTGAGAACGATTCTTCGTTTGTTATATGGATAACTTGACATAACAACAAAACAATTTTTTCTATATCCATTCGGGTAATTGAACCCATGAGAAATAACAGATAAAATATTTCTAATTAAATAACCGATTATGAAGGTTACAAATCTCCAGAAACTATAGCTTCAGACAAATAAATTATATATATATATATATATATACGTATATATATATATATATATATATATATATATATATATATATATATATATATATACGTATTTAAATATATGCTTATTTGCATCCAGCAGCGGCAAACCTCATTGATTAGTGATTACTCCTATTTATTCTCCGCAAACTAAATTTTTTCAATTAAATTCAATTAGAACTCTTACGATATTCACTATTTATCTGATAATCTACGCTATTTCCAAGTTCAGAAAGTTTCAGTCAATTTTCTAATCAATTTAGGATATGATCGAGCCTCTAATTAGCTATCTAAAATCATTTTTTACTTTTAAAATAAAATCATTTTCCTATAACAATAAACTTTTGACAACTTTTCATTTTTAAAATTATCGTTAGAATCGGAATTAATTATTAAAATTCATGATTTGTCCTCAAGTATCAGATATTTCAAAACAGAAATAAGATAATAATAAATAAGTAAAATTTCAGGTGAATTCAATAACCTTGTCTATCTAGAAGTCTTTGCCTTTTGTGCACTATAGCGTACTTTGAAAATTACATATTTATAGGAGGGAAAAATGAATGATGCAAAAAAATACAATTAGATTTTTTTCTGCATCATAACTTGATAAAAATTTAACGATAAATATAAAAATGCTTCTTTAAATACTGTTTGTTTTTATTATATATGAGATTTATTTTTTCATTTTGTTCAATCATCATTCAGCTCAAGGTGAGTGAGGGTTTTGTTTTTATTGTGCAATCTGCAATCCAGTTGAATGCATTTATTGAAGGTAAACAGTAATATCAAGGAGCCCTGTCATTTAGTGAGCATGGGAGAGTTTAATGCGGGATTACGAGAGATTGCAAGCAGAAGCCCACTAACTTATCTAATTCTATTGAATTACGTTACAACTCTAAAACACTAAAATGTCAAGCAATCTATTATGTATTACATTTTTCACAGATTATGCGATTTGGCACTTATATCTAAACTTGGTACTTATAATTAATTATTTTACCGTGTGTTTATTAGTCCTATTTTCAGTATAAATAAATCAAATCCGGGATGGATAAATAAAGACGATAATGGTGAAAATGCACAGCCATTTAAGGTTACAGTCGTTTGTTAGACTTTCATACTCTAACGGTATTTGCTTAATTTATTTATTGAAATTGACACCTTTATCGTGAAAGCATTTCACGATCTTCTTGAAATATAATAAATTTATTTATAATATCTCATTCTACCTAATTAAATAAATGAATTTATTATTATTTATTTATTTTTTTTTCAAAATGAAAATCTGTTTATTGAATTTTTTATTTTTTATTTTGATCAGCTATTAAAGAAATGCTTACAAAATTCGATATTCCAATCTCTGAATTTAAAGTTATTTTAATTTAATTAAAAAATAAATAAAGTTTCGGATGTTTGCTTAAGACCACACGACAGAAGTGAAAACTTATATGGCATTTATAATTCTAATATTCTAAAATTATTAAAATTAATATTTTTGTAAAAAATAAATTTTTTAAGTAAACTTTTAATTTTTTCTCCCACTTACTGCCAAGTAAAATAAAAAGTGTGCAAGGCGCGCCAAAAGAAGTTATCACTTCAAAAATGTTATAGATCTTCAGGAGTTTACATTGATTGAGTAAATAGAAAATAGAAAAATATTTATTATTTGAACATACGGAAGATTTTTTATTTATTTTTAAAAAAGAACCATCTTAAATTTTCCTAAGTCTATTTTGGTAAAAATTATTTATTTAAATTCCTATTTGACCTTTGTAACTGTGGGTTGTTGATTGTGGGACATCCTTGCAAAGATCTCTTTAAGTTTAATTAGACTTAATATTTTAAAATTATTTTGTTTCAAAATTTCCTTGTTCTAAAGTAGCTATTTTTTAGCTGAGTTTTATAGTCGTTAGCTTTTAGAATTAGTTTAATATAAAATTATGAAAAAATACTACAAATTTGTCATTCACTCCTACTGAACTAAAAATAAGAATGCATTTGAAATCCCAACTATTTTATATAGTTTGCTTTAAAATGAACATGTGCAAAAGTTCCAAAGTGTCCATTTTTAGGTGATTTTTTTTTTACATAACTTTTCAAGAGATAGGTGTTGGTTCAAGTTGAAACACTTTTTAATAATAAAAAAATAATTTTTAAGAAAAAATAAAAACCGACTTCAAAAAATTAAATGCAACAAATAAAATACACTAAAAGGTATAAAATAATTATTATCTTATTTAGTTACAACTAAACTACGAAATATTAACATGGAAATTACTTTTTCTAGTCGGTGCCAAAACAAACTATACCTATAAGCGAGCGTACCCACCAAACGTACTAAGGCCCGGTTGTATGTCGCAAAGTAAATGACTTTTTACCACTAACACAGGGTAGATGGTAAATGGAGGGATTGGGATGGCCAATCATATGCCAGGCACTGAAAGTTCCGGATAAAAAAAGAACCATCGAAATCGGTTCATAAACAAAGAAGTTAGGTCTAAAAAAACCTAATAAAAAAGGTCTAATACCTATGAAAAAAAATGGGACCAATCGGAAGGTGGGCTGAACCTAATGCAAATTTTTTTTTCAAAATCGGTTGACAATTGGCTGAGATATGAGGTAACATAGACACAAAAAAAAAATCAGTCGAATAGAGAACCTCCTCCTTTTTTGAAGTCGGTTAAAAATTTAGGTAAAATTATTTATTTATTTAATTAAACTCTATTTACAAACTTGCAAATTTATACAGTGCTCTGAGGTGGGTTTCACATAAAATAAAAATAAAACAAAAATGAGTTTTCATCTCGATAAATTCGGTTGCCAGCTCATCTTCAGGAGTTGGAAAAGTTTTCCAACTCATGAAGATGTGCTGACAACCCGAAATATATCGAGATCAAAACTCATTTTTTTATAAGTTAACTTTTGTAAATAGCTTAACTTAAAATTATAATTTTTTTTTTTTACAAATTTCCTAATTCCCTCCTTACGAATTACAAATAAAAAAGAATTTTTTTTTGATATTTCAACTATTTTGGAAAATATACGGTATCTACTGAATCCTTAATATGCGGTCCGACTGGCAGGCTTAGTATTACATGCGTGTGACACACTTCGTCTTAGTTTGGAAAAACCATGACACCCCAAAATATAAATACAAATGAAACATGAACCTCATTAAAATAGAACAGGTATCACTAATTTCGGATATTTGATTGACATTCTGCTCTCATTAATATCAAAATATTAATTTACTTAATATTTTTAGCGATTCTATAGTTTTTCCAATTTTTTTTTGAGAAAATTTCAAGTTAATTTCAGAAAATACCAATTGTATATTAGAAAATCAAAATTGTATTTCAGAATTCTCAATTGAATATTAGAAAAAAAAAACTTTAATTGAAATTATTTTTTTTTATTCAAAATTCTTAAAGCCTAAATTTCTTTTTTCTCATGCATATACAAACAGTTTCAATTCCAGTAGCGATAAAAATATTTTCGATCATCTTCTTCTTCTTCTTCTTCTTTATTTTTGAATCCCATAGGTTTGTTTCTTCCAGAATACCAGTCATACCATCTCTTCTTAGGACGACCTCTACGTCTTATTCCAACCGGCTTGTTTGTCATCACTTTCTTTACCAGTCGGTCTTCTGGCATTCTTCTCACATGCGCATACCATTCCGCTCTTCTTCTTTTAACCCATCTTCAGCCCACCTTTGTATTCCACATTTTTCTCTAATATCTCTCACTCTTCATCCTATCGAGCCTGGTCACGTTCATTATCCTTCGTAATGTCTTCATTTCAGTCGTTTCCAATAATTGAGAAGTTTTTGCAGTATCGGGTCCTTGTCTCTGCTGCGTAAGTTAATATTGGACGTACTACGGTTTTGTAGACTCGTACCTTGGCCTCCGTTCTTAAATATTGATTTGACCAGATTGCATTGTTAAGGCAACCCCCGATATTTTTGAAGCTCTTATTGCCTGATGTCTTACCTCTGTTTCTAGGTCTTGATGAGAGGTCATTTGAATGCCAAGGTATGTGAAGGACATGACTTGTTCGACAATGGTATCGCAGTCGAAGTTGTAGTTTGCATCGGAGTTGGTGATTTAGAGAGTTGTCAGTGTTTTGCTCTTCTTGGTTGACAGAGTGGAGACCGAATTTATGCACAACACAGCTAAATTTATACAGGAGGCGCTGGAGGGAATCTTCATCTTCTGCAACAAGTGCTGCATCGTCTGCGTAGCAAACGCATGTTATATTCTCGTCCCCCAAGGAATATCCTTTTAGATTTTTGATTTCGCCAATAATTTCATCCATAACTATATTAAAAAGCAGCGGACTTTTTCGATCATGATAAGAATATACTCGGAGGGCCAGTTAGAAATTTCTCTTTACGGAACATCTCGCTAATGATTGTTAATTGAAAATTTATTTTTTCATATAAATTTCACGATTCGTTAAATTCATTAAAATTAATTGAGTAGGGACCGAAACCGAAACCGTTTTATTTTTATTTTTTATTTTTAGTTATCTCGTAATAGAAGAACCGAAATCTAGTGCCTGTTGCGCTCTTAGAAGGCATAGTGCAAATTAAATGTATTAAATCACGCATATAAAAAAATATTTGCTCATTGTGCTTTAAAATGTCTGAAACGCGGAGAAAAATATTTTTCAACTATGATTTTTTGTCTCTTTGTGTATCTGAATTCCGATACTTATACCCACGATAGCCCAAGAACAGAAAGTCAAAAAGTTCGTTTGTATCATTACATAGTACTGGTTAGATTTTAGAATATCTGGTTCAAAAGGTAGAAAATATTTTTTAATTTTATTGAGATTTTAAGAGGATATTATAATATATACATAGTATAGCTATAAATAAACAATTTATATTTAAGTTTATTAATATATTAGGTTAAAAATATTAATAATTACTAGGGCAGATCTAGTGTACCGAGTCTTGAAAAAAAGTTCACTTTTTTATTTATTAAATATTTAATGTGCTGGTGAGCGATTCTTTTATTAGAATCTGACCGATGAAAATAACTACAAAGAGCGCGGATATAATGATCTCTCTTTCTTTAGAACTAAGCTGTATTGCAACTATGCCAAATACAAGTTAAAACCTGTCCAAATACATGTTTAAGCCTATTTCAGACCATTAAGGATTAATTTCTTAATTTCTATTATTCTAGGAATGGCCATTGCACTCGGACCAAAACGATACTCCTTATGAGAGAGAGAGAGAGAGAGAGAGAGAGAGAGAGAGAGAGAGAGAGAGAAAATATTTAATTGAACTTCATTAAAGCAAATAGTTTTACCCAAACATCTTTTCATTCATCTTTCACGATTAATTTTTTTAATGCAATTTATCGATTTTAAACAAAAGTCATGAGAAGAGTACATGTAAATTAATTCACTTTTTAACCTCATAAAATATTTGCCATAAGATAGGTAAAGTGATCAAAATAGGAAATAAATTTGCTAACGTTAAAAAGCTCCGTAAATTTTAAATTTTACATATCTTCAAATGAATTAATTGTATAGTATTTATTGGGAGATTTTTTAAAATTTTACAAATTTTCAAATTTAACACGGATAAAATTACACTTGATATTTGGCCACTGATCTATATTGTATATATGAGGCATTCGACGCCAAATCAGAGGGTTTGAAAAATTTTAATTTATGATTTCCTTCATTTTTTGTCATTTTTTAGTACCCATCTAAAAAATCTTCCTGGTAAATTTTGGAAAAAATTTTCATCACCGATTTAAAAGATATCGAATTTCGGTTTTTGGCTTATTTATTATTTTTATTATTATTATTATTATTATTATTATTATATATCTCTTCAAAAATGGACCAAATTCAAAATTTTTGTTTTTTTACATAGTTTTAGAAAAAAATAGACAAAAAATTATTTAAAGTGTTTTTATATGCGATTTTTGATTTTGAAAATTTTAATCTTGTTTTTGAAACTGTATGTAGGTACTCTTCTATTTTTTGATAATTATTTATTTTAAGCTTCTATTTATTCTACAAATTTTAAGATCGGGTTGATAGTGGTCTTTTAATAATTACTATTTTTTTTTCGATTTTTTATAATTTCAAAAAAATTTTATTTGCTATTAACCATTATTAAAACCAATTTTTGGTATTGAGCTCTGTTTTTTAGTTATTTTGAATTAATTTTTATCCTCAACATGTGTTTAAAATAAGTAATTAGTATTTTAGTTTGTTGAAAGTAAAATCAAAATCAAAAATAGAAAATCGAAAAAAAAATAGTAATTACCATAAGACCACTATCAACCCGAGTCTTAAAATTTGTAGAATGAATAGGAGTTTAAAATAAAAAATTATCAAAAAAAATCGAAGGGTACATGTAAACAGTTTCAAATACAAGATTAAAATTTTCAAGCTCAATAAATTGCATATAAAAACAGTTTAAATGATTTTTTTGTTTTTTTAAACTATTTAAAAAATTCAAAAATTTTGAATTTGGGCCATTTTTGAAGTAGTTATGAGCGAAAAACCAAAATTCAATATCTTTTAAACCGGTGTTGAAATTTTTTTTAAAATTTACTATAAAGAGTTTTTTGATGGATACTATAAAATGTCAAAAAATTAAAATTTTTCAAACCGTCCGATTTGGCGTGGAATGCCCCATATATAATAATTCAAGTTTTTAGCTCACGTTGTACCAAAGAAATCATAAGAAATCGTGATATTTTTATTTTTCACATCTATAAAATTTGACTTATTTAAAATATTTTATTAGCGAGATTATTGGTCCTAATCGCAATTGATTATTATAATAAAATCACTAATAAAATTAAATAATTTTGAATGCCCCATTAGTGATTAATAATTTAACTTTCTTTTCCTATATTTTAATAATAATAATAAAACAATTTAATTTTCTTTAAGAAATCTGTATTTTTTTTTTTTTTTTTTTTAAGATATGAAATTCTCACTCAGGTCGACACTCTCGTGAATTTGTCCGATGGATGATTCAGCATCAATTGGTTGGTCGTTAGAATAGAAAGCGCGGGAACCTATTTTCTTCATGGATTAAAATCTACTTGACTTGACAACGGTTTTCAAGACCATTCTTAATTAACTGTCAAAGATTTGCTCTTCAAACGAGAAACAATCAACAATTTAATGCAGTTTCTTATTTTCTCTTTGAAGAATTTTTTTTATTTGAGATTCTTGTATTGATTGGTTTTTGGAATCGGCTATTAATGATTTTTAAATTAGTCGAAAATTATAATTAAATGGAAAAACTTTTAATCTCTAGTATCTGCGATATGCAGACAGAACCAGAGCTGTAATGAATGCGGCCCGATATAAAATCGAAAACTCTTAAAATATTGAAATTTAGATGTATACTAATTTTTTGAAATTTTTCATAGTACTTTTTATTAAAAAAAAGTGTCCCAAAAGTTTTAAGTAGACACTTATAAACTCTTTGAAAAGAGACATTTTGTTTGTGGGATTCCCAACTTAATTTCACAGTATAAAACGTTTTATTTTCATTTTTTTAGTCAATACAGAACATAAAGAGAAATCAATAAATTTGCCCTTTGTTTGATGCAAATGTTTGATGTAACATGTTTTACATGAGAGTATAGTTTCGAAGGAATGACTTTCATCATCGTCTTTTTAATTATAAATATTTTATCTGTTATCGGTTCAAATACCCGATTGGATGTAGGTAAATTCATTTTGTTGTTAATAGCAAGCTGGTCACATAACAAAAATATCGTTTTAGAAGTGAACCTTCTTTAGCGATGTATCTGTTTAAATTTTTTTGTTACAATAAAGAGGAAATGACTGTATAGAAGTGTATTAAGAGACAAGCATTGAGTCCGGGTAAAGTATGTGTTGTGTGTCTGTGCATAAGTGATATTATGACCACTTAGTTTTTTTTTTTTTTTTTTTTTTATTTAGTATTTTGGACTTATTAAGTATTTTTATTTTTCGTTTTGGCCATAGAGTTAGGATATGCATTCAAAAGAACGTTTTGTGTTGCTGGTTGCATCATCAGGCGCTCTCTATTAAAACATTGCTTAATGAGCGTTAATTAAATTTTAAATAATTTTAAAAATAATAATAGTTGATTAGAGAATTTTAGTGTTTTATGATTTTTATTTTTTTTTTATTTAGAACGGGGCGGAATTTTTTTGGCCGTTATATACAAATAACATCTACGGTTAAAAAAGTTTCACTTCCCCGTGAGCTTATGTGGATAAGCCTCGCACGTAAATTTTTATGTTACCAGCTTGCTATAACAACAAAACGAATTTAGCTACATCCATATTTGAACCCATAACAGATTAATCTCGAATACCAAAAAATGCAATCCGAGCATTTGCTTTTTTCTAGGATTTCATTTTTTAGAATTCCGGTTCAATTCCTAAAGAGTTGAAACAACCCTTCTAGAATAATGAAAATAATCCATAACATCTCTGTGGGATTTTGTACTTTACCATATCTCTTGATTTTCCAAAGAAATTTTAACGCTACTACTATCAACATTTGTCTTTTATTATACAGTAGAATCCCAATATATAGTATCTTCAAGGGGACAAAGGATAAATACGATATATCGACATGTTTGCTATATCGAGGATAAAAATTAAAAATACGATTTATCGAAATTTTTAATTTATTTTTATTTTTGTATAAATATGTATGTACATCTTATTCAACGGTAAAATGCGAATTATAAGACGTTTTATCGACCTAGGAGGGAAAAAATACGTTATACCGAGGGGATTGGTTTTATGTATATGAATTAACGAGATTTTCCCAAAACACGACTCTAATT
This sequence comes from Forficula auricularia, assembly GCA_024734495.1. Lineage (NCBI taxonomy): Eukaryota > Metazoa > Arthropoda > Insecta > Dermaptera > Forficulidae > Forficula > Forficula auricularia. Next base: position 562,062 of record JALMQS010000264.1, read on the forward strand.
CAAACGAAAAATACGAATTATGAGAAATTTTGTCGATCTTGGAGAGGAAAAAAATACATTATACAGGGGGACAGAATGCATTGTTTTATATGAATTAACGAGATTTTTCTAAGGGACCATCACTTACGATTTATCGGAATATACGATATATCGGGATTTCACTTTATATAAAAAAAAAATACTTTACTATTCCATATGTTTGTCGGGATAATAGATGTTTGTTGTTTTATTCATGGTGGCCCCACAAAAATTTCAAAAAAAGATTAAAATAAAATAAAAAGAACATTGTTGTAAATATTGACATGGGAAGGGAGTATTTATTGCTCGATGGTCAAATAATTGTAAAATAAAAAATAATAATGTAAATTTTAATTTGAAAATAAAACATTTTGTTAAAAAAAAAATCATGGTGGAGAAATCAATTCTCATAAAATCGCCTAAATACAAAAGCAAATTGCTAAATCAGCATTCGCCCCTCACTCAGTTCACAATAAATAATAGATTGCCTATTGAAGTGAATTTCGTGCACCGATCAGAAAGGTCAGAGAGCGACCTCCTTTTGGAAAACGAAAACCCAGTCCATCTCTAATGGAAACAACACTGAATAGAATAGAAATAAAATAATAATAATAATAATAATAATATTAAGACAAGCGAATCTCTCACGCTTTTCCTTTTTTTTTTTTTTTTTTTTATCTTCATCGATGCCAAGGAGAGAAATGGTAGACAAACAGGCAAATAGATAAGCAAACATGAAGAATTTATTTATTGGCGTCTAGAACTCATCAAATAAAAATTCCTTGAATAGAGAAATGAAGTCGTCAATTTCTCTTGTATACAATTTTATTTAAATTAATCTTGATATCATCACAAAGACTGATTTGACGCAACCTTGTATTGTGAAATATATTCTAATCTAGGACTTTTTTCTTAAATATATTCAACAAGCCGAATGGGTATTGAGAATCTTGGTAAGGGCTTAATTTTTTAGCCCACAGTGGCTAGTTTCAACTTAGACCACCAGATAGCGTATCGGAATTCTCAGTTTCCCAATAGTCGTTGCATTAGAAACAAATCTATCTCGGGTTCAAGCTCGGCTCACTGTAAATATTTGACTGGCTATAATTTGATCCCTATACCAATTTACACCCACTTCTACCCACACACATACAGAGCCACGGTGCAGTGACAGATTTATACTTGAGAGGCCCCGGGAGCATTTTAATTTTGAGGCCCCTACTAAATATTTTCGGTACCATATTACAGTATACATTCTTGTTTTTACTATAGCGATCTCTGCTTTAAAAGAAGAGAGAAGCTTAAAATGGCCATTTTAAAGTATTTTTGAAAAATTCTTACAATTAGTTAATTCTTTCATTATCGACGAAAAATAAGAACAAATTGGTGTGCGCTTTCAATAATTTTAGTTCCCAATTCTTTCATACATATCGTAATATTAACCAATGTTGAAATCTATTTTCTTTTTGTGATCTGAGATTTTACCAACTTTTGATTAATTAAATTTTTATAATTTTTCTAACTAATATAACAAAGAATAATTGTCATATCAATGAGAATTGTTTTGACCGCGCTTATTTGAAAAATATATTTTATCACTTTATTTATTTATATCTTTTTGTGATCTGATTAATTGCTTTTTTCTTTTTTTGGTTGCAGGTAAGATGCAGAATTTAACTACCCTACCAGTTTAAACAAGCTCAGATTATTGATCACTGCAAGGCAGGATGAGTATCCATCTAAATTCACTATATATTTACATATTTTATGTCTAAACAAATCTTAGTTTTCAAAGCAGACTTTAAGAGGCCTAATTACCACCCTGTATATACATTATTCTCGAAAAACCAAAAATACTTATAAATTTTTTAAAATATGTTAAAATATTCTAAACAGCCTTTAAGAGACCTAATTACTACCCTATATATATATTATTTACGAAAAACCAAAAATACATATATATTTTTTAAAATAAGTTAAAATATTCTAAACAGCCTTTAAAAGACCATACTACCCTGTATATATATTTTTCACGAGAACCCAAAAATTTATACTTATATATTTTCTAAAATAAGTTAAAAAATTCTAAACACTCTTTAAGAGACCTAATTACCACCATGTATATGTATATATATACCTATATATATATATATATATATATATATATATATATATATTATATATTAATTATATTATATATATATATATAATAAATTATTAATCATTAAAAAATTTAAAATTTTCTCAAAAATGAGTTAAAATTTTTTATCCACTCTATAAGACACTTTTTAGACACCCCTGTGGTGTTATATGGATAATTAGGGATGATCTAGTACACGTCTTACCTTCCCCTGATTTCTTTTTTCACTTTATTTATTATATTTCTTTGCATAATCAAATATTGAAATTATCATTTTCCCGGAATTTGATAAAGGCAAAAAGTCGACCAGTTTATCAAAATATATTTTAGTTTAAATCAAGCCTTCCTCACGGCAAGTTAAATTTTTTCTTGGGCATTATAGAAGTATATTCGATGTTTTCCACGACATCTAGCCTGAAATAGAGTAAGTAAATGCTTCTAACCTTCTATTAAGAATTGTTGACTCTATGTTACGTCATAATATTCTAATTACTTTACAAATTATCTAAAAAATTGAATGAAAAAGTAAAAGTATCTTCAAAACTCGGTACACTTTTCGATTAGTGCTCTGTTATCAATAAATTGAATATAATAAGCTATTAAAATTTTACTAATATTAAAAATAAGTGGGTGTAACCTTTAGGCGCAAATTGAAGAATTTTTTTTTTGACGTTGTGGCCGATATTATGATTAAACTAAAAATAAATAAATCATGATAGAATTTAATAGTATCTATTAATTCTTAAATAACTCTACAGATAAATTAATATTCACTGTAAATTATTGGCTTTTAAAGAGAAAAATCACGACAGCAATTTAAATTCAATTCACCTCGCGTGTATATAAATTAATTCATTTGAAACTAGAACATTAGTATATTTTCATTTTTTTTTTTTTTTTTAATAAGCGTGTATTTGTTGTTTCCTCATTTGAAGATTAGCCACAATTTGAGACAAACAAGACAGAGAGCCAATGTTCCATCCGGTTTCTTCTTTAATTAACCTTTTCATTCATTCTAAAATTGAAATCCTTGAAATATTCTACTTTCGAAAAAATTAAAAAAAATAAATAAATAAATGTTCATTAATTCTTTCAACATTTAAATATAGTTTTTTATACTCAATTAAGTTGATATTATTTACAATGAGTTTAGTTTTTTGAAAATTAATATTTGATTTTTTCTATAAATTCTCAATTAAGTTGATAAGGGTCCCCCTTTGTGTCATTCTGGCTTTTAATAGAGAGTTCAAAAAGTAATTTTTTCGAAATATTCAAAAGCAAACATATATTTTAAACTCTTTATAAAATATACTATTTAAAATGAGTTTAGATTTTTGAAAATTAATATTTTTTTTCTTCTATAAATTCTCAATTAAGTTGATAAGGGTCGCACCTTTGTATCATACTTGCTTTTAATAGAGAGTTCAAAAAGTAATTTTTTTTCGAAATATTCAAACGCAAATATATATTTTAAGCTCTTTATAAAATATACTATTTAAAATGAGTTTAGTTTTTGAAAATTAATATTTTTTTCCCTTGAAATTCTAAATTAAGTTCGTATCCCCCTTTGTATCATTCTCGCTTTTAATATAAAGAAAGAATAAAGACGTTGTCCTCTGCTTGATGGAAATGAATATTTACATACTAGTTAATATAACGAATGTTTTTCCAGACAAAAAAATTAACCGACACGTATTTTTGTTTTTTCGGTATCTTCATTTTAATAGGTTTTATTTATTGTCTGTTGAAATTTGAAAAAAAAAACATAAATTTTTTTTTCGAATTTTCTATATGAGGACCATTTTGATATTCAATTTCTATGTATTTTTACAAAAAGTACATTGCGCAAGAATAAGTTGAATTTGGGGCTAAATTAGTAAGATTTTCTGAAATTGAATTGTGATTTTCTAATAATCAATTAAGAATTGATTAAATTACTTGGTAGATTTCACGTAAATAAATAATTTATGTGAAATCTAGGATTCTCAATAGTGGTGTAAACCCCCCCCCCCCCCCCACAAGATATCATTTCAAGAGAGGAATTAATCTTCGTACAAATTTCAAAAGTTTTAAATAAAATAACATATTAAGGAACTGACAAAAAACTCGTTTTCTCAAGTAAATTTTAGTTACCTTTAACTCTCAATTAAAATATGATACCTTGTATTTTCAAGATTATTTGAAATAAACCTTTTGAGTTGGATAATGCTAGAAATGGGGAATGGTATTATTACAAATTTGCAGAAGGTTTAGCACCTTTGACCTAGTAGTTTATTCAACTCTTATTTAAAATTTTTCACCTTAGAACTGACACCAAGTTTCTTAAAAATTGATAATATTCAATTGAGTATTTTGATATACAATAATTGAGGGTTTCTGATATTAAATTTAAATAAAATTGGAAAAGGTGTAGAATAACAAAACATTCCCTATTAATTTTTAAAGATTTAGGTGTCGGTTCTAGGTGAAACATTATAAGTAACTTATGAGGAGAATTTTCTAGGTTAGGTTTCACAAAAGGAAATATTAAAACAAATGTATGTTTATTTGAGTTTGATTCACTCGATTATATTTCTGGTTATTAGCCCATCTTCACGAGCTCAAATAAAAACTGAAATATAATCGAGTGAATCAAACTCAAATAAACATACATTTGTTTTAATATTTCCTTTTTGTGAAACCTAACCTTAGAGAATTCTCCTCATAAGTTACATTCCCTTATTGTATCAATTACTTACCTTCAAATATAGTTTTTTATTGTACTTATTCGCAAACCACCAACTCATGTTTGACTTTCTGCTGATCGAGGTTTTGTTTTCTTTCTTATTCCAAGCCCTTCAGAATATTTTTTTCCCTAAGACTATAGTAAGTTTCCGATAAATGCAATGAGCAAGAACGTTTGTTCTTTTAGAAGAGGAAGAAGCGGAACACTTGTAATGTCATCTAATCTGACAACGGAATTAAGGAAGATGTCGTTCTTGTCTATCGGTCTATGTTGCTGTTGTTGTTGTAGGTTAGGCCGAATAACGGCTCGACACACAATCAAAGATTAACTCGAGCTCTAGCTTTAGCTGTCTAGCTGTTTCCCAGCCATGACAAACAATAACCATGATTGTGGAAGAGGAATATTTAATTCTCAAAGAGAACGAGCAGCGAATTCTCGCTTGTCTTAATAGCTAATTAGACATTGTATTTTGGATTTAGACAATGATCTTTCTTTTTAAGTCATTTTGAAATGAATTCCGAGTTGAATACCTGATAGATCATGTTTAATTAAATGAAAACAAAACGCTGAAGACACTAACTAGCTGATTTAATAAGAGTGCTTACAAGAAGGTTTAGAAATAAGACAATCGAAACTATATTGCGCAAAACATTTAAATAGTAGTTTTTAAAGACAGGCTGGTAAGTAAATTGAATGGATTTTGATGAGGTAATCCAAGGTTCAAAAAATATCTATCTTTTTTTATTCAAAACCCACGTTTCGGAGATTTCATCCCTCCTTCTTCGGGGTTTTGAAGGGAATGTCTCCTCTATCAGTGGCAGTAATAATATTCTACAATTTTTCATTATCAGAAGAATTTAGCGTAGCCTGAAGAAGGAGGAAGAAGCCTCCTAAACGCCGGTTTTGAATTAAAAAGAGATAAATATAATTTTCTCTATTTTTTGGCCTTCGACTGTCTCATCAAAATGTGGGGACGATTTTTTTCTTCAGGCTTCCAGGGACACGTTGTACTCATTTTAGACCACATATTAATATCATTAATAATATCATATTCTTTAAAAATATCTATTATTTAAAATTAATTGAAGTAGATATTATTATTTGACCCCCTTAATATTAGAGAAAATTTACGATTAATGGCTCTGGCGATACGATAACAAAAAGAAACACGCTACATTTTGAACGTATTTTAAAAGTTTATAAAACGAGGATGTTTTTTCCATATTACTTTCACATTTATATTCATAGAATATAATGGGGAAGTATTGTGATGGCCTGTCTGGGTCCTGACTCTTTGAGAGCTCTCAAAGATGAAAAAAATTAATTTCATTTTGTAACTTTTAGATGGAAGGAATCGTTGCCCTTAATAGTTGGAAATCGGGTTTAGGACATAAAACCGGAAATTGTCATCCCCAGAGGCCAAAAACCCATTGGTCAGTGTGTACGTATGTACGTATGTAGCCCCCTGCGTTTCGCAACCATAAGTCAAGAGAAAATAAAAAAAAAACTAAAAATATTTCATGTAAATGTCCACTTCTGGTTTTCCGATTTCAACCAAAAGCTTCTTGTACCTACCCCTTCTAGTCTATATTGAGCTTAAGTTTCGAATTTCGAAAATGTGAAAGTCGTGTGGTAAACACACAAGTTGATTTTTTTACATCAAGTGTATTGGACTTTTTTTAGTAATTGTTTTGAATCTAAATGGTATTTTCAAAAAAATGTTCATTACTTGTTAGTTTTGACCTTCTATTTCAGAGCTTATGTACTTAAGTTGGGATTGAATTCTGTTAAAGTAATCTCTCTTATTCACCACCTTAATAGAAAAGTGTCTTTTTAGCACTCAGAGTGCAGTACTTTTGATTTACAATTAGAAGTTATTGCTAGAAAGTCGAGAAATTAAAAAAAAATAAAAAAATAAAATAAAACTCTGATAACTCCAAAATTAATGATTTGTGACCCCGGGTTCATAGGGTCAAATTTATTGCAAATTAGCTATAGTATAACCCTTTTCAAAAATTAAATTACCAATAGCCCTATTTATGTATATGTTTATTTGCATCAAGCACAGGACAGCCTCATTAATTTCTCTTCATTGTGACCCCAAAATTAACATTGTTAAATTCATTAGTGATTCATTAGACACTGATTTTCACTTGCAAAGGAAATAAATAATTATTTATTGAATAAATAAATATTTGTAAGAGAAATGGAAATGTTAACTATTAACAAATGAACTTTAAAATGTTATTAAAAAAAAATATTACTGATTTTTCTTTTCCTTTTCCTAAATGTAATTAGAAAGTGCCATTCAAAATAGAAAAATGTATATTTATGATATTTAAAAGTTAAATACTCCTATCGACAGTAATAATAATAATAATAACCAAGTTTTGATGGATATATAAAGAAAATAAAAAGAATAAAAGAAAAAGGGCTTTTTGGAACGTGATTGTGACATGTTCCTTACTTCGTTTATCCTTTGAAATCAATTTATGAGGTAATAAAGGTGTATATATCAACCAAAGTGAAAACATGAGAGCCGGAATTTTGGTTCAATTTCAATGTTTTGGTTCAAAAATCCCGAAAACAGGAGCATAGGGGTTAGAGGAGCTCAGTGTTGGTGCTTAAGCCCCCTATCAATCCTCTAATAAATTGAAATAATTTTAATAAGTATAAGATAAATTTATTTCTAAATATTAGGACACCCAAACATAGAATAAATATCATTTACCATTCAATCACTATAATTAAAATTATTTTTCTTAGTTTTTCAATTAGTGAATTTGAGTTAGTAATTAAAAGTTTTATAAATTGCACTGGTCAAAACCGATTTCTGTGGGATCGATTCTCAATGAATCAAATCATCAACTTAAAATTTATAAATTGTCTATTAGATCCGAATTGAAATGGATTATTTAAAAAATAAATTAATAGTACCTACTTTTAAACTTTTTTTTTAAATAAACTATTCAAAATTTTTTAAAAATTAATATTTTTATATTTTTAGATAAATTTTTTAAACATTAGCTTGTAATTAATTTAAATACATAGTAATTGATCCACGAAAATTAAATAAATTTAATAATTTATCGATCTGCAGAATTAGCAGTCAAAAATAATTAAATTTATTTAACTTTCGCGGATCAATTATATTAAAATTTTTATATTTTGTTTTTTATAATAAAAGAACACTCTCCCCCTGAATTTTGGATTTATCAGCAATTTATGACATCTGCTTATAAATGAGAATCTTCTAATTTAATTTTCTTTGTTTTTATTTGGTAAACTTATCATTTTATTAACTTCTCTCTCTTTTACTCATCAATTTCACATTTGTTTTTTATAAGGTCGTATAGGGTTCATATGCGAAATTTCGTACAAATCGATCAAAAGGTCTAGGAATTATATTGATGATCTATATTTTTGAACCCCCCTCCCCCCCAATTTTGGCCCCGGAAAAAATAATGTTTATTTTTTTATCATAGGTCTCTCTTATATTAAATTCCATTTTTCTTGTTTTTGTTTTTTTAGTTTGAAAATTTTATAATTTTAATTTTTTAAAACCCCGTTAATTTCTGGTTCGATTTCAACCAAAATATAATTAGCTCTTAATCACAATATAAAGAATCTAAATGGGAAATTTCATTTTAATATTCACACTAGTTTTTGAGCTAGAGCGTATACAAAATTTGCTAACAGACATTTTGACAAAATCATGAATATCTCGTAAAATATAATTGTTTCGATGTACACCATTTATGGATTTCTTGTAGACCATACCACACCTCCCGTTACTTTATCTGTGAATAATTACTTTGATTATAAAAAAAAAAAACAATCAAATTACAGTTACTCGAAAGTGAAACCCCGACGAATCGATTTGTCGACCCAAAAATCCCCTAGTACCTAATTTTCATCGAAATCGTTAGAAGAATTGCTCATTTAATAATACAAGATAATAATAATAACAATAAACCTAAAATTATATTATTATGAGTTTTTCCATTAATATTTCTTGATAGATGTTCAACAAAATGATGGACATAAAGATGGAATAGATTATTTTTAATTATGTCAGAAGGGTTGTTTTCACCCTTCGGGAATAGATACTTTAATGCTATTTTGTTAAAGGAGAATGGTGTAGGTTCTTGGTGTAAAATATTTAAATAAAGTAAAGAAAATTTAAAAATCAAAAATTCAAGGTAGGTTTCAGAAAATAAAAGATAAGATGGTTGTTAGTTTTTTATATTCTATTTATAAGTACATTGTTACAGAAAAATATATAACTTCAGTAACTTTTAAGGAGTTAGGTGTTGGTTCTATGTGAAACGTTTCAATATAATAATAAAACTTGAGTAAGATGCGAGGTAGGTTTCACAAAAAGGGAAATAAAACAAAATTGAGTTTTGAATTCGATATATTTCGGGGGTGAGCCAATCATTTTTTTCTCTGACTCCTGATGATGGGCTCACCCCCGAAATATATCGAATTCAAAACTCAATTTTGTTTTATTTCTTTTTTGTGAAACCTACCTCGCATCTTACTCAAGTTTTATTATTATATATTATTATATATTTATCGTATATTTCATATTTCTTATATAATTTAGTATTTTTTTACAATTGGCCCAGAAGGCCGGCTAACAAGCATCTTGTCTTCTTTTTGTGAAACCTACCTAGAATTTTTTAAAATCTTTAAAATTTTCTTTTCTGTACTTTAAAGCTAGTTGAAATTTTTTATTTTCTTTAATTTAAAAGATGATCGATTGCCCCCAGGCATTATTTCTGTGTTATTTCTAATAAGAAGAGTTGCATTTGTTGCACATGCATTTTCTGCTCGATTACATAAGGCTGCTGCTGCTCATCTTTTCCGAAGTTGGTCGAATGACGCAAGAGTGCCTGGGTTCAATGACCCTGTTGTCACTCATTCCTGGGTGAAAGTGAACCTACTTCACCTCTATAGAGAATCCCCATCCAGTTTCTCATCCATTTATTATTATTTTTTTTTTATATATAAGTAGAAGACTCAAAAGAGAAAGATTTGTACGGTTTGTTAAAATCAAAATCAAAGTTATTAGTCATCTAGGTACTTGATACAAATAGTTAAATTAAAGAAAATTTAAATTTTTTTTTTTAAATTTAAAAATGAAAGACAAGATGCTTGTTAGCATGACTTATGTATATATTTCGTGGTACGAGTCCATCTTCAGGAGTTCACAGAGACAACTTATTACAATAATATATAAAATGTATCAAATTTAGGGAACGCGGTGTTGGTTTATAGTGAAACATTGTTAAAATTAAATTAGGTTGGAGTTGGTGGTGTTTCACAAGGAGAAAAATTAAAATACAAAGATTTTTTAGTTTACTCTATATATTTCGAGCTCTTAACTCATCGTCAGGAGAACATTGACTGAAGATAACATAAAATAATGAACAGAATTTATTTTAATATGATGGACAGTTATTTATGACTTAGTGTAAATATAAAAGAATTATCAGAGATGGGTGGCCTTAAAGAGAGCAAGCCGAATGAACAGATGGAGCGGACAGAGTGCTAAACTGGGAATAAAGAAAAGATATTATTCCTTGGAAGATGCCGAAAATTATGTATGTACCATAAAGGGGGAAACAAACTATGGAATGTGATGAGGATGTATAGTGAAAATTTTCTATTTTTTATTTTTAAAATTCAAATTATTGGTGAGATTTTGATGTCTGTTTGATTGTTCAAGATGTTTTGATTAAGGTTTGAGTTAAGAGCTCGAAATATATAGAGTAAACTAAAAAAATCTTTGTATTTTAATTTTTCTCCTTGTGAAACACCACCAACTCCAACCTAATTTAATATATAAAATGGTTTAGAAGTAAAATTTTTTAACTTTAACAATAAGAGAAGGGGGAGGTAGTGGGGGAGGGAAGAGTTAAATACAAAGAAGAATTTTTATTTATCGAAAATTAAGATTAAAAAAGAGTTTTGGGGACTTAGAATGTACCTTGAAGTTATAATTAATTTTCGATAAATAAAAATTCTTCTTTGTACTTTAACCCACTACGACTCCCCCCTTTTCTTTTCTTTTAAAGTTAAAAATTTTACTTCTAAACATTTTATATTTTTGTACTCAGTTTTCTCTGTGAACTCCTGAAGATGGGCTCGTATCCCGAAATATACGAGTATGTAGAGTATGGATGTTTCGACTCCGAAAGGTCGGAACTTCCGATTGATTTTACACCACCGGCTCCGACTTCCGTTCTGATAATTTTGAATCTGAGGTTATAACGAAGATCGAAAGATTTGACCGCGGCCATCTAGAGCGGGCACCTACAAGTTTTGACTTGTTGGCCGGGGAATCCCCTTAGGCCAGCATATTTTTCTATTGTTGCATGTTACTTACGTATGTGTATTATTTTAAGGTATCGTCATAAAAAAAAACAAACAGGTATTTTCAATTTTAGTTTATTAAATTAATCTATTTATTTTAAAACTTATTAAAATTTTATTCCAATTTTTTTATTTTTTAATATATAACATTCTTATAGAAAATACTTATATTTGACGTATTAAAGAGACTGATTACTGATTAACAGTTAGTTAAATACATCTCTCTTCTACTCAGACTCCGGCTCTGGCTCTCACTCGGATAAAATCAAATTTAAAATCTCCGGTTCCGGTAAGCCCTCCTCCATTACATCCCAAATATAGAGTTATGCTAACAAGCATCTTCTCTTTCATTTTTGTGAAACCTACCTAAATTTTTTTCAATTTTCTTTACTTTACTTAAATTATGTTTCACCAAGAACTTACACAAAGTTGTTTTTTTTTTAATTTAATTTACTTTAAAATGACGGTATAGTAAGTCTTTATGAGTACATCAAAGTATCTATTTTTATACCTCACGAAATTTCTAAACCAGTGAAACTAAAATTTCGAAAAATTCTACTAATACAACCCTTCTCTCGTTCCCATTTTGGGCTCTGTTCAAAAATTTGAAAATAACTTTCATTTGATTGATTTTATTGATATTTTAATTCGTTGATATGATAAAAGCATAAACAAACAGGTATTTTCAATTCTAGTTTATTAAATTATTCATTCTATTTATTTTAAAACTTTTATTCTACATTTTTCAAAAAAATAATAAAAAATAAATAAATTTTAATAGTTTATTAACCGACTTCAAAAAAGGAGGAGGTTCTCTATTCGACTGAATTTTTTTTTGTGCCTATTTTACCTCATATCTCCGCCAATTGTGAACCGATTTTGAAGATTTTTTTGCATTGGGTTCAATCTAGTTTCCGATTGGCCCCGTTTTTTTTCATTGGTATTAGACCTTTTTTGTTAGGTTTGTTCAGGCCTAACTTCTTTGTTTATGAACCGATTTCGATGATTCTTTTTTTCTTGGAAAGGGGGTATCTTAGGGATGGTGCCATATTAATTTGGTCAAGTTCTGATGATATTATCAACGACGAAATAACGTAAATCTCTAATTCTTATGAGCAAATAATCGAAATTATTATAAATAAAATATTTTATAAAGAAATCACTGTTAATAACATCACTAAAAAGAGAAAAATAAAAATAATTTTTATAAAAAATAAAATAAAACTGACTTCAAAAAACTTAAATGCAACAAATAAAATAATAATAACTCAAAAATAAAATAAAATCCACTAAAAGGTATAAAATAATTAACTTATTTAGTTACAACTAGACGACGAAATATTAACATGAAATTACTTTTTAAAGTCGGTGCCAAACATATACATTTTATGAATCGCATTGACGGATCTTACTTAGTACGTTTGGCGGGCACGCTTGCTTATAGTTTGTTGACACCGACCGACTTCAAAAAGTAATTTCATGTTAATATTTCGTGCTTTAGTTGTAACTAAATAAGATAATTATTTTATACCTTTTAGTGGATTTTATTTTATTTTTGAGTTATTATTATTTTATCTGTTGCATTTAAGTTTTTATTTTTGAATCTAATCCTGACTATAACTTGAATCAATAGCTTACTTTTATATCCATCATCTGCAAAATTTTCGGAGATCACTTTTTCCTTCAATTAAATTTCAGGTGTCCTCGGTAATCACTCGTTGACAAATTCAATTAATTTTTAATTTTTATTTCCTTTTTCGAAAGATATCGAAAGAAATCTGGGATAATTAATTTCTGTAAATGTTGTTTTTGTATATTGATTTCCGGTAAAAGCAGAGCAACAGATTGCCAACCCCTTTACTTCTGTTGCCGCAAGAAATACAAATTGTAATTACACCTATTAAGCTGTTACTCAATAGATATAATAATAATTACAAAATAGAATGAAATGTGTCACTGGAAATAATATAAATAATAATATTTTTAAAAAGAAAATATTAATAATTATTTTGAAGACATTTCACATTGCAATTGTTATTAATATTATTATTATTGCAAATGAATGCACTTAATAATATTTAATTATTTTAATTATTGAGAAGAAAGATCAAATTTAATGAAATGCTTTTTATTTGTTAAAACGAAGTGTCGTTTTATTTTATTTTAAGACTTTTTTAGGCTCAATTCAAATTATTCACTGAATTTTTTGTAAACATATGGAGCTTCTTTTATTTGTTAATTATCGTTTTGAGTCTATTCTCAATTAAAAGCAACTCCATATACATAATAATAATTTGTGAAATATTAATTAGATAATAACATTTTTATTTATGTATTTATTTAATCAAATTTTAAATTGATGCTCTAAGCCAGTTTGGCTCCAAAAATAACATAAGTAAAAAAAACTTATATACCTATAATAAGCGAATTGAGTTATTTCAATAAAACATGATGATGATAAGTTTTTTCAAATGAATGTATCTTTTTTTTTTTTTTTTTTTTTTAATGCAATCGAATGCAAGAAGGGGTGCACCAGTAAAGATGTAGCCCCTATGGATCTCGAAAGACCCTTGCATTACCGAAGAGAAGGGAAAGTTGTTTAAGTGAGAGGGTGTAGACGTAGGTGTCTATGCACCCTGGTTTTGAAGGTTTGAAGATCATAGGTGCTGGGAAAGATAGAGGCTGGGAGAGAGTTCCAGTTCCTTGAAGTCATGGGGATATATGAATTCGCGAATGAAGTGGTCCGGCACTTTTCTAATTTGACCGCGAAAGAGTGTTGGGAGTCGGCAAAACGTGTGCTGCGTGCAAAGCATGCTTTGGGGGGAATTATTGATTTTATCTCATCAGAGCACCTGCCGTGATAGTATCTATAGAAAAGGGAAAGGGCGGAGACATCTCTTCGATGAGCCAGCGAGTCGAGGGAGTCGGTGAGGGTAGAATCGTCAATTAGCCTGACGGCTCGTTTCTGAATTGCATCAAGGGTAGCAAGAGAATATTTTGAGGCTCCTCTCCACAGATGAGAGCCGTATTCGAGATAGGGGCGGATTTGGGCCTTGTAGATGGTGAGAAGTTGTGGGGGTTTGTAAAATCGCTTGGACCTGAATAAGAAGCCAATCTTCCTTGCTGCAGATTTCGCCACAGAGGAGATGTGTTCATTCCAAGACAGGTCAGATGCGACAGAGACGCCCAACATGGATAGGCTGTCACACATTTTCAGGGTATTCGAATCGAAGTGAATATCAGGGAAATCTCTATTTTCGCGCCTAGAAATTAGACAACATTGAGTCTTGTTTGAATTGAAGTTAACTAAATTTTGAGAGCCCCATTTATTCAGTTTGTCTAGGTCGAGAGTAATTGAGGAGGCAATATTGATTCGATTATTCGGGAGAGAGGGTTTGCCGTGTAGAGTGCTATCGTCGGCGTAACAATGAGTGGGGTTTGCCGTTTGATCAATAAGGTCGTTTATATAAATAAGGAAGAGTGTGGAGGAGATTACAGAGCCTTGGGGAACACCAGAGTTTGTGGAGAACGATTCAGAAGATGTTCCATCCACCACAACTTTTATACTTCGGTTTGTCAGAAAGCTTTCAATCCATTTGCGAAGTGTTGGTGTGAATCCAAAGGCTGGTAGTTTGGCAAGAAGATTTTTGTGCCAAACCTGGTCAAAAGCTTTGGAGATATCAAGGGCTACAGCGAGGGTTTCTTTTCCGGCCTCTAGAGTATTGTTCAAGGTGTGGGTGACATAGGTTAAGATGTCGCCTGTGGAACGATTTTGTCTGAAGATCAAGTTATTTATGATATATATTCGCTATATATATATATGTTGCAGTAAAAACCCGTTTTTAGTAAGAACGGGTTCTTACTAGTTAAAACGCGTTTCACGGAATACCTCTGTGCCAACTAGAATTTACAGATGTTGGTTAAGTTTGATTCAAGGGTCTAGAATCTTCATTTTTGACCTTCCGCTTCATTTTTGGTTTTTATTTTCATAATCTTAAACGAAAATGTCAAAAATTACATCCTGTACAACTTTGCTTCTAATTTTTGACATTTTCGTTTAAAAATTTTGAAAATAAACACCCAAAATGAGGCGGAAGGTCAAAAATGAAGATTCTTGACCATTGAAACAAACTCAACCAACATCAGTAAATTTTGGCTGCCACAAAGGGCATTCCGTCAAACGCATTTTTACTAGTAAGAACCCGTTCTTACTTAAAAACGCGTATTTACTGCAACATATATATGTATATTTTTATTTGCATCATCCAGAGGACAACCTCATTGATTTCTCTTTATGGATCAACAACTCTGGCACTCTCGACAAAACAAGTAAAAATATTGATTAGTCAGGCTTTAATAATTTTATTTAAAAAAAAATCACTATAGGCTGTCAAAAAATGGTAAAATAATCTAAATGTATAATTGTATATACTAGATTTGTTATAAATTAATTTTAAAATTATTTATTAAATCAATGGAACGTTGTAATAAATATTTCTCAATATATGTGTCATGATTTACTGCTAGATTTTTCTTGCTCTTAATTATTATATACAGTTATGCAACACACACAGGGAAACACACTCACACAAGTATAGACAAATATATTAATAGATTTACGGAGAGATAGTATATTTAAAAGGACCTTTAGGCGAAATATGCGATTTGCATGATCAGAATAGATTCATATTAAACTCATTCATTAATTTGACAACGACTCAGATTTAATAATTATATATTTTATTCTAATACAAATCCTGGATATTCTAAAAATAAAGGAAAGTGCCAAAAACAGGACCCTCCTCTCCTAAAGCGGAGTCTTGGTATCCTGGCTCCTGAATTGTAGCGGGGCCAAGTGTAAATAGTAGTTTAGGCTTCTACCCTTAGAACATGAAATATATAGACACGCCCTGGTGTCGATTTGGTGAGGCCAACACCAACTAGAGAATGTGACGTCATCTGTAGGTAGGAACACCCAGAAATAGCATGGCCACTATAGGAATTATTATACATTGAGATAAATTTATTGTAGTTTAGATTATTTATTTTGGATTCCAATAATCGCAAATTAATATTATATTAATATTACCAAAATATTTATGGCGAGAACGTGACGTCATCTGTAGGCGATGTTGTTGGCCTCAACTTCACTATGTGCGGAGAGTAGCAGAGGGCGTGTCTTATATATTTCATGGTCTAAGCTTCTACCACACTGTAGTGGAAGGCACACGTGTTCTACTTCAGTGGTTCCTTATCACTAGAGACCGGATTCCTATGCAATTGCATATTTTGTTTACTGGGAACCTTCTTGCATTCGATTGCATTAAAAATAAAACTGCAATCATCAATATGTTTATTCCTTTATTATTAATCAGATATCACTTGCGATTTGCAGTTCATGTTGACTTTAATTCAAAAATAATGATCTATTCTCATTTAATAGTCGAGGAATAATCATTCTGCATTGGATTTGACGTTACGGTTATTATTAGTAACCATTGCTGAAGACATGGAAGAATCGACTTAAAATCAAAAATAGCTAT
Source organism: Forficula auricularia (assembly GCA_024734495.1). Lineage (NCBI taxonomy): Eukaryota > Metazoa > Arthropoda > Insecta > Dermaptera > Forficulidae > Forficula > Forficula auricularia. Next base: position 578,869 of record JALMQS010000264.1, read on the forward strand.
CGATCTCATCTAATACTTGAGGAATAATAATTCTACATTAGATCGATAATTATTTTTAACCATTGCTGAAGACATGGAGGAATCGACTTAAATCAAAAATAACGATTGATTTTCGTCTATTAGTTGATGAATAACTACAATGGATTTTAGGTAACGGATAAGAAAACAACGCAGTTGCTATGGTTACTTAAGAAATTTCCTCCAAAATTTTTAGCATTTCCCAGAGAGAAGCCTATCCACTCTTACTACGACCTGTCTTGGAATGAACACATCTCCTCTGTGGCGAAATCTGCAGCAAGGAAGATTGGCTTCTTATTCAGGTCCAAGCGATTTTACAAACCCCACAACTTCTCACCATCTACAAGGCCCAAATCCGCCCCTGTCTCGAATACGGCTCTCATCTGTGGAGAGGAGCCTCCAAAATATTCTCTTGCTACCCTTGATGCAATTCAGAAACGAGCCGTCAGGCTAATTGACGATTCTACCCTCACCGACTCCCTCGACTCTGCTGGCTCATCGAAGAGATGTCTCTGCCCTTTCCCTTTTCTATAGATACTATCACGGCAGGTGCTCTGATGAGATAAAATCAATAATTCCCCCCAAAGCATGCTTTGCACGCAGCACACGTTTTGCCGACTCCCAACACTCTTTCGCGGTCAAATTGGAAAAGTGCCGGACCACTTCATTCGCGAATACATATATCCCCATGACTTCAAGGAACTGGAACTCTCTCCCAGCCTCTATCTTTCCCAGCACCTATGATCTTCAAACCTTCAAAACCAGGGTGCATAGACACCTACGTCTACACCCTCTTACTTAATCAACTTTCCCTTCTCTTCGGTAATGCAAGGGTCTTTCGAGATCCATAGGGGCTACATCTTCACTGGTGCACCCCTTCCTGCATTCGATTGCATTAAAAAAAAAAAAAAACTTAAGTTAGGTTAAATGAGCTATATTAAAACGATAAAATGAATAAATTTTAAAGAATTTAAAATAAAAATTAAAAAAAGTACTATCTTACTCTAGAGTAAAGTACTTTAAAATATAGTTTTACTAAAAACTTTATTTAACCTTTTTTGTGGTCCCCAAGGTCCTTAATTAGGATATTAAATTTCATCAAAATTGGTTAATTCATTTTCAAGATATTTAGAAAAAGCTAAAAAAACACTCAAATAAAGTACTAATGTTTGTGGACCGATATGCACCAAAAACTAAGCTTCATTTTGTTAAAAGAATGGTAGGTTTTCAATTTCAATTCAATCGGTGCAACGGTGTGGAAAAAATCGTGGACCAAAAAAAACGATATGTACATCCATCCATCCCCAAGCACTTCCAAAACAAAATGGCACTTTTTGGCCTCTCGACGAGATCGCAAGTAATTTTTGGCAAAACCGTCACATGCTAAAACTCAATCTAATTGAATTCTTCAATTTGTGACCTTAATTGAGTCCATGGATTCCTTAGTTTTTACCTGAGGACCCTTTGAAGTCGCGCTTGCCGCGAGACCGATTAAAACTTTCCCCATGCTTCGCATTGGATAAAGTAAAAAAAGAAGAAATAAAACAGGGAGACATAATTTTACGGAAGATAATTTCGAAAAATACTTGTTTGTAAATATTAATTATTCACCTTTACAATCAAATTTTAATTATTTTTGAGACCATCCTTTGTTAATGATTTATTTATTAGTTTATTATTTTTGTACATCAATAACAAATTATTGTTAATATAAAAAAGAAAAATAAAAGCGATACATTAGTGTCTGTTAAATAAAACTACTCCTCTCCCCCGTATTTTTTACTTTCACATTTTTGTAGGATTATTATATTTATTATATTGATTTTATTCAATTGAGTGCACCTATTATTTCTTTGAGTTTAAATATATTAAATGAAATGACAATTTTGTGCAATGTTTTACGCAATAAAAGTACATATTTGACACTTTATTCTAGTCTATATATTACATTATTCTTCAAATGTATAGACTTTTCGTCTTCAATTTAAATTTTTTAGTGCATAAAAAAATTTATTTTTCCATCTTTTTGCTGTATATCTTTGCATATTTCAACGTATTATACTGCATTTTTCAGCATTTTGAACCGCATATTTCATGGCATATTTTGGCAGTTTTTACTGAATAAAAATAAGGTCTCTATTTATCAGTAATAGTATATTATATTATTGTTCGTTATTCAATTGGTAGGTGGATAGCTCTAATGACTGATTAGCGGTAAGCCGAGAGAGCCAAGTCTTTTGCTGATGCCGGTAGTCCCCAAGGTACTTTCTTTAAACTTTCACCAAACTCATTTACAATACAATATTTACCTATTAATAGAAAAGGGAAAAAACGATTAGAGAATAATAATTATAATGTCAACGTGAAAATTGAACAATCAAAAATAGAGGAGAGATTTCAAAAGATTATTATTATTATTATTACTACATGTCTATTTTGTATTCAGAAAATGAAAATTATGAATATTTAACATAAATGAATGCGAATTTGCTTAGTGTTCTATTTTAGGTATAGTTTCACAAAATATAAAACAAATTATATACAATAGGGGTATAGTTACTGTGGAGCAGTCATGAGAGCGCAAAATTAGAAAGGGGGAAATACAAAATTTATAACAACACTTGAATAACAAAATTTCCAATTTGCCAGATTTTCTAATGGGTCAATGAATGTAATAGTGAGGCCAATAGCTAGGTTTTGGAGCAATTTTTTGAACTTTGTGTCGTTTTTAAAAAAATGGTTCTAGAAACTTTCATTTTTTATTTTGAGTCGAAAGAAGTGTTCTTTTACCATTCCTATAAAAAATTTTAAGGTGATTGTCCTTCGAGGCTTTCAGTAATTGAGGAAAAACAAGATAAATTTTCTTGGGGGAGCCAATAGCTATAGACTTTACCCTATATATATAAAAAAAAAAAAAATAAGAACAAATTTTTTAGATAAATAAAATTTAGGGTCAATGAAGTAAACATGCAATAATTTTCCTTTTTGTCTCCTTTTTCAGTGCTTTTTAATGCTGAGAAAAAATATATATTTTTTTAATTATTACATGCTTACTTCATTGGCTCTTAGAATCTTGAAGAAGGGAAGATCCTTCGAAACGTCGGTTCAAAAGCTGTAAGAATACTCGTTAATTGGATATCATTTTTTTTATTCATTCGTGGACTGCCTTCCATTAAAAATTCTCAGTTATACATTATAATATTTTTAACAAATAAAAGGGATTTTCAAAGTTTTCAAATGAAAAGTTTCATAATACTAACCTCTCCAAAATATTAAAAAAATAAAATGAAGCATAAATTTACTACATTTACTATTAATTATATTAGAATAAATTTTTCTTTCTTAGGAGAGAGACGGACTGGTAGAAATTTTAATTGGTAAGTGATCGAAACGCAGCCCCAGGATAGTGATAAAATTCTCTCGAATGAAGTAGATTTATTGGATATTCATTTTTTTCACCACTCAAAAAGCAACGTTTCGGAGTATTTTCCCTTCTTCTTTGGGGTTTAAATCCTCCGGAACGTTGGATTTTGAGTGATGAAAAAAATTGAAAAGTTTTTATTTTGCCAAGAGTAGCAGGTTTGTTGATTCATAAAGAGAAACAATGAGGTTGTCCTAGTCTCAAACAAATAAATAATATATATACATATATATTTGATATATATATATATATATATATATATATATATGATATGTGTGTATGTTTATTTACATCAAGCAGAGGACAACCTCTTTTGTTTCTCTTTAAGATGAAAAATGAATATCCAATAAATCTACTTTATTCGAGAGAATTTTTTTCACTATCGTTAGGCTGCCTTTCCATATCTTATCAACTAAAATTTACTAGTAATACTCCATTTTTTAACATTTATTAAAAATTAATATAACGAATCTGTTGTTCGCTCTTTAATAAGAAATTCTTTGATAAAAATTAATGAAAATAATAAGAAGAAGAGTAGGTATATAAAAAACAATTAAGTTACACTTATTGCCTACATATTTAATATATATTCGTTATAAATATATGTGTGTGTTTATTTGCATCAAGGTGAGGACAGCCTCATTGATTTCTAAATAAATTTTTATAATTTTTCTCATTAATATATCAAAGAATAATTGATACTTCAACGAGAATTATTTTGACCGCTCTATATTTGAAAAAGATATTTATTGCGAGACTACTGCGGTTTACGCTATTGGAGTCTGCGGAGTCTTAAGTCTGGACCAAGAGAGAAAAAGATGTGATCCACTTAGCTACAATCCAACGTCATTTCGCAGAAGTAGCCTCGTTAGACATTCGGATGGATCACCAAGTGAATTTGAAATCTAGATGTTATATATTTAATCTCCTAGTCCAGAGCGCTTGATCTATTAGCATGTAGTGTTAGATGCTTGCCATTAATTAGTCTGAATGTTTCCTACATTTGTATTCAATCGCGAATCTAATGTAGGGAATTTTTGTCAAATATTGAGGAAAATAATATCTGAACTTATATATTTTTAACTTGAAATAATGATATTAAATAAATTTTTATAATTTTTTCTCATTAATATATCAAAGAATAATTGATACGTCAACGAGAATTATTTTGACCGCGCTTATTTGATTCATTGATTTCTCTTTATGAATCAACAACTCTACTACTCTTTCAAAACAAAAAAACTCCAATTAAATTTATCTTATAATATGTACTTTTCAAAATTCAATGCTAATGCATATTTTTGAGAAATTTTCCTTGCCTAATTGAAATTCATTTATTTTAATGGGTGAACAAACTTTTCTATTTTTATATCTAAAACCTTCATCTTTTTCTCTCAGAATCCACTGTAAACTGGATCAGTTATAATTTTATAATAAAATGAAAAAAAAATAGATTTTATATCTTTTAAGATTGATTTTCAAAGAGATATATAAATCATTTAATAATTTTCCTTTCTATTTGAAAAGAAAGTAATAGGTTTGCCTTATTAGCCTACTTGGCTTGGCGCAATCTAATATGATACTATAGCTATATCGTTCTATAGCGAGGGAGTGAAATTGCAATGAAATAGATCTTCAACTCTTTCTCTTTTATACTACTATTTAATCAATTGCTATAAACATTTCAATAAAAAATACCTAAATGAAAGTTGTCAAGTGATCCATTTCATTCATATATTGACTATACTTATTTATTTATTATTTTTACTTTCACTTAACTAGAGTAATATTGAATTGAAAATTAACCTCATTCATTATTAGATATTGACTAATCATAATTGTGGTCAAAAAACAATCGGATTTTTAGTCAAGTTTTCGGCAAATAAATTAAATTTTTTTTTTTTACTTTCACATATGAGCAAATCTAACATATTTTGCATTGTAAAGTCCACTAGGTTTTTTTTCCAATTTAAGATAAATTTTCCATTTTTAATAGTATAGTAGTCTTTAATTGAATACATTTATTGTTACACTCAAATTTTTTAACGCCGATTTTACTTAATTTCATATTTTTTCTATTCAAAACTCTACAAAAAGTCAACTGCGTCCCCTGTCCTATTTGACTGTTTAAATCTTCAAACCCCTGTATTTACTTGAAAAATGTTCAGATATGACTGAATAAAATATCACCCAAATAAAAAAAAGATGAATGAAGACTATATAATTTAATGAAGTTTTCTTAGTTATTAAAATTTTGTTAGAAAAAATTATTAAAATTTTCCAAAGATAGTGTGTCAATTCCGTCCCGGATATATTTTTAGTATTTAACTTAACACACGCCATCACTGCAGTGGTCATGAGAGAAACTATTGTCAGTTGGTGAGTTGGTTTGTTAATGGCAACCAGTGATGTTAATTTTATTCAAATGGTAACACAGAAAAATGACTTCATAAGTGTCATTTCCGTCCCTGTGATAACAAGTCATATAAAAATATTTATTTAAAAAACTTTCTAGTGTTGTTTTACTTTTAGTGAATTATAATCAAAATTTTAACCTTCTATATTTTTAAGCCAGTCTCTGCCTATATTACCAAATCAAAATTCTCTAATATCAATTCCGTCCCCTTGATTGTCACACCTGAATGGGAAAAATCATAAAAAAATTGAAAAATATTTTTTAATTCATGACCGTTATTAGAAATTGGTCTATAGATAGTTCAGCCACAAAACTATATTATTATTATTGTTGGGGTGCGATAAAGTTATATTTTCAAATTTTTAGGTAAAAAAATACAAAATAAGTCTAACTCATATATATTCTCTATATCTTGACACGTTGAGAATTTCTATCAATCAGGTCAAGTAGTATCAGATATGTTTTCCAGTAAGTTGATACATATCTCAATGTTTTAAGGAGGTTTATAAATTTATTTTATTATGCCGTTACAGTACAAATGTATTATTTAGAGTACATTTTTGATTGAAAAGTACAATAGTACATTAACATTAAAATAATTTAGATTCTAGTACATTCCATAAAATATCTCAAAGGCAGTATATTTATGATACATTACAGTCCTAAAAAATATAACCTTCAAAATATCAATATTAAAGTACGGAGGGTATTTATGAAGTTTTAAGAGTTTATTTAGTTTCTGTCCGAGTTAAAGTAGAAAATCTAGCTGAATTCGTTGCAGATAATTGTGCGACTATGATGGGACAATTAAATGGAGTTAAAGTATTTTGTTAAGGTTGAAAAATACACTAGTACATTAAAATTAAATACATAATAATAATAATAATAATAATAATAAAGTTTCTCGATTTTTTAACCCATTACCGTACATTTTACTAAAATTAATAGTACATTAAAATAAAAGCTCGCGGTAGCACTGCCCCTGATCTACAATTTACATGATCACATGAAATCACATATTAATAAAAAAATAATAATAATGAGATGTAAACCTGCTACTTAAAATTACGATCGTAAGTTGTAGAAAAAAATGTGAAAAAAAGTTTCTTTCCATAACAACAATATTAAATTTTGTTAGTTTTTTCTCTGCTCTGTAAAATTTCCTTGTTGTGAGTTATCAGGTTTACACTCTAAGGTGACGATGTGTATTTAGTTGATCTATTTAATATAGATACTGGTGAATGAAGAGAAAGTAAAAAAAATTGACTCATTCTGAATTCAGTTCAAACGAGACCTTATTACCCCCTTTCACCTACCTTTTAGAATAAATAAATATCTCATTGGAATAATAAATAATAATACATTTGTGATTTGTTTTAGGATGAGTTGCAACACGCCCAGGCCTCCTCCTCGAATGCAATTCTGCATCCAGCACCTGCGACTGAGACCAAAACCCCGGAAGTGCCATTAGCAGCTCAGCCAGCTGAGAACAAAGACGAGGAAGATAAAGAGCAGCGCATTGATAGCGACGACAAAAAAGATTCCGAGCATCAATCTGACGAGGATTCCGATGATGATGACGATGATACAAGCGAAGATGACGAGGAGGAAGAAGGAACTCTCCGTCTGCGAATGCCACTCATGCTCAATTTCGATGACTTAGCTGGGGTAAGTTGCTCTTTCAAAAACTCTCAAGGCGGGAGTCGCAATTAGCAAAATTAACTATAACTATAATACAATATTTGAATAATTCAAAAGGGATAAAACAAAGAAAAAACTCTAAAATACGTTACACACCGCCTATTGCGAATTCCCTACCTTAAAACTCTAAAAATAATTGAAATATCAAATTTGTTCTGATTTGTCTTTGATAAAATGAAATCTACCTAGGATTATATATTTTTTAAAAATTTAAAAATTTTTTTTCTTTATTAAAGACGTGGAGTGAGTTTGATTATTATTATTATTTATTTATTTTTTTAATAATTTTAAGGTTCTAAACATCGACATGTTTAAAAATCACATATATACCTATAACTCTCTCAAATCGTTATTTTAAACAAAATAAATTTTAAAAAATTAGTCCTAATTCTACTTCTTCATTTCTATGATAAAAAAAATATTTTTTTTAATTTTTGACCCGTACTTAAAATTCGACCCTTCCCACTCAATAAATATAATATTTTCATACACTTTTTGATTTTCTGAAAAATGAATTTTAAATTTCATGTTTTTATCCTTTTTAGTTCATAAGCTATGACAGACACTATTAGGGTTCCATTTTCCTTTTTTAATGAAACCTTAAAAAAAGTAGATTCTTAGCAAAAATTCTATGACATCCCCTTCATCCGTGTCTGTATAAATTATGGTGTTTCTTTATTTATTTATTTACATTTTTATTTTAGAATTTTAGTAAATAGTGATAAAGCTGGTGTGATGTGTTCAAGTCACCCCACAATTATTTTTTTATTATTTTCAACAGATACTAATTATGTGTGTGTAAGGTACTAATTCGAAGAGCGTTATTATGGGAGTTCGGGACAGCTTATCTACCTGGTTGATCTACGAAAAAATCTCTTGTATTTCTGCAGAGTGACAACTTCTGCCTAATATATTTTTTAATAAAAAATGCTAATAATAAGGTTAATTTCGAATAAAAATCTTTGTTTTGATAATGTTAATAAAAATAATATCGAAATAAATTTTTTCTCATTAAAAAGACATTTATTTAACACAAAAATGATTTCAAGAAATAGAGTTGGAATTCTACACTAGTGCTTTTATTTTAGGAATTATTTATAGCTGTAGTTTTATTAATTTAGTAAGGGCTTAAATGAGAGACGTGCAGCTTTCATTTATTTCTTTTTATTTATGAACTCCCGCTAATGTTTGGCTATTGGTTGTAGCCATATCTTCAGAGCGTGAATTTTCAATATTTACATAAAAATATTGACAAATTTCCGCTCTGAAGATTGCTATAACCAATAGTCGAAACGTTAGCGGGAGTTCATAAATAAATAGAAATAAATGAAAACTAATGCTTTTGTTATATTCAGTTGGCTGCAAATAACTTTTTATTTTTACATTTGTGAATAACTAATTGATCTGTATAAATTTGTTGAAAATGGTATTATATAATTTGTATAGAAGTTATAGCCCTTTTAAAAGCTCGGACCTATTACTTCCATTAAATTGAAAGTTTTTTTGCCGAGAGTAGCAGAATTTTTATATATTGAAGGAGACAATAAAAGAGTGTGTCTTCTGCTGGAATTATAATTTTATTTATTTATAACTAGACTATAGTTTCGAGGGCTTTGCACTCTATCAGTCTATTACAATGGATTCACATAAATTAATTCCTGTGAATCAATTGTAATAGACTGATGAAGAGGGCAAAGCCCTCGAAACTATCGTCTCATTATAAATAAATAAAATTTATAATTCCAGCAGAAGACTCACTCTTTTATTGTCTCCTTCAATATTACTTCCATGTTCAAAGGATAATTTTCAATAATTTATTTCTCGGTAATGACTATCAACTTCAAATTTCGGGAATAAATATTCAATCCATCAATGATTCGATGGTAAAAATTTGAGAATTTTCTTATAAAAATGATAAACAGTCCCGAACCCCCATAAATATGTGGCTCACATATTATTTTCTCTGAGTTAGTATTTTTTAATGTTTTAATATATAACTAGTTACGTGGATGCGTTCACTCTTGGTCGATTTTTATTTTCGGATTCTTGAAATAAGGATAAGGAATTGACCGACAGATACTCTAGTTACATATTTTCCTCGAAAGTTCGTACAAGGAAATGTTACAGTCGAATTATTAAAAAGAATAGTAGTTTTTCCGGTTTTACTGTCTAGATATCAATTGTCTGTTAATTCCTTTTAGCGAGAACTTTAAGATTTGTATCTTGTTCTATTTTACACCTTACTGCACATTATAAATTAAAATTGAAATATTCTGCGAGTCAACTTGTACGAGTAATACCTGGCTGGAATGCTCAATAAAGCTAAAGATCAAAATCTTTGAAATTTCGGTCGATCTTGATTTTACTTTCACTCGTTTATATTAAAATTGAATAGGCAAAAAATCGAGTATTCCTTCTGAATTCAATTTTGAATTTGCTTACAATGAGTGGAATCTGAGTTCTGATCATGTGTTTGCAGACAAATCTTTTTGAATTCAAAATTAGGTATCTTATTTATTTATATATTTATTATTATTATTAGTCAATCTAATAATTTTCCCAGCTATTGCAAACGATGACAGAAATAAAGATCAACATTGGACAATTTAATTTTAAACATTAAAGAAGAAATCAGAAATACTTAGTTGGTACAATGTTGAGTTAAAAACGTTAAAACGAACCCGTTTTTTAAGAGCACTCGGTTATAACGAGAAAACATCGCGGTTCCTTGCTGGGTTTGACTGTAATTTAAACTTTTAAATGAACATTAAATCTTTAATTCAAACATTTGAGTGCTTTATAATTTTTATTTAATGGAAAATATAGATGGAATTTTTTATAAGATTGTAAAAACACCTCAAGAAGGGTTTCGATCGCCACATTATTTAAGACCAATTTAAGTCTTAGAGATTTTGCTAGATTAAATCTTTGAGAGAAATATAACAATTGGCCCGGATTGTATGATTGGCACTAGAGCTGGAGTGAATTCACCTCTTCTGACAAGTGTATGGAATAAAAATTATCCACGACAGTTTGTAATTAATAGATGATAAACTCTTGCGATTTCTTAACCAATTTTTTTTCAGAGAAAAAAAGAAACAATGTTAAACACCTTGTTAAATCATACGACCAATCGCAACGTTTCGCCAATTTATTGTGGCTTCTTCAGGCTCTTGATCAAATTATTTTAAAACACTTTGTCATTTAATTTTTTCAAGAGCCTGATGAAGCCACAACAAATTGGCGAAAACGTTGCGATTGCTCCAATGATTTAACACGGTGTTTAATTGTTTCCTTTTTACCTCTGAATTGTTACATCTAATACTAATTATGGAACTGAACAATAATAACAATATTTTATCTAAAATTAATAGAGAAAAAATTTAAGCCCTAAAAAATATAATGTAATATTAACAAGAAATTTCACGATTTATACAATAATATAGCGTTTATATATATAAATATATATACTTATATATATATATATAGCTAGTAGCAAACATAAAAATTTATAAAATATTTTCGAATCCATTCATTTGTATCTTATAAAAATGCACTAAAAAGTAGAAAATAAATTTTCTCTTCAGTATCAACTCAAAAAATGTCCATACGCACAAAACAAAAGTGAGGGTATTTAATTTTTTTTTAATGTTTTATTTTTATATAATATTGTGACTATACTTCAAAAATATTAAAGAAATAATATTTTCTATTTTTAGGCTCTTTTAGAACAAAACCTCCGTTCACGAATGAACTGTGTTGTGGAAAAACGTCGCCAAGAAGAAGTTGTCGATCGTCAATCGAAACAGTTGCATTTGCCATTCGGATTGAACCTGACTACCGATCCAGCAATGGAACGAGTCCTTGGGGAGAGAATGGCCATCTTCTGTGAGTCTGGACACCAACAACAACAACCTCGCCCTCAACAATTGCCCAGGTAAGGAAAGCAGATTTTAAACTGATATAAGGGTCCAAATATACTGCTAGAGTAAAACTAGGTAGAGGAGACTGTCAGATAATCAGATCAAAGTGGGCGTGGCTACAAGTGCAGCTTAGTCCAATTGTTTTGAAATATACGGCACTTAAGCTACGCCTGCTTCATTCTGCTTTGCGGACAGTCGTGTCTTGTAATTTTTTCATGAGGTTTACATGTTTGCCAACAGGCCCACTTCAAATAACAATAGTTTGCATATGGTCCAATTGCCCCAATATGTAGAGATAACTGGACACATCAGGCTTTTTTTTAAATATAAAGTAATTTAAATTCGACTCTTATATATTTGAAGACTGCTTATTAATTATAATTAAAAACTATTTTAGATATTAATATAATTTTTTAGTGGTTATCAGGAAAAGTACCCATTAAGAAAGATTCTTAACATTTTCATAGAGAATGATCTAATTTTTGACTAGTTCAACTGTTTGTTGAATATCGTAATTTTTGGTATTATTACTAGTATGTAATTTATAATAATAATAATAATAATAAATATTTCAAATTTACAATCTGCTCCGAAAAGCCGGTTAGAAATGAAACTTTAAAGTAGCAAACGTACAAAATTGAAAAAATTGTACCAAATAGATAGTGGTCAACTTTCGATTTTTTCATCACTGAAATTTATATTTACGTATCAATAATGAGATGTACTAATTAAAAAGTAAAAGCATTGTTGTCTACCTTATTGGTGTTTGGCAATATAACCTGATAGTTAATTTTTTAATTTTATTTTATATTCCAGGCAAATTACATGAAAAAATGGCATTTACAAGAATTATCTTCCGGTAAAGATTTTATTTCTGGAATTCCTTTATTGGTGTCCCAATATTAATACCCTAAGTTTTCCTCAAAATCTGAATTGTGGAAATTGCGCTGTGCGCCACTATTTTATGGTGGTCACAAGGCTATACCTGGAGATTTTTTTCACAGTTTCTTCGGTGGGGTATCCATAATAGTTGCCAATTAGCTATAAAATGAGAGAGATAGTAATATTTGGGTACCAATAAAGGTATTCCAGAAATAAAACCTTTACCGGGAGATAATTCCTGTTAAAATGGTAACTTGCCTGGACTTTTAGTAAATATTCTTAAAATAAATTTGAACAAGTCTCTCTCTCTCTTTTTTTCAACTCCGCTATTTGAGACAGAGGAACAGAGGTAAGAATGAAAAAATAAAATTATTTATCGTTCAAATAAACAAAGAAAAGTGTTATAGAAAATCGAACACCTTAGTTAAAATGTTGAATTGAAAATATTTTTAAGCCTCGTGCCGCAACAAGATACGCATATTCGAAGCAAAGCTTCATTTATAGTTGCATAACCTGCCTGCAACAGGCGTTCATTTAAAACTATTTTAGTTTCTATATTTTTCATTTAAATTCATAATCGTACACCATGAGGGTCAACAATCGACCTTTTATTAAAAATGGCTCAGATATCTTACCTTGAATAAAAATAAAAAATATAAATATTTACGAAAAAACATTTTTGATAAATATTAAAAAATCTGTCCATATCTTATGTTAATTGAATTTTAGTTGTTTAAAATTTAAATAATTTCTAAAATTAATTCTTTTTTCTAAATTTTGTTCTTTATCTGAAGTTTTTGGATTAGAAAAGTCAAAATTGTTTCTCAGATTAGTTGAATTTCTAGCTAGGATTTGTATTTATTTATATAATAGTACCTGGCCATCGAGCGATGCTCGGTAACTTTTTGCTTCAGTTTCAAGCTATATATTAATCCCCGAAAACCGCCAACTCGCCCCCCACCCCATATTTACCCCCACCGCGCCCCAATCCCGACTCCACCCCGGAATCTACGTACCTCGCCCCCCGGACTCCCCACCACTGCACCCCACCTCCTGCACCCTCACATCTACCAACACCGTCACCACCATCCCCACCCCACACCCAGTTTTTGCATTTCTAGCCTTTTAGTGGCCCACAGATTATATGTATATAGGTATATAATATATATATATATTAAAAGTAGGAAATTTAATTGATTATAAATCGACCTTTAAATCCCACGAACATATTATTATATATTAGAATTTGGCAAGTGAATTCATGAACTCAAAAATTGTTATTTAATTTAATAAAAAAAATTATACGGTATTTATTTATATACCTATATACATAAAATCTGTCTGTATTTATATACCTATATACATCTATATACATATAATCTGTCGGTATATATATATATATATATATATATATATATATATATATATATATATATATATATATAATAATAATAATATTTGTAATGATTTAAAATTTTAAACCCAATTATATATTAAAAGGAAATTGAATAAAAATGTAATTTTACATTTTTATCGAGACAACCACCTGTGAATAATTATTTCAATTAACAAAAAAACCCATAAAAACAACTTAGCCGAAGATGAGACCACGACAGATCGAATTACCAACACAAAAGCCACCTAACCCGTGAATTTCATCCAAATCGGTAGAGCCGTTTTCGAAAAACCGATTCTATATGGTATATACAATTATTGCTCGTTTAATATAATAAGATAAGATAAGATTATTTTTTATATTAAATAAATGAATGTTTTGTATTTTTGTTGCAGAGGTCTTCAAGGTCTTCAGGGGATGGTGGTCCCTCTTCCCGGACCACTCCACCTTCCATTCCAGTTCCGTGGCGCCCGTCCCGGCGGCGTCCCTCAGGAGCATATCCCTCAGCCATTCTTGATCCCAATCCCCCAACACCCCATGCAACCTCAAACCCACCAGGCTCAGCAACACCCCATGGGGATGCAGATGAACCCTCAAATGCGCGCCTCGTCAGCTCGGATTCCTTTCCCGTTGCCGCCCGCACATCCTCTTCGAATGCACACCACCATTCAAGTAGCCGAAGCTCAACCCGTTGAAGTACATGAAGCACGAGTCTTCCAACCGCATCAGGTAATTATTCATCGACCAATTTTTAATTATTCTTTCACCCGTATTTGATACTTAAATAGATAATATTTATTTGTCTTCAAAAATTTATATTATACAAATGGGTTTGAATTAAACACACATCCAAATAGTAGTCCAATAGGGCATTACCCAAAAGAAATATATATCATAAAATATAAATACAAAAACTCACAAACTAGATCAAATTTTAAGATTTAAGATTTGTACAATAACAATATAACAATATTAATAAATAACAAATATATGTATAAAATATATACAAGTCAAAAACACCAATCAATAATATACAGGGTGTTCCACAGATCTCGTTCATTAAAAGTTTTCATGGAATGAGTTGAGAGAAAATTTTGAACTTTGATATATTTATGTTTTGAAATATGCTATATTAGTTGAATAAAAGATTTCACTATCGATGGTAACAGAATTGTTTTTATTTTAGGTTAAAAAAATAAAATGAGAGATGGAGTCTTCTGTTTTTAAATAAAATAATCTTTAATTATTTCTAGAGACTATAGTTTCGAAGGCATTGCCTTCATCATCAGTCTATCACAAATATTTCAGTATTTAGTTACATTCAAATTAAGATTTGTACAATGAAAATTTTGAAAAATATGTTTCTAATGTTTCTAATGAAAAAAAAACATTATATTTTTCAAAATTTTCAATGTATAAATCTTAATTTGAATGTAACTAAATACTGAAATATTTGTGATAGACTGATGATGAAGGCAATGCCTTCGAAACTATAGTCTCTAGAAATAATTAAAAATATTTTATTTAAAAACAGAAGACTCCATGTCTCATTTTATTTTTTCAACCTAAAATGAAATATGCTCTTTTTAAATAAATTATTAGCAACTATTGGACACTTTCTGCTTTGCCCCAATAGCTATCAACTTTCTTATTTTATATGGAACACCTCAAATATGTTTGCATCATTAGATTAAGATATAAAAACTAAGATGATTTTGTATAATCCACTTGATGTCTAAAATTTATAATTTCTGAGTTATTTTAGTTTGTAAAATGTATCAATTTAGCGTTCATTTTTAAAAATTAAGAATAATTATACTATTGTTTGTATAATTAATTTGATCAATCAATACTCTTAATTAGACAGTAAAGAATCTTACTTAAAATTTTATATCCAAGATGACCATACTAATCGTTTATTTCTTAAAATCAACAAGTTGTTAATACTCAATTTTTTCAAATGAAACATGGCATAAATTTTAGTATTTTTGAATTCTACATACAAATCCAATTGGAGTTTATTAGATATTCCCTTTACCTAAATTGAATAGTTATTTAAATAAAAAATATTTTATATTTCACTCGTCTAGATCTTAATTATTTATTATGTACTTATGTAATTTTAGTATTTTTTAATTCTACATAAAAATCCAATAGGAGTGTATTAATTATTCCCTATACCTAGAATAAATAAATTTTTTTTAAATTTCACTCGTCTAGAACTTATTTATTATGTATACATACATAAATAATAATAACATGTTTGTGGTTAAAATAAAAAAATTGAATATACTATTTTTTCAATAAATAATAAATACCTATTTACATCATGCAAAAGATGCACTCTTTGATTAATTCCTAATACATCAATAAAATTGTATTTTTTTCTTATTAATATTTCAGATCCAAATCGAAGAAGTTCACGCCGGAATGGTCCCTGAAGCCAAAGTAGCAGCGAATCGGTTCCGTGAAGCTAGAATGTTCCCAATTCGAGTGGTGGAAGAGATGAGAGCAGCCCAACCTCAACAGCAACCCCCTCAGCCACGAGAGGCCTTGGAGCCACCTCCGCAGCAACAACCCCACGAGCCCCCCCAGATGCCATGGGGACACGAATCACCCGCTGACCGCCCCCCACTGTAAGTACCCAAAACAGACTGCCTAAAAAAAAATTGTAAATTTACTATATGTTTACAATACAATTGGATAGGGAATTTACAAGATTGCTTATAGCAAAAAAAAAAAAAAAAAGGTAATATCATATGAACTCCTTTTAAAAATACCAAAATATTATAAATTGTAACTTAACTTTTTCCTTATTAATTAGATGCTTATTAGCAAAAATTATGCTCTAAGATTACAATTCTGGTATATGTAATATTACTAAAAAAGTTTTGAGGCCGGACTTCTCATTTTTTTATAGTAAAATTATATAGAGAATTTTTTAGAGTGCTCAAAAAATACCAAAAATACCTTTGCACAATGATAACTCGTTAAAAGAATTTAAAATAAACTGACAAGACCATCCACATGACTTTATCATATACCTGCCCCTCTATTACTATATATTTAAGATTTAATAAAATATAATTTATAATCATTTACGAAAGAACCTTTCTCTTAATTGTAGGCTCATTTTCAATTAAACATATCTCCATTTAAATATGGAACTCTTCTATGGATAAATAAATAGCTTTCTAGTATTTTTGTTTGGAAATTTTCTTATTTTATTTATTTATTTATTTATTTAGATAATTTTACGGACTAGTAGTCCACTTACAAAAGAATAAATTGCTTTTTTTAAGGACCCTTTTATTGTAAATTTCATTTTTCTTTGGATTTTATTTTGAAGATTTTATAATTTTAATTTTTTAAGACCCCATTTAATTTTAGGTTCGATTTCAGCCAAAATCTAATCAGCTCTGAAATTGAAAAACATGTTTGTTTGCTTTATATATTTTACTAGCTTCAAGGCCCGCCTTCGCCGGCCCTCTTGCTAGCCAGGGGCCTATGCCTCCTGGACCCTCCCCTCACCCCCACTTCATAATAATCCCTTGAGCCGTTTTTATGTGAATCGTGAGCAACTTTTCGTGGATCCCACGTAAACATAAATACATACATACATACCTACCGACGGACAGACAGGAATTTTGTTGAGTGTGTTTTCATTCATAACTTTGCTTGAAACGTGTGCAACCAAAATTTGGCGTGATTTGTACCTATGTACAGACGAAACCTTAATTTTATATGAGTTCCACGCTCTAGAAGTCATAGGAATAAACGTGTCTTCAAATGCGTTTGTTCGGATACTATCTAATTTAAGGTAGTTTTTCACTAATGCAAAAATTCAAGAAGTCTTCGAAACTTGGAATATAAGTCATTAAAAGCATCATAAACACACTGTTAAAATTTGAAGACGATTTACCACACTAAATAAATAAATAATTGCAATTAAAAATGAAATTTTTTACATATGGTAGATTGGGAAAGGGTAAAATGATCATTATTTTATTTTTATTCATTGAATGACTTTGACCATCTTGATGAAAAACTAATATTTGTTAGAATAATATATTCGGAGTAAATTAAAAAAAAAAATTGAAATTATTTACCACCTAGTTTTGATAAAAAATAAAAAAACATATTTGGGCGATTATTTTTAGTGGAGGATATAATATGAATGGCTTGGAAACGATCCATTCATAGAGTAGTGTAAAAAGTACAGCCACGTTAAAAAACATAACCTAAAATTTTAGCACCGTGCTTACGAGGCTAAAACTTGTTGTGTGGATTGTCGCGAAAGAACCTCCTTATCGCAAAGAAGTATTGAATTTTTGAAAATTATGTATTCCATGAAAATAAAGCTTTTTATCATAACAACGGCTTAAAATTGAAACATAATTATCTGTAAACATTTATTTTCTTCATTTTGAACAGAAAGTTCTGAAGATAGAGTACCTACTTAAAATCCTATCAGTTCCCCGCTTTGAAAATACAAACATTTAAACACCAGAACCAAATTTCTTCCAAGTTCTATTCTTCGTGGATATTAGAATCCAGGCACACAGGAACCTAGAATGAAACATTTCATCCATTTTTATACCCAACGAGGAAATATTTTTGAAGTGATATCCACCCGCCAAGCTCATAATAATTTTCATATCCATAATCTTAAAGAATAATCTTAAAAAATACTTAATGTATATTTATTAAATAAAAATAAATCTTTTCTTTGCTGTTATAGATGTTCAACCACGATCCGTTCGTAGTGTCGACCAAGTATTGCATCGTCGTGAAAAGAGAATGAAACGTTGCGCTTGTGAATGCGCATGTTAATAAAACAACAACAACAACAACAACAACAACAACGAACCAACAGAAGAAAACAACATTCCTCATAAAAATTGAATTGAATTTTTTTTTGTTTTAAATCACTCTAATTTTGTTTTTTTTATTCTTTTCAATAAATAACATTTTAATATTAAATACAATTCTTAAAAAAAAAGTTTAATTTCACTAAATTTGTCGAAAAAATAAAAAAATATGAAAAAAAAAGAAAAAATATTCTTGCTCTTTCCTTTTATTTTTATATTTCTTCAGATTTTTCCACATCTATTCTGCTTTTATCTATATAAGTCCTTTTAAAGATAGATAGATTTTATTTTTTAGGATAAAATCATTTAAGGACGTCGGATGACTATTCTATCCAATATTAGATTATAAAAACTCGAAAATTAAAAAAAAAAATACGGTATTTATATATTGATTTGATTTTTTAAATTAAATTGATACCTATAGAAAAAACCTATCGATCAGTTTAATAATGAAGAAGAGCAATCTGGATATACGATTGTGTTTTGTAGTAGAAAAAGAAAAATTAAATAAATCCACTACCATTTTACCGAGATTGCCTTATTTTATAATAACATCCTCAGGCCTTAATAAAAACAATTACATAAAATTAAATTACAAAAAATTCAAAAAATCTCTGTGTAGAATTAAATTTAAAATTAAGTGGATATTGATGAGGCAGTCCAAAAAAGAAGAAGATAATTTACACTATCTTTTTATTCATAAAACCGACGTTTCGGAAGATATTCCCTCGTCCGAAACGTCGGTTTTATGAATAAAAAGATAGTGTAAATTATCTTCTTCTTTTTTTGGACTGCCTCATCAATATCCACTTAATTCACTTATCAGTCCGTCTCCAAAAATTACTCCAATCTTATTAAATTTAAAAATTTAAAGAATAGGTATAACAAACATAATAGATAAATTTGTTTGCTATTGGTGAATAGTAAGTATGGTGTTGCCGACATGTAGTAGAAATTGAAACGCAATTGGGTCGCTGTCACAATGCATAATCAAAAGAATATAATTTAATAAATAGGTTTGGTTTTTGTTTATATGTCATTTAAACACTGACCAATCAGCTGTCATAAGACCCAATTGAGAGAGTTCAAGCTTTCACCACCAGTTGGTGCATCTGCAATTTCCAGTTATCAATTGGCGCTAGTAACGAGTTATTAAATGAATTAATTGTTCTTATGGGTGAATAGAGTTTAATATATTTTCTCCGGTAACTTTCTCCCGCTGTCAGGACGTCAGAAGAGATGAATTCGCTATTTCTTAATATTTAAATAACTCCAAAAGATGTCAAGACTATCGTAAATTTCGCCAACATGTAGTTCGCAGTGGTGGGCGGTGAATTTTCATCCAGGGTGATACTGTCCAAATAAGAACCCTTCATTTTTTAAACTTTCAATTTATTCTTCGTTCCTTTTTGCAAAATTAATCGATAACCGTTTCAGATAATTTTTTGTTATTTTTTAAATTTACAATCAGATTTTTTCAAATGAAATTAAAGATAGAGTTGATAGTCTCTCTTCACTTTGGGTACTTTTTATGATTGTTTTTAATTCTTTTAATAGTTGAAAATGAACGTTCTACCGAAGGGTTTTGATAGAGAAAACACACTTGACATTTTTAGGGATGCTCCACATCCACAGCATCCATGGACCGTATGCCACTGATAGTTTGGTATGACAAAAAATAATTTTTGAAAAATATATATTCATCATTTACAATCATAAAACTATTTGAAATAATTAAATTTTACGATTACTTATTTCCAAAGTATAATCAAAAACTCAATGCGGATACTATAAACATTTATTTAGTCAAAAGACATTATTCCATTGAATAATAGATGAAAATCACAAAGTGATCGTTGAAAACATAAGTAATAATGATAATCATAGTGATCAAGAGGAGAATGAGATTCCATAGTATAAGGCCTCGAAGTTATCCTAAGCTTTTCTTTAAATATTAAGCTATCATGTATGGCTCCCGAGCTTCATTCCGTGAAATAGCTAGAAGCTTATCAGTCTAATTAACGAAGCAAACATGTTGTAAAATTGTCATTTACAAATCGTAGCCAAATTTTATTTTCCAGTAACAATTTAATTTCCAAAAATATTGATTCGTATAATTTTTTTAAGGGCAGATTAACCCATAAATCCCCTCCTCCCAGCACACCCCTCTGTACCATCGGCCATGTAAATATTGTATGATATCTTTTACTATAAATATCAATGTATTTAATTTTGGAATTAATAAAATTTACATTATGTTAAGAGAAATTCAACGAATTCTAGCCCGACGTCCTTAATTAGTACATAATTAATATATTGCTATTAAATAATATTAAGTATTGTAATAATAGTAAGTAAATTAATGAAACGGCTGTATTTTGGTGCTGAAAATGTAATACGTATTTTTTTTTTCTAAGATTTTATCAAAAAAAATTATATTTTTGTATTTTTAATGTAATATTTTTGTCCCATTCTCTACTATTACTACAACTATTGTGTATCTAATTTTCTTAATTTCTTTTCCTATGTTTTATTTTAATTTTAGGATAATTTATTCAATTTGATTTATATGTTAGGTTCTTCTTTTCCAATTGAATGCTAGACATAAGATTCTGTGATTTTTATCTTTTTAAATAATAATTTGAGAAAAAAAAATTGTACATATCTACATAAACAGAATTATAAATTTATGAAATAAAAATTTTCTCTATAAAATAAAAAAAAAAAAAAATTGAAGATTTATTAACCGATGTAGGTTCATTTGTATTTCCAGATTCTTGAGATCGATTGATAATTTTTAATTAAAAATAACTTTTAAGGAGTTAGGTGTTGGTTCTAGGTGAAACATTTTAATATAATAATAAAACTTGAGCAAGATACGAGGTAGGTTTCACAAAAAAAGAAATAAAACAAAATTGAGTTTTGAATTCGATATATTTCGGGGATGAGCCATCTAATCACCTCATTAGTACTAAATTGGCAGATTTCTATTCAATGATTCATAGACTTCTCAGTTATGAATACCACAAATTTCAATTAAGAGCTAAACATCATTAAGAATATAGCCCTCAATAATGGTTATAATATTTCGACTATTAACAAAATTTATAATAAAATCAAACGTAAATTCACTATTTCACACTTACACTGATTACAATTTGGAACTGAACAAATATATAAAAAATACCCTTCATTTCTATTGATCTGACATCTCCATTAGCTTATACTCTTAGATCATATGGAATCACTCCTGCTTTATACAACAACAACAATTAATTAATAATAAAATAATCAAAATTGATAAATTAGACAAATCAGGAGTGTATAAATTAACTTGTCAAGATTGTGATGCTTTTTATATAGGGCAGACAGTCCGCTCATTCAAAATACGTTACTCTGAGCATGTAAGAGCTTTTAATCGTCTCAATAGATCCAATAACATTCATTTAGATTCGACCTCAGCCTTCGCAATTCACTTACATAAATTCAATCATTCAACCTCTAATAATAACCCTACCCCCATTCATTTCGAAAGAAAAGGCCTTAAATTGGATTTCTTAGAATCCACTGAAATTAAAATAGCCCTCTCAAATAATTAAAATATTTTAAATAATCAATTAGAAGTGTTTAAAAATACAATTGTTGATTACATATTATAATAAATTAACTAAACATTCCTTCTATTGTTCGCACATTGAATACTGATATTAGGGTAATTGTACCCTTTCAGGTACTTTTCCATTCCTTCTTATAATAGCAGGTATAGTACCCATCAGCTGGTTAAAAACTCAATTTTTCCATTTGTTGAAAATATTAAATCATAGAACATTTTCTCCACTTCCCACTACTTTCCCGTCAATACATACATTTCAAAAAAATAAAAAATTATTATTTGTAAAATTATTTTTCCGAATTATAATCAGTTTTCTTTGACTCCTGATGATGGGCTCACCCCCGAAATATATCGAATTCAAAACTCAATTTTGTTTTATTTTTTTTTTTTTTTTTGTGAAACCTACCTCGCATCTTGCTCAGGTTTTATTTATATATTTTAATTAAAAAATTTGTATTCATTATTATTATAAAAAATTTGAGTTTATAAAAATATACGATCAGAGTGTGGAGATCGCTTTAGATGATTGAAATGAGAAATAGGAAATGTTTTTCGAAAGGTAGGTGCCAAAATATTATTATATCAAATAATAATAATAATAAAAAAAGGAATAAAATTTAATTTCCAGCAAAATTATACCATTATATAAATGAGTATTTTATATGATTAATTTTTCGATTTTGGTAGGAAAATAAAATTTAATTTCCAGCAAACTTATACCATTTTTTTGCAACGAAATTTTTTCTGGAGAGAGACGGACTGGTAGAAATTTTAATTGAATGTAATAGAAGGGAGCCCAGGGGTAGTGAGGAAAGAAAAAATTAACACATATCCTAGGTTTGAAAGGAAAGAAGGAAGGATTCCAATAAATTACACCTTATTTGATATGTGTTAATTTTTACTTTCCTCACTACCCTTGGGCTGCCTTCCATTGCATTCAATTATACCATTTATTTTATATTTCTTCTTCGAGTGCCATACCCGAAATGGGTGTCTACACATATACATGTGCTGAGTGTGTTTAGTTGTTTTACACAGATCTACGGGACCTACTTTTTAACGCCGGTTCCGAACGGCTAATTTGGAGAGGTCACTTGGCAATTATACTCTTGGTAGGTTGCCATTACTTTCCAAGAGGAAGCGACTGCAAATATCTATCTGTCGAGACTCGGTCTCGAACCAGCGATCTTCGAGTCAGCGACCCAACACTCTAGCCACTGACCCACAGGCACCTCTTATTTTATATAGAGATGAAAAAATATAATTTTGTTAAAAAATTTTGAAAAAAATATTATATCGAAGACTTTCTCAAGAAAGAAAAGAAAATGATCCAAAGGAACCCTTTTTTTATTTTTTCGTGTAAATCTGAAATTTCACAAGGCTATATAGTATATATAGGCCATATAGTCTTCCCATTTTTTCGTTTTTCGACAAAATTTTTTTTTCAAGATATTTCAAGAAAAATATATTTTTTCAATTCTCTAGAACCCCCTGATCACAAAGATACTAAAATTTTTATCATTTGGATATTTCAATTTTTTCGTGAAAAATCTGAAATTTCCCTTTTCTGATTTTTTGATGGGTGGAAAAAGTAATTTTTTTTAAGTTATTATATTAATTAACAAAACAATCTTTCTATACACTTTCATTCTTAAGATATCGTTTGTATCTGAATCCAGACACAGTGAGAAATAAAATAAACTGCAACGGGTCGTTGCTAAACTTTATCCAAACTCATTTGAAATATTAATGTGTTTATTCCTTTATTATTAATCAGACATCACTTGTAATTTGCAGTTCATGTTGACTTTAACTCAAAAATAATGATCGATTCTCATTTAACAGTCGAGGAATAACCATTCTATATTGGATTTTTGACATTTCGGTTATTATTGGTAACCATTGGTGAAGATATGGAGGAATCGAATTAAAATGAAAAATAATTATTGATTCTTATCTAATACTAGAGGAATTACCTTATTGCACTTCCATTTTTGATGTTTTGACTATTAATGGCAACCTCTACTGAAAACGTGGAAAAATCGACTTGAAATCAAAAAGACTAAATTCTTTTATGGTAAACAACAGCTTGACATGTTTTGATTTTAAAGTTGATTTTTCCACGTTTGCAGTAGAGGTTGCCATTAATAGTAAAAACATCAAAAATGGAATGCAATAAGGTTAATCCTCTAATATTAGATAGAATCGATCGTTATTTTTGATTTTAAGTCGATTCCTCCATGTCTTCAGCAATGGTTACCAATAAAAACCGAAACGCCAAAAATCTAATATAGAATGGTTATTCCTCAAGTACTAGATGAGAATCAATCGCTATTTTAGATTTTAATTCGATTCCTCTATGTCTTCACCAATGGTTACCAATAAAAACCGAAACGTCAAAAATCCAATATAGAATGCTTATTCCTCAAGTAGTAGATGAGAATCAATCGCTATTTTTGGTTTTTAGTCGATTCCTCCATGTCTTCACAAAGGTAACGGATAAGAAAACAACGCAGTTGCTATGGTTACTTATAAAATGTCATCCCAAATTCTTAGCATTTCACAAAGAGAAGCCTATCCATTCTTCCTAAGTTAGGTTAAATGATCTATATTAAAACGATCAAATTAATAAATTTTAAAGAATTTAAAAAAGTATTACCTTACTCTAGAGTAAAGTACTTTAAAATTTAATTTTACTAAAAAATTTATTTAACATTTTTTGTGGTCCCCAAGGTACTTAATTAGAATATTAAGCAGACTTGAAATCAATGGTGCTAACAATTGATTTTCTTAAAATATTTGAAATTACCAGGAGCGAATAGGAGTGCAATTTCATTCCGACCAATGAAGCCTCTATAACAGCGAGCCAATCGCAGACTTGGAATCAATAGGTGGTAACCATTGATTTTCTTAAAATATTTAAAATTTGTATCCGGATCCCAGGAGCGAGCACGCATGAACTTACCTTCCCACCAATAAAGGCACGATTACAGCGAGCCAATTGCAGACTTGAAATCAATGGGTGGTAACAATTGATTTTCTTAAAATATTTGAAATTTGTATCCGGATCCCAGGAGCGAACAGGAGTGCACTTTCCTTCAAACCAATGAAGGCAGGATTAGAGCGAGCCAATCGCAGACTTGAAATCAATGGGTGGTAACAATTGATTTTCTTAAAATATTTAAAATTTGTATCCGGATCCCAGGAGCGAACAGGAGTGCACTTTCCTTCAAACCAATGAAGGCAGGATTAGAGCGAGCCAATCGCAGACTTGAAATCAATGGGTGGTAACAATTGATTTTCTTAAAATATTTGAAATTTGTATCCGGATCCCAGGAGCGAACAGGAGTGCACTTTCCTTCAAACCAATGAAGGCAGGATTAGAGCGAGCCAATCGCAGACTTGAAATCAATGGGTGGTAACAATTGATTTTCTTAAAATATTTAAAATTTGTATCCGGATCCCAGGAGCGAACAGGAGTGCACTTTCCTTCAAACCAATGAAGGCAGGATTAGAGCGAGCCAATCGCAGACTTGAAATCAATGGGTGGTAACAATTGATTTTCTTAAAATATTTAAAATTTGTATCCGGATCCCAGGAGCGAACAGGAGTGCACTTTCCTTCAAACCAATGAAGGCAGGATTAGAGCGAGCCAATCGCAGACTTGAAATCAATGGGTGGTAACAATTGATTTTCTTAAAATATTTAAAATTTGTATCCGGATCCCAGGAGCGAACAGGAGTGCACTTTCCTTCAAACCAATGAAGGCAGGATTAGAGCGAGCCAATCGCAGACTTGAAATCAATGGGTGGTAACAATTGATTTTCTTAAAATATTTAAAATTTGTATCCGGATCCCAGGAGCGAACAGGCGTGCACTTTCCTTCAAACCAATGAAGGCAGGATTAGAGCGAGCCAATCGCAGACTTGAAATCAATGGGTGGTAACAATTGATTTTCTTAAAATATTTAAAATTTGTATCCGGATCCCAGGAGCGAACAGGAGTGCACTTTCCTTCAAACCAATGAAGGCAGGATTAGAGCGAGCCAATCGCAGACTTGAAATCAATGGGTGGTAACAATTGATTTTCTTAAAATATTTAAAATTTGTATCCGGATCCCAGGAGCGAACAGGAGTGCACTTTCCTTCAAACCAATGAAGGCAGGATTAGAGCGAGCCAATCGCAGACTTGAAATCAATGGGTGGTAACAATTGATTTTCTTAAAATATTTAAAATTTGTATCCGGATCCCAGGAGCGAACAGGCGTGCACTTTCCTTCAAACCAATGAAGGCAGGATTAGAGCGAGCCAATCGCAGACTTGAAATCAATGGGTGGTAACAATTGATTTTCTTAAAATATTTAAAATTTGTATCCGGATCCCAGGAGCGAACAGGAGTGCACTTTCCTTCAAACCAATGAAGGCAGGATTAGAGCGAGCCAATCGCAGACTTGAAATCAATGGGTGGTAACAATTGATTTTCTTAAAATATTTAAAATTTGTATCCGGATCCCAGGAGCGAACAGGCGTGCACTTTCCTTCAAACCAATGAAGGCAGGATTAGAGCGAGCCAATCGCAGACTTGAAATCAATGGGTGGTAACAATTGATTTTCTTAAAATATTTAAAATTTGTATCCGGATCCCAGGAGCGAACAGGCGTGCACTTTCCTTCAAACCAATGAAGGCAGGATTAGAGCGAGCCAATCGCAGACTTGAAATCAATGGGTGGTAACAATTGATTTTCTTAAAATATTTAAAATTTTTATCCGGATACCAGGAGCGAACAGGCGTGCACTTCCTTCCCACCATTGAAGCCTCTATTACAGCCAGCCAATCGGAGCCTTGAAATCAATGCCTAACCATTTATTTGGGGGATCGAAATAGCTTGAAATGATTTGTGTAAATATACACATGGCCGAACTTGGCTGACACACTGCCGTGTGTTTAGATAAAATAATTTATTTTATTATCCTTAAGAAATAATTCCGCTTTAAGTACCTGAAAGAAACAGCGGTCAAAATAGCAAATCATATATTCCTTGAATCATTGCCTCTACCTCCAACTAATGGTTTTGATTATGAATTTATATATACAACATTTAAAATATTTACTTTATTTTGCCTTCGTTGATTCTTCCATTCCCGTCCAACTTAATCTCCTGAGTAACCTTTTTTCTGTATTTATTATTCACACACCACCATAAAATTCATTTTAATAATTCGAGGCGTTTCAACTTCGCTGACATAAATATCTAAGATATAATATAAAAACCCGTCTAAAATTTTTCATATTTCTCTTCTTCAAGGAATTATAAAGTTAATTTCCATCGTCTCCATCTTTTTTTCAGCGACATTACTTGCAGTTTAAACTGCACAGTGTGAGAAGTGAAGTCTTTCGACATCACTAACGTCCTAGCGTTGGGCTGGGAATTGCAAGATGGATATCTCTTTATTGATGTCTATAAACTCTGATTATGATGAAACCAGTAACGTTTAATTTGCTAGAATGACTGAAAATAATATTAAAAAGTTGCGATCTGCCTTAATAACCCCCGATTAAGGCAATAGCTCTAAGAGAGAGAACATGGTAATGTTCATAAAACTGATTTATTAACCGACTTCAAAAAAAGAGGAGGTTCTCTATACAACTGATTTTTTTTGTGTGTCTATGTTACCTCATTTCTCCGCCAATTGTGAACCGATTTTGATGATTTTTTTGCATTGACTTCATTCAAGCTTCCGATTGGTCCTGCTTTTTTTTCATTGGTATTAAACCTTTTTTGTTAGGTTTGTTCAGGCCTAACTTCTTTCTTTATGAACCAATTTCGATGATTCTTTTTTATTGGAAAGGGGATATCTTAGGGATGGTGCCATATTAATATGGTGATATTCTGATGATATGATCAACGACGAAATAACGTAAATCTCAAATTCTTATCAGCGAAATAATCGTAATTATGATAAATAAAATCTTTCATAAAAATCTATAACATTCATTTAAAACCAGCAAACGTTTCGAGAGAATTTCTATATTTATGAATTGAATTTTATTATCATTTTCTGATTCATTCGCCTGACGCTTTCTCTTAATGCAAGGTATTATATTACGTCACTATTCATAACATCACTAAAAAGAGAAAAATAAAAATAATTTTTATAAAAAAAATAAAACCGACCTCAAAAAAACCTAAATGCAACAAATAAAATAATAATAACTTAAAAATAAAATAAAATCCATTTAAAGGTATAAAATAATTATCTTATTTAGTTACAACTAAACAATGAAATATTAACATGAAATTTCTTTTTGAAGTCGGCGCCAAATATATACATTTTGTGAATCGCACTTGATGGATCTTACTTAGTACGTTTGGCGGGTAACGCTCGCTTATAGGTATAGTTTGTTTGGCACCGACTTCAAAAAGTAATTTCATGTTATTATCGTCGTTTAGTTTAATAAACTAAGATAATTATTTTATACCTTTTAGTGGATTATATTTTATTTTTAAGTTATTATTATTTTGATTTTTAAGGAATTTGGTGTTGGTTACTGGTGAAACATTTTTAAATTATTGGATAAAATACTTGGTAGTTTCACATTAAGATATAAAAAAATAAAACGAATTTATTTTTTGGAGAATCTTTAATCTCGATATATATATTTCGGGTGACTAACCGTTACTTTCTGTTTCTCCTGAAGATGGGTTAGTCACCCGAAATATATATATCGAGATTAAAGATTCTCAAAAACATAATTCGTTTTATTTTTTATATCTTAATGTGAAACCTACCAGTATTTTTTATCAATAATTTATTATTGTTTTATTTGTTGCATTTAAGTTTTTTTGAAGTCGGTTTTATTTTTTTTTTATTCTTGTAACATTAAATTCACAGTTTGTCAGTTGTGAATATATTCTTAACAAACTATAGACAGCCTAACCCCGATATTGTCTTCAGGATCCTAATAACCCTTAAAATTATTAATGTATTGAAATTGGGTGAAAAAATGAAACTTTTTCAAAGACTCGGTTTGCTGTGTGCAGTTTTGGAGAATTAATAATTTTTGACGCCATTTCCTTTATAGAAGAAATAGTTAATGAGCTCTTTATCAATGACATAATTTTTAAGCCTAAACCCTACTGTTTATAATTTTTGTTCACAAAAAATCGATGAATATTAAATTGGGGAAGGAAAGTACACTCCTGTTCCCTCCTAGTATCCGGATAAATATTTTAAAAATTTTAAGAAAATCAATCGTTAACGTTTGATTTTAAAGCTCCACTTTGCTCACAATACTGGCTTAATTGAGAGCTTAAAATTTAAAATATATTTATTGATTTATTGGAAAATTCGAGTAGGAAAAATTGTTTAAAAAACAATATGAAAAGAAACAAATGATTTTTGAAATGAAAGTCGTTTCTCCTGCTGCTTACTGATTTCTTTCAATCCACCTACTCTTGAGATTGACAAAATTTTTGTTCATAAAAAGTCAATGAAAATTAAATTTGCGGGAAGGAAAGTACACTGCTGTTCGCTCCTGGTATCCGGATACAAATTTTAAAAAATTTAAGAAAATTAATCGTTAACGCTTGATTTCAATGCTCTAATTGGATCGCTGTAATATTGGGCTTCAACGCCAGCTCAACTTATACAGATTAAAAAAATAAATATATTCATTGATTTATTGGAAAATTCGAGTAGGAAAAATTGTTTTTAAACATATGAAAAGAATCGATGATATTTGAAATAAAACTTGATGCTACTGCTTTTACCGATTTCTTTCATTTCACATACTCTTGAGATCGAAAAAAACATTTTATTTGCAAAAATTCGATTAAAATTATATTGGGGGGAAGGAATATCTACTCCTGTTCGCTCCTGGTACCCGGATACAAATCTTAAAAATTTTAAGAAAATCAGTGGTAAACTCTTGAATTCAAAACTACAATACTCACTGTAATTCTGGCTTCATTGCCAACTTAAATTAGATTGATTAAATAAATATTTTCATTGATCCATTCGAAAGCTCGAGTAAAAAAAAATTGTTCAAAAAAACATATGAAAAGAAACTATGATTCGTGAAATGAAACTCGATGATACTGTTGCTTACTGATTTCTTTCATTTTACCTAATCTTAAGATTGACAAAAATTTTGTTGACAAATAGTCAATGAAAATTAAATTGGCGGGAAGTAAAGTACACTCCTGTTCGCTCCTGGTATCCGGATACATATTTAAATTTTTTTTAGAAAATCAATGCTTAACGCTTGATTTTAAGGCTTCAAATGGCTCGCTGTAATACTGGCTTAATTACCAACTCAAATAATACAGGTTAAAAAAATATATTCATTATCTTTCGAAAACTAGAGTAGAAAAAATTGTTTTAACAACCATTGAAAAGAAACGATGATTCGTGAAATGAAAATCGATGCTACTGTTGCTTACTGATTTCTTTCATTTCACCTAATTCTCAACATTGACACAATTTTTGTTCACAAAAAATCGATAAAACTTAAATTGGCGGTAACGAAAGTACACTTCTGTTCGCTCCTAGTATCCGGATACAAATTGTACAATTTTTTAAAAAAATCACTCCCTAACGCTTTTTCAAGGCTCCAATTGACCCGCTGTAATACTGGCTTTATTGCCAGCTCAAATTATACAGATTAAAAAAATTTATTCATTGACCTATTCGAAAACTCGATTAAAAAAAAATTGTTCAAATGAAAAGAAACGATGATTAGTGAAATGAAACTTGATGCTACTGTTGCTTACTGATTTCTTTTTTTTCCACCTACTCTTGAGATTGACAACATTTTCGATCAAAGAAGAAGAAGAAGAGACATTATCTAGTTAAGAGTACCTATAGTTATTTGTAAATATTAAATCGTAAAACCCAACAGAAATTTAAATTCGTTTTTATTCATTTAAAAATTGAAAAACATTTAATTATTTATATAAATATCCAAATAATAACATTTAAAAAAAAATCATTCTTCAAGGTGACACAAAATAATAATAATAATAATAATAATAATAATACAAACAATAACATCATTTTAATTTTAATTTCATCACTAAAAAGATTTCCCTTCAAAAACATTGAATATTTGTAATTTATTTATAACAACCGTTAATGAATTAATCTTTGATTCAATATTTGATTATTAGTACTCTGTTGTGGATATATTTTTTTTATATAGAGACACATATTCTATTTGTTTTTCTTATGAAACAAAATGGCTCAACATTTTGTCATCCACGAAAAACTATATATACTTATATATAGCTTTATATAAATTGTTATATTCATATAAATTATATTATTAACAGGTATTAAGTTTACTTTTTATTTATATATTTATATATATATTCATTTATTTATCTATTTATTTATATTTATATCGTTTTTGTTTAATTCTACATAATTAATATAATATATACATAACATTTTTTCATTTAGTTATGTTGAGTGAAAATTAAAAGTATATTATATAAGATTGCGTTTGACTTACTGTACCGGCACTCTTCTAGTATTAACCAGGCATGCGCATGCTAAAATTTCTTGAGAGAAAGTTTACTTGCGCATGCGTAGTTCTCAATTGTCTATATTTTCATTTCAATAAGTAGAATACCTTTTATTGATTAATTAACATTGGATATTGATTGATTTATTTATTTTAATTATTTTTTTATTTGTTTTTTAAATGTATGGTTAACATTTATAAATATATTTAAAAAAAAATTGTATTTTTTTTATTTTGCTACACACACACAATTTTTTATTATTTATTGTTTTTTTAATTAAAATTTTTTGATTATTATTTTTTACAATGATTGTTTATTTATTTATAATATGGATGAATGAATAAATGAATAAATGAGATCTTAATGTTGGTATGATGAAAACACAAGACTTTTTATATTTAATGTACCTGCAAGTAATAAGGCCTAAAGGTAGAAAAATGCTCTTAAGTAAAATATCCACACCCATACTGAGACAGATTAAAGTGAAGCAAGTTTTCTGCCAATAGTGAATTTTGTTTAAAAAATTATGGAGATCGTCTAAAAAAATCCACTGTAGTTATTATTTCAACAAGGTTTAATTTAATCAAAGCTTATATTTGATAATTTGCATATTTTTACCTTATGCCTTAGTTCCTTAGTAGTCATGTTGTTTTTAAAAATGATTATTTAAGTTTCTTTCTCTTTTCAGTTTTAGCCGAAAATTAGAAGATTTAAACTAGTAACAAAAACGTTTAATTTGATCTCATTTTCTTAATAATAATAATTTACATACTTTTGAATCTTACGCTTTAATATGTATTGTTACAGACACATTTCATAAATATTGTAGTAGATGTATTAAAAAAAGATCCACTATCACTGTGCAACCACGAACTTACCATTTGAAAGGAGAGTTTCAAATGATATCGACTAAAATCTAATGATCATGAAACCACCGGAAATTTTTTGAATTATTGTATAACACGTTGCTCTCGGAAAATATAGCGCTTTGAAATCAGGTTCATCTTTTTTATACATCTTATTTACATTGTTTTGATCATTGGAACTGGTTTTTTTAACTCCAGAGATTGATTAATATTACCAAAATACTGATGATTGTGTTTGAAAACAAATGTTATATAAAAGGATTCTTTATTTTTAGTGTAATCGGTCCGTTTTTTTATTAGGGAATACATATTAAGGTATACGTTCTTTACTCTAGCAACTCCGAGATAACTATTGTTGAAATGGAGTGTTAATTGAATTATAAGTTTAATTAGAGCTCTACAAAGACAGGTGTATTCGCAGCCGCCTACTTTGATCCATTCAGATTGCCAGTTTACACATGTATGTACTATAGTGGTCCTAATTAATATTGTTATAATATTATTGTTAAAAAATTAAAAAGGATTGTGTTGTTTGTGAATTATAAACATTATTTTATATACAGTGTTAGTGCAACATCATAGTTTACAAACAGGTAAGAAATTTTATTCACATATAAAATTATGAATTATAGGCTGAATAATTTATATATTATTAGTAATTTCATAAGGACTTTTCAGAGAAAATGCCAGACCGGTGTCAAGTAATATTTTTGAGGGCTTTTACAATTAAAAATAAAACTCAGGTCAAGAAAATAAAAAATTTATTAAAATAATTAAACCGAAGATTTGAGTATCTTTTTTGAAAAATAGATGGATTTTTTTCAAAAATAAATGCAGGGGTTGAAGCACTCTGATATGCAATATAGATATATCTATTTCTACTAAAATCTTAGATTTTTTACCTTAAAAATTCCTCTCAAAATTCCCCTCAAATTTCAAATTAAATGTCTTGTTTAATCCACAATAAAATGGTTAATATTTCATCTAATATAACATTATTTTATACAACTAATAATTAATTAGATATAATGGATTTTTAGTTGACAAATTTCAAAATTTGGTCAAGTCAATTTTTCATTCCTATATAACTCAGTAATTATTACATTCATCAAATTTCCTTTCATAGACTAATATGTTAGGTCAATTATAGAGAACAAAATGACACATTGGTTTTGAAATTTACTTGACAAACAACCGAATTAAGCTGGGTATAATCAGTTTCAAGTGATCATTTTTACATAGATTTTCTATTTTATAAATTCATTTAAGCCCAAAACTCGGTTTTTTGTCAATCAAATTTCAAAATAAATGTGGTGTTTTATTCACAATAAAAGACTTAACATTTCATCTTATAGAACATTATTTGATCCAAGTAATATTTACTAAGATATAGCATGTATTAGTTGACAACTTTCAAAGTTCCTTTAATATGCTAAAATCTTAAATCTTTTATATGGAACAAAATCTCACATTGTTTTTAAAAATTTTTGATAAGAATTTTTAAGTATGTATGTAAATGGTTTCTTTGAATAAAGCAACTATTTATTTTATTATAATAATTAAATATACATATAGGAAAGCACTATGACTACATTTACAATCCCATATTATAGCTGTTAGTTTGGATCAAATATGGCAACTGCGAATACTCCCCTTTAAAGAGCTTTAGTTTAATGAGGTGTTAAATAAAATTTTAATGAAAATAAATATTTTTAGTATCATTGAATTATTAATAATAACAAAATATAATGACAAGTATTTGACTTTATTTGAAATTTAATTTAAGCAGGTTGTATTACCCACAAGTACCTTATACAATTATGTTTCACTTTTTTTAATGAATAATCATTTATATCAGTCGCGTTGAATTTGATTGTTTAATACATATTATGGTATTGGGATAAGTATTCCATGGCTTGATTGGTATCCGTGTCCACACTTGGGTGTTGAAAAAACAAACGAATATTGATATATATGAGTGAATTTAAAAATGATCAACTAACACACTAACTGTCTCATTACTGTTATTATGACCATTTTGTAAAGCGACATCCCGCCAGGAGAGATCGCCACCCCCGGGTGTTGCCTTGACCGCGAAACTAAGGGTAGACGAAGCGTCGTCGTCGCCTCCGCCGGCTCCGGCGCGGGATGCCCAGTGGGGAAGGCGCAATTCCACCGGCACGCGGAAGCTAAGCCCATGGGGACCACACAGGACCAATGGGCTCATCATGGTTTCATCTAAAACAAACAAGCAACAAATTATCAATCATTAATCAAGAGTTTTGTAAATAAAAAAATGAGGAGAGTTGGGATTGTGTTAATTTTTTTCCCCTGCTTGTTGACTAAGGCTTTGGTGGTCAAGTTGAAGAACTGGAGAATTATTTCTGGTTGAACGATCTATTCGGAAATTGGAAAATTTGTTTTGACAATTTGGCTTAAACTTTTTAAACGAGTGTGAAGTTTAGAAAAGTGGGAAATTTCTACTTTTTTTTCAGCAAACATTTTGAGCTAGAATGATGAAACTTGGCACAGAGAGATAAATTATTATTAATACAAACCTAGTAGCACAATGTTTCAAACTATATAATAACTATATAGAGCCTATATAGATTCTCGAAATCTATATAGGCATTATGTAGTTACTATATAGTTTGAAACATTGTTTATTTCGAGAATCTATATAGTTACTATATAGTTTGAAACATTGTGGTACTAGGGAAGCTTTTATGCAGCTTTAAGACAGGCGCAATTTAATTTTTCGCCCCCTCTAAATATTTTCACTAATTACATTAAATACTATCACAATAATTAAATTAAATAATTTTTTAATTTTGAGAGCTGAGTTTTGAGGCCCCCTATATTTATGAGGCTCTTGTGCGCTTATGCAGAAATCCGCCACTGCTTATAAAACAATTAGAATTGGCTATGGTTTTTTGCATTTTTGACCTGGACATTCTGAAGCTAAAAAGCCCCCAAAATCTAATCAGTTCTTTGTTCCAGAATGAATTTTAAACGACCTTCTGATTTTTTTTTTCAAGTTATCGTGGTTATCAGAATATACAAAAACAGATATACAAGAGACAGACAATGTACTCCACGTTTGAGACATTTTTAAATATGAATTAGGAAAAAATTTTAAATTTTTGATTTAATTCAAAATTCTACTGCCGAAGCCCGTTGAGCGATGTTAACTGATCAATATTTTGCTAAATAAACTCGATCTTTATATAGGTATATATCACTTGAAAACAGCTTCAGAATTAGAACCCGATACATCGATAATAAACTAGAAAATTTCAACTAATTTTCAAATTTATCCATAGGTAGTCCAGCCTGAATTAATTCTCCATTTAAAAGTTTTATTAATGTTTTTTTTATGATTTGTTATAAACCACCACCTTCGTCTGGTTGGTATCCTGGGCCCAAAAGGGCAGCATTTTCGCCTGAATGTGCCGGACACACTTTAAAGTAGATCTCCTGTTGACTAGCAGGCGGCAGCGCCCCTGGCGGGACTACCAACGAAACCCCCGTACGTTTCGAGTGCAACGTGCCGCCGGCTTCAGTAAACGTGCCTCGAACCATATCGGCCATTTGATCTTGTGTCGTCACGGCTTTCGATGGTGTTGTTGTGATCGTCGTGGTGGTTGTTGTAGTGTTGTTGTTGTTGTTGTTGTTTGTTGAGGAGGAAGTTGAGGTTGTTGTTGTTGTTGTTGTTGTTGTTGTCGTCGGACAACCACTGTCACCAACCCTGCACAAATACCGAAACCCGCCCATGCGACAACCGCAATCTCATCCCAATGGCATGCAAATAACTCAAGAAAAAAGGGACAAATACACTCACTGACATATAGTATACTTACGTATAAAAATATAAAATTTTCCCAAGTTGCTTCATTACACATTTCTTTTTACCGTAATCTCGAGTGAGAACTTTTTGATTATAATGAATATAAAAGTTGAAAATGCTGACTTAAAATTTCTTAAGAAATCACAAGATACTAAATCCAATAATTTTTTTACATATCAGAAGGGTTGGGGGAAGTGAACCCATGTGCTAAAAATACTAATCTGGGACAGATGATTACCCTGTGTGGTGGATTCATCTAACAGACGTATCGGACTAAGTAAAACCTTTATTATTTCAAACTATTCTATAAAAAAGGTAAAAGAAAATAAATATTTTATGAGATATTAATTTACTATGAGTTAGTTTTCTAGGTCACTTGTTTCATGTTAAAAACTAAAAAATGAAAGAAGTAATTTTTTTCAATATATATACTAATTCATAGTAAATTAATATCTCATAAAATATTTTTTTACTTTTATCTTTATTAAAGATGTTTCACCTTGCACCAACACCACAATCTCTATTATATTCTATAATATTTTGGATAATATGATAAGTGTTTATCGAAATTTTGAAAATTTTGTATACCTACTAAAAAATAAGAATAAAGTTAAAACTTTTTCAAAACTGGATACGCTCGCCAATTAGAACCGCTCTAGTAATTAATTATATTTTGTATTTATTAAAAATTATTCCAGAACTTAAGTGACTTGACTTAAATTTTCTTATTAAATTGAAGAGTTGTTTTTGTCACAAATATAATAAAAAAATAATTTCAATAACTATTTGATTTATTGAATTGATAAACTATACAGTTTCGGTCACCACTGGTTGACCATCCTCAGTAGTTCTAAAATTGAAATGAAAATTTTTTCTTTTTATAGAGAATTATATTTTTTATTGTTTCACCGATCGTATCCATAATTGAATTATTGAGATGGAATCGTAGGTAGTTGGACAAAGAAAATTAAATTAAAAACAGAGCTTTCTCAATCAATATGCCGGTCGTTTCGTCACTTTATTTGTCACTGCGGCTTACGGGGATATCAGAAATTAGAATAAGCCGCTAAGTCATAAATAAAGTGACGAAACGTCCGGCATATTGAATAAGAAAACTATGTTTTTAATTTAATTTTCTTTGTCCATCTACCTATGATTCCATCCCAATATATTTTTTATTGTAATTCTCATGATGAAAATGATATTTTCAGCATCTTTGAACCTGAAGTTGTAAAACTAGAGAGCCAAAAATCTAATGAGTTTTTTTTTAATAAGAAATATTCATATTTTGACAAACTTTCTATGTTTTCAAATTATTGATAGTATCGGAATCCAGATACACAGGCAAATTCTCCGATAGAACAAATAATAATGGTTGTAAATGATTTTTCATCACGTTTCGGGTATTTTTAAACATAATGACCAAATAAAAACAAAAATGAGTGAATTCAATACCGGTAAAATTCTGCCCAGAGTTTATCCAAGTTATTGTTGTTATATAATGTTAATTCCTAATTTTGTTCTTACTATTTTATATAAAAGAGATGATCTCTGGAGTTAAATAATTAGGGTGTTATTTTTACCGGAAGCCCTGATACGTCCTTAATATAGTAGTTTAGTATCTTTGATTTGTTACTTTCCCATCAATTTTAGTTAAATTTGGTTTATTTAGTTTTTTATTATTTATTTATTTTATTAATATAGAAACAGTTTCTAGTAATAATTAAATAAGAATAGACAATGAATCATAGTTATTTTTCTTCTTAATACAAACGATTCGGGCTGCCCATTTCAAGGCTTAAGTTATTGTTTTATACTTATCAGTGGTTTTGGGTGGCAAAGTATATTATTTGGGTCACACAAACTCATTAACTAAATTTAATTTTATTTATTTTCTTAGAAAGACGGATTGGTAAGCGAAATAAGTAGGTTATAATGAAAGGCAGTCCATAAATTATTTAAATTTTATTCAATTTCCGACGTTTCCGAGACTTTTTCTCTCCTTCTTCATGGTA
The DNA here is from genome assembly GCA_024734495.1 of Forficula auricularia. Taxonomy (NCBI): domain Eukaryota; kingdom Metazoa; phylum Arthropoda; class Insecta; order Dermaptera; family Forficulidae; genus Forficula; species Forficula auricularia. The sequence continues at coordinate 617,364 of JALMQS010000264.1, forward strand.
ATGGATAGATTGATGGGTGAGTATAACTCGGTTCCCATTCGTCTCTCCTTTCAGTGGCAGAAACAATATTACAATATTTTCCAACATTATACCATAAGTACCATAAGTACCAGATAACCAAGTACACTTATGGTATAATGTTAGAAAATATTGTAATGTGTTCTATCACTGAAAGGAGAGACAAATAGGAACCGAGTTATACTCACCCATGAATAACTATTTAATAACATGAAGAAAGAGAAAAAAGTCTCCGAAACGTCGGAAATTGAATAAAATTTAAATAATTTATGGACTGCCTTTCATTATAACCTACTCATTAACTAAATATTTTTTTAATATTTATTTTCAATAAGTGTAAAAATATATTTTAATTTATTCAATATAGTATTATTAAAAGTGAAAATATTAAAAATACGTTTTCATTTAAATTTTCCTTGGATTTAAAAGTATATTTGGTTATCCTAATTATTAAAAAAAATTATATGGGAGTTAAAAAAAAGGACGTCATTGTGTAGAAGTGAAGAAAATTGCTTAAGTATGGTTTAAAACAAAAGTAATGAAAAAAATGTCTCTTTTTCGGGGAGGGGGTCGCGATTTGAACATATTTCTCAAATTTCGGTCGCGGCTTAAAAAGGTTAATAACCACAGTTTTACGTTAATATTAAAAAAATTCTCCAATCCCGTAGTTTCATTGTCTTTCATATTTAATTATTATATTTAGGTCAGAAAAAGTACTATTTTTTAAAAGATTTTTTTTCCATATTATTAAAATAAATTTCATATCCATAATCCACAGCGGTATTAGATTATTGAATTAATCATCTGAATTTAGCTGTTAGTGATTTGTAAGTGAAGTGTAAAACATAAATATAATTTTCAATATTGATAACATGCATTAACATTTTTTTTAAACTTATTTTATTATTTATTCGTAATATTTTTGTTTAATTATACATATTACATATATATAAATAATTAAAAAAAATATAAAATGTTCAAAAAGCTCACCTTATGTTTGCATCAAGATTATAATGATGGGAATATGAAGCATTTGATGCCGAATTATTTGTGGTTGTTGATGGTTTTTTGTACAATTCAAAAGCAGAGCCTCGTTGCTCTGCTCGGTTCACCAAGTCTAAGCCTGCAGACGAAGCTCCAGAATGATGCGACTAAAATCAGAGAAAACAAAGCTATTTTATATCATTTTGTTTTAAAATGATTTATAAAGTAAAAAATCTGATGTTACACACCAGATTAATATTTCCATAAATCTACCGCCTACTATATTTATGTAGTTACTTATTTTTTTATTTATAAAATTTAGTGTACATAGGACAATGTACCCTACATTGACCCTTATTATGTAAAACAATAATTATTTTATAAAAAACAATCTGAAAACGTTTATTTGAAATTCAAACGTTTCGGAAAATCTATATAGGGACAATATAGTTACTATATAGTTTGAAACATTGTGATACTATATATAGCATAGATTTTGAGATATATATAGGCACTATATAGTTACTATATAGTTTGAAACATTGTGCTACTAAAGAATTCTTTCTTTACCCATCAATGAAAACGTAAAAAAATTTGAATAGGTACTATAGACAAATAAATATTTTGAAAATAGACAATGGTATGATTATCTTGGAGATGAGATTACCTTAAATAAAAATATTTACGAATAATTATTTCATCCCCAAGACAATTTGAATCATTATCTATTTTCATAATATTTATTTAAATAAATAAATAAATAAATCTTTATTCCTCGACCTGCTTAGAAGCACATTTATTTGTATTTGTTTGCTTTATATTACATTTTTAAAAGCAAAATTTTTTCAAATTTCCATTGATAAAGGAAGAATTTCTTCCGAAACGTTTGTATTCCAAATAAACGTTTTCAGATTGTTTTTATATAAAAGTTGTACTTATTTATTAATAAAAAACAAAGTCAATAAATTACTTCAATTTATTATGTCTTTATATAGTTTTATTAAATTGAAAGTTTTTGCCGAGAGTAGCAGAATTTTAATATATTGAAGGAGACAATAAAAGAGTGTGTCTTCTGTTGAAATTATAAATTTTATTTATTTATAACGAGACTATAGTTTCGAGCTGCCCTCTTCATCAGTCTATTACAATGGATTCACAGGAATTAATTTATAAATGAAAGCTTAACATCTAACAACCTAACCACATGAAAGATGTTAAGCTTTCATTCATAAATTAATTCCTGTGAATCCATTGTAATAGACTGATGAAAGTAAGCCCTCGAAACTATAGTCTCGTTATAAATAAATAAAATTTATAATTCCAGCAGAAGACACACTTCTATTATCTCCTTCAATATATAGTTTTATTTACATTACTTACAAATTACGCAATAAATATAGAAATAGGTATTAATTGAACAATTGTATTTCTTTTTGATGCATCTACTCCTCGCATTAATTGAAAAAAATGTTCCTTGAGAATATTAAAAAAAAAAATTATTTTCATTAGTGACATAAAAATCTAAATCTGTAAAATTTTAATAAAAGATGAAGCAAGTTAAAATAGAAATAGTTATTTAACTATTTAATTAATTAATACAATGCGAAGTTAAATATAAGATTATTTGAAAGCCTAAAGGTAGGGATAAAGACTTAATTTATGAGCATTTTATTTATTATATTATTAAAGGCTAGAATTTAAATAATTTTTTTGATGAATTGGTGTAAAATTTGAGAAAAATAACAAAATTAAAGGATTTGCATTGCTTGAGTACTATATTTAGTTATAAATCTGACCGCTTTATGATTTGAAGATGGCACCACTTTATGGTAGCGCCTGAATTTAGACAACCCGAATAGATTGGCAACACCGAAGTTGCCTACTATATAGGATTTTATCAAGAAATATTTAGTGAATTCAAAGAGATTGTAAAAATATGTATTTTAATTAAAATATTGAAGAGATAATTTTTTTATTTTCCAACTCGAATTAAGGAATAATATCATTTCTTTGAAGGAAGGGATTTCGAAAATCTCGAAAAGTTTCACAAGTGAGCCAGTAGGTAGTAATACAATTTTTTAAGATATAAGAGATTTTTTTTTTATTTATTTAATGTCACCGGGAACAAAGCCCATTTAGAGCAGCACATAAGTAAAGTGTTAGTAGGGTTAGTGGGGGAGCCGAGTTTTCAGCCGGTAGAAATTTTTATTCGTCAGCTAGGATCGAACCCCGGCCTCCCATTCCAGCATCGTCATAATTGATCGATGTCGAAACGAGACCAGTGCGTTAGCCAACTGAGCCACCCCGGCTCCCCCATATAAGAGATTTATTAGTTAATGAATTGTTCTCTAATTGAGAAAAAGACAGATATAAGATATATTCTCAAAATAAAAAAATCTATATAAAATGAATATATATATAGTCTCAACAAAAACTTCTCCAATCTATACAGAATAAATTTCTTCGTAAGCTATCCTTTAAACTCTTTATCCTAAATGATACCTCTTCAAAAGTCTCCTTGCAAACTCAATTTAATCTTCCTGGGTAGATAGACTTTGCTGATGTTTGGTTGAGTCTGATTGTATGTTTTAGGTTAAAAATAAAATGAGAGTCTTCTGTTTTTTAAATAAAATAATTTTTAATTATTTCTAGAGACATAGTCGAGGCATTGCTTCATCATCAGTCTATCACAAATATTTCAAATTAGTTACAAATTAAGATTTATACATTGAAAATTTTGAAAAATATATAATGTCTTTTTCTTCATGTTTCCTCTTGGGAGATTAGAATATAACTGGAGCAATATCTGGGTTACTCTTTTGTTTAGGCATTTTCTAAAGAGTTTTACCTTAGAAAATGCCTAAACAAAGTAACAGATATTGCTCCAGTTATATTCTAATCTCCCAAGAGGAAACATGAAGAAAAAGACATTATATATTTTTCAAAATTTTCAATGTATAAATCTTAATTTGTAACTAATTTGAAATATTTGTGATAGACTGATGATGAAGGCAATGCCTTCGAAAACTATAGTCTCTAGAAATAATTAAAAATTATTTTATTTAAAAAACAGAAGACTCTCTCATTTTATTTTTAACCTAAAATAAAAACAATTCTGTTACCATCGACAGTGAAATCTTTTATTCATCTGATTGTATGATTTGTATTCTTATATAATAATGTATTCTTCTAATTTATGTAAATTATGCTTGTAAATATGTAAAAGGAATTGTTCCGTTCAAAATAAATAAATAAATAAAAAAAAAACTCACCTGAGATGCACTTCGATGTACTCCTGAATTTACATTGTAATAGAATTGAGCTCCTGAATTGCGAGGAGATGCTGTGGCTCCATGACTATTTGAGCTGGAAGTGTAATGGCCACTGGCTCTGTCCAAACTGGAGCCATGGCCAGAATCAAACCCACCTCCTCCATTCATCAACTCATCCAAGCCTAGAATCAACAAAACATTATATTAGAGATAAGTACGAGTAATAGAATATCAACGATTTAGAATACAATCAGTCTAAGTTTGATTTTAACTTTAAAAATATATTTTTCCATTCAAATTTCAAAAAATAGTTCAAGAACCTCTTTATTATTAACAGTTATTAGATAGAGAATAGCTTTTCCAGCCTTTTGATTTAAGACTAGTTCTGCGTTTTTTTTTGTTTTTTTTTACTTTTTACTTAATTTTATTTTAACTTTATAATATTCCATTTTATAATAATCTTGCTGACTATACTGATGAATATTATTCTGTAAAGTCATACGCTAAATAAATAAATTAACATTTAGTACATATTCAGCGCACTGGAACAATTAAAATCGGTACTCCCACTTGCTTTGATTTATTTATTTATCCATTTAGTTAATAAACGGAGTGCTACAATAAAAAAATAATTGGAATTAATATAAAAAGCTTATCGGAAGAGCTCTGGCGAAACTTATTTTTAGCATTTTGTTTAGAAATCATTTATTTTCATACGTTTAAGTGTATAAACTGCTAAATTTATATATTTATTTCATTTTTTTCTTAAAGATGATTGTATATTAAATCTGTGGATTAATTTAAGAACATATGAGTAATTTGACTGCATTTGTTTCTTTGTAGAACCTGAAGAAGCTGTAATAAACAGCAAAACCTCGCTATTGATCGTTTAATATAACACTTAGTATTATTCTTCATTTTCCTCTGAAAAATTGATATATTTATTCACATTGAAGATAATTTTGTACTTTATAAAACATTATTATATTATATATTATTTATAAATGATCTACAAAATGTCTATTTGAACATCAAACCAAATTTCATTAGTATTAAATATTGGTCATTGATCTCAGCGTTAATTTAAAGTAACTAAGTTGTATGTCGGTTGGTAAAGTCTTTGTAAAAGTTGACAAAGGGCAAAACCTTAGAATTCACCTTGTGTCTGGCCGGGTGCCCAATCAGATGAAGGCGAGTTATCTGATTGGCCATCCGGCTGACACATGTGAATTCTACGGTTTTAACCTTAACTTTTAAAATGAAAGTGCGTCTCATATGATTGGTCATCCGGCCGGGCACAATGTGAATTCTAAGGTTTTACCCTATGTCAACTTTTACAAAGACTTTACCAATCGACATACAATTGGCCCTAAGAATAATAAATCAATGTGATTACCTGTCGTGCCATTTTGATGTCCCTCGTCTATTCTTGCTCCCGAAGAGGGCCCTCCAAGGGGGGACGCTCTGTGGCCCACCATCTCTGCACCCGAATAGTCTATCTCACGGGAGCCGGAAGACATTTGTGTCGGCCGATAGTTCTTAGGTTTGGGCGGCGGAACGGGTTTATATGAGCCGGGCGGTTTGGTCACATAATCGCTCGTGGATGGCCTAAAAGGAGCAATAGCAAACAAACGGACTCAAAACTAAACGGAACGCACGCACGTCTAAAGGAAAAAACAATAACAACAACAAAAAACAGAAAAAACAGAAACAATTGCGAGGAGTATTAAACAAAAAACAAAAGAGTGTATGAAATTCATAAATATTATATTATTATATATATCACAAAAGAGCGTTTAAATATATCTATATATTTTTTTTTTTACATTTATTTTGTACAAAATAGGAAATTTTGATTTGTCTATTTGGTGACTAATTTAGGAGATGAATACTACACAAGGGTATTAATAGCGCCTATATAAATTCTAGAAGCTTTGAAATAAGGCAAAGTACGAGGAAGCGGAGATGATTCGGAATCCGAGCTAGAAAACAAAAGAAAATAAAAAGAAAAAATAAATGGTGAAGTTGGAAGATATAAAAGAAAGTGTGAGAGAGTGAGAGAGAGAAAGTGAGAGCCCTGCTGCTAGCTATTATACCTATACAAGTGCAAATGTGACTAAATAATATTAGAACTTGCTAATGTGATCGTGAATGAAACCTACAACACCTTTAAAATTAAATATGTATTATGTATTGTTATTATTAGAAGGAAAAAAGTAACCTTTAGGATGTGAATATTTGAAAATATTAATATTAATCGAATAGTTTAATTAAAAATATAGACTGTATAATTTATTTATTTTTGAAAAATATTAAAAAATAAGCTGACGTGTTCTGTTGTGGCCATCCACTTGACTTTACCATACAACCTGGCCCCTCACTTATATTTAATATTTAATAAAATTATTTATAATCATGTAGGGTGTGGGGTTAGTTTTTGCATTTATAGTCCTCTGAGTTTCCACTGATTATGTAGACAAAATTTGGTTGAGTTTGGTCAAATGCCCAAGATTTTAATTTTTTGACCCTGCACTCTCCCCCCCATTTTGGGCGGTTAAAAGTCTGTAAAATGATGAATTGTTTCTAACAAGTGAATAAATCTTAAAAAACTGAATAAGATTTAAAATTAAAAATAGTATTTTGTCGAGTATTCCAATTTTCGTATATATATTATAAGAAGAAATAATATATACTTGGAAGTGAGAAATTTGTTTTTGGAAATTTAAATTAATTTCTTGACAAGCTAGATATTTTGTCTTTAGTTTTAGTTTAATTCTTATTTTTAAGGGTTTCACGAACAAAGAAGTAGCCAGTTCTCAAAAATGGTAAATTCTAACTAAATTAAATTTGAAACTTTATAATTACTTATTTAGTTCCAATTTGTGAGACCAGAAATATAGGAGAAGTTTCGCAAAAGAGAATAGTAAATCAAAATTGACTTTTATCTCACGAGAATACACAACTTGAGTTTCAAATTGAATTTACTTGTGATTCATTTGTTCAATTTTATTGTAAGTAAAAACAGGTTTAGAGCCTAATTCTCAATTTTCACCTCGAAAGCTAAGAAATTGTAGATTTTCTTATAATTTGAACTAAATTATCTATGTATGTACTTTTGTAAAAAGCCCTTTTTGTCTGTTGAAAGATTGGTTTTTATTTTTAATTTCGTTTTTTCTTAGATAGATAAATTCAAAAAATATTGTTGTAAATTTATAAAGATTCAATCAATAAATAGCAATTTTTTTTAAGTATTAGTTCTTTTTAAGAGTAAATCAAAAGAGGGTGTACTTTTCTCAATTCAAATATTCATATTCATATAAAAATATATCTATATTTATTTGAATCAAGTAGAAGATTTATTATTAATAATCAACAGTTCGATAAGAAATGTTTATTATATTATTCAATTTTTAAATCTTTTAATAGATCATCTTTAGAGGTTTAAACTTTCAACAGTATTTTTTACTTTATTTATAAAACATTTCACTTCTTCTCAAATTAAACTGCAAAAAATGATCAAAAGCTCTACGGACGATCTTACAAAAGATAGAAAACCTGAAAGTGTTATTTATTTTCCGAAAACACGATATACTTACCCTTACAACTCAAATTGAATGTGAATCCCTAAGTTTCAAAAAATACTGTATTCTTCGGGAAAATACCATTCTAATTTCATAACTCTTAATAAGGTTTTAAAGATAAATATAGATACCTACTCAATACTAACGTTAGATCACAGTCTAAATAGACCTCTGACGTCACGTATTTGGTTCGGATTTTTTTATTTTTAATTGAATCTAACTTTTTTCATTATTCTTGAAAATAAAATTAAAAATCCTACTTAATATTTTAAATCAAACTATCGATTAATATTAAATATTTAAACAATCACATCCTAAAACTTGAAGTATTTACAATAAAATATCGAGTTTCAATTTCACTACGAATTCTACAGAACTAACTACAAAAGTTGTAACTACATTCTTACTACATTAAATTAAATCCTACCTGTATTTATTGTAGTCATGATGTTTATTCGGCGAAGGTTTTGCGGGACTAGGGTCCGAATTATTATTAATATTGTTATTATTACTGATCGGTTGAGCAGTACTTCGTGTAAAGCGATATGGGTCATGTCCAGGTCCAGGGGGTGGAGCCCCCCGCGGGGAACCCATTGTTATACAACCATTTTTCAGATCATCGTGAGCATTTGGTCCGAGTCTTGGGCCGCCCGGACTTGCCGGGTTGTTATTTGTGTTATTATACGAAGAAGAGTCGTAGGATGACGAGACACTATCATAACTTGAACCACTCTAAAAAAATTAAAAATAAAATAAATAAATATAAAAAATTGTTAAATATTTCCCTTATGTGACTGGTTACCTATTGGGGACTTGGACTTATAAAAAATTGAAAAATGTTGCTACGTTTCGCAGTATAATTTTCTGCTTCCTAAGTCAATTTTTAAGCTTAACCTCCTCGTAATAAGTAATATATAGTTCATTATACCATATGTCGATCACAATTAAAACAATTATCACCTCAAAACAATGACATCCTTTTTTAAAACACACAATTCTCTAGAAGGCTTTTCTAATACAGATAACAATATTATTATTCTTTAATATTGTTATCTGTATTAGTTAAGACTTGTAGAGGATTGTGTGTTTTTAAAAAAGGATGTCATTGTTTTGCTGTGATAATTGTTTTAATTATGATCGACATAATGTATGGTCTAATGAACTAAATATTACATATTACCAAGAGGTTAAGCTTAGAAATTGCCTGAGGAAGCAGAAAAATATACTGCGAAACGTAGCAACATTTAAAAAATTTAACTTCCAATTTATTTCAAGTTCAAGTTCCCAATAACAACCACATAAGAAAAATTTTCAACATGGACAACAACAACAAATTGTTAAATATATTATTACAGAAGAGTTCCAATTTACGATTTGTAATTTTTTAGACTTATTTACCTAGTATAATTATGTTAAAAAAAACTCATTATTTATTGAAAATACGGTCGACCGGTCCTGATAGCGGTCGATTAAGATGCTTAGCATGCCAATGTGGAACTGTGACAGACACAAGCTTAAAAGTCTAAGTTCGTGGTCAAAATGGACAAAATCTCGACTATATTATTAAAAAAAATAAAAATAGCAGGTTTTCACTTAGGCTGATAATTGTGATTCGATTTATAGAATGAAATTTTTGTATGTAAGTCACCTTAGTTTAATATTAATTCATTTAGATATTGTTTTATTAAAAAAAATCGTATTTTGGAACTAGTTTGTGTGAGATTAAAGCGAAATGAGTGCTATTCATTTTTGAAAAAATTAAAATTAAAATTCGTTTATAAGATAAATTCAATATATTTAAAGTATTAGGTATATATAAATATGATTCGTTTTGGGCATTTAAAAATGTTTATATTGTATTTAAAAGAAAGTAATAATAATAATTATAATTTAGTAAGTTTCTAATTCCGAGATTTTACTTTCATTCAATCATTCTAGAATTAAATTAATTGCGTGTAAACGCTATCCTAAATATTATCCCGCTTGGGTGAAATTCGACTCAAGTCCTTAAGTCTAAGTGTAAAGGCTGAATTACCTACATAATGAAAGTTCCATGAAAGTTTTTACTAACATGAGAATCTATTAAACAAAATATTTATAAATAACCGAGTCGAATTTGCATACCGAGGTTTCTCTAACTATATCTTCTAAAATACTTAAGATATCACAAAGTAGTTATTATTTATCATTTATAAGTTAATTTAATTTTTCATAATTTTACTTTAATTTACCTTCTGAATGTAGACAGATACAAAAATCAGGTAAAAATTGCCACTTTTGGGACTCTCTCAGACAGTCATTTTAAAGTGAATTAAATTAAAAACAAAAAATAGACGAATTCTTTTTAAAAGAGATCTTTATATAGAAGTCAAAATCAAAAATAAAAATTTGCCCTCTACAAGATAATCAGTCATTTAACATTGTATTACTATTTTTGATTTCAGGGAAAATTAATACACATAACGTGTAAATTTCAAGTTTCTATCTTATTTAGTTTAAGAGCTACAATGATCTGAAAGACAAACAGACACATTATATATCCACTATAGGGTCCCTTTTTACTTTTGAACCGAACTCTAAAAAATAATAATAGAAATAGACAAAATAGACTCAGCTGATTTTCTGGTTGAAACATGAATATGCAAGCATGCAAGTCGACTCTAGTGACTGTTATTCAAACTTGAAATAAGTCATTGACACTCAGTGTATTATATGACATTTCAATCGTTTCCTTAAACATGATCGTTGGATTTTAAATTGTAAAAAAATACCGGTTTGTTCGGAGGATGACTTGGTGCTCCACGTTCAAGAGATGCGCCACGCCTATGTTGTTGCTGCTGCTGTTGCTGTTGCTGCTGTTGTTGTTGTTGTTGTTGTTGTTGTTGTTGTTGTTGTTGTTGTTGCTGCTGCTGTTGTTGTTGCAAAACAGGCGTAGCATTAATATAATTTGGGGGTTCGGAATCCATATTGGAGCTGGAACTCTTCATCCCTCCAAAGAGTCTCTCTGCGGCGGAGCTTCCACCAGATCGTCCTCCGCCAAGTCGTGATAGTGGCGGTGGTGCTGGCTTATTGCTACGATCAATTCTAGGAGGCAATTCAGGAGGTTGTGGCGAATGAGCGAGGGGCGAGCGGACACCTAAAAAGGAATAATAGGGTTAGAAAAAGAAAAATGTTCTTTATTAGAACAAAAATTTTTCAATTTAATTTTTTTTATGCAACGTTTCGCTTACAAGTGTGATGTTAGGATAGTTTTGAGCCTGATGAAACTTCAAATAAGAGGAGAACAGTATATGATATTCATTGAATTTAATGTTAATGTACTTTTATCATCTGATGATTATTTTAACCCAGTGGTCTTCAACCGCTGGTTCGCAGAAATTTCCTGCCGGTCCACGAAAAATATTGACCGAATCGTGTGTATGTGTATCTATGGAAAGCCATGTTTTTCTGCAGGGTTCAAATACAAATATTTTTACTTTAAGAAATAAAATGGATGCGTTCAAAAAGAAGCTAGCACTTTGGAATACTCTCTTACAAGAGGAAGAGGTATAAATATTTTCTCATTTTGATGAATTTTTGATTACTACTGATGTCAACAAGAGCGTCTTACTCAACATAATTACATAATAAAGCAACATTTAAGAGCATTATCTAAAAAGGTTAATAATTATTTCACTGAAAAGATGCTCGTAACGGTAATCTCTGGATTAATAACCCATTCTTGGAAGATATAAAGTCGTTTTCACTTGATTTTCGTAAAAAATAAAAGCTGATCCAGTTGTCTTCTGATATCACTCTGGTGTCCCTACATAAAATTGCCTAAATTTTGGATTTCACTAGAAAAAGAATATCCTACTTTGAGTTATAAATCTATAAAATTATTAGTCATTTTTTCGACTTCCTATTTGTGTGAAAAGACCTGTTGGGGCCAGAACGAGCATATATATAGATGTGCCACCCTGGCTGGACTCTGTCCTACTCCCCCTCTCCTATTCCTAGTGGCTTCATAAACTTGCTTTGAATACATCGTACGAATCGCAGCGAGTACAACCGGTCGCGCGTTTGAATATAGCTGATACAACCAGACAAGAAGAAGGTGGCCATCTCCTAATGTTTATCTGTTTATCTGTGGTCCATTAAGTTCGAGATACCAGGTGAGTGAAAACCACTTTCCTATCCCTCCTAAATATCTTAAATCAATTAAAAGGGGTAGCTGAACCAGCACCCTCAAAAAACAGTCCATTAAATATATTAAATAGTGTGTCGTGGCCTATTGTCACCCCCGAACTAGTTTTGGCAGCAACAAGACCTTTTCAACCATGTCTATAATAAAAACCAAACACAGAAATAGAATGTTAACGCAGCGCTTCGTCTTCCAGAAACATCTCTGGACTCTTGTATATCAAATATTCTATCAAAGAAGCAGCAAGAGATAACGCACTAAAAAATTGTAATTCTATAACATATACTTATACCGTATAATAAATAAAATACTATCTTTTTAGACAAATTAACTTTTTTAAACTTTTAGTTTTAATTTTTTCTTAAAGCAATTTTAACCGCGAAAGCTAAATAATATGATCAATAATTTATTATGTTAATTTTACATAATAGAAAATAATTTTATTATTTTTTGAAAAGGAAAAATAAATTGAGCATCCGACGAGACTCGAACCCGTGTCTCTCTTCTTTACGCGAAGAGCGGCTTACCAATCCTCCCGCCAGATAAGCTCATTAGATTGAATGTCATTTTTCCTTTTCGCGACTTTTTCTATTTAAAGTATATTTACTTATGTTTTTAGACAAATTAACTTTTTTAAACTTTTAGTTTAGGTAACCGCTCTTCGCGTAAAGGAGGAGAGACACGGGTTCGAGTTCCGTCGGATGCTCAATTTATTTTTCCTTTTCAAAAAATAATAAAATAATTTTCTAATAGGTATGTAGAATTAATATAAGAAATTATTAATCATATTATTTAACTTTTGCGGTTCAAATTGCTTTTTAAAAATACTATCTAAAAATATATTGTTTTTTTTAGTCTTAGCACTCAGCCGGTCCGCGAAATATTTATCCTATTTTCACCGGTCCGCAGGAGCAAAAAGGTTGAAGACCACGGCTCTAACCCACTTCGGACTCCAGGGGCGTAGCCCCCTGTCTAGCAGATACCTGCCGATGGTTAATAAATATTTTTTTTAATATCTAAATGTAGATCACTTTTGATATGGACTATACCTAAGCCTGTTACATACATACACTGTTAAACAAGTGACTTAATTAACTAAAAGCAGAGACTTGTAAATGATATTATGTAAATTGTATTGATTGTATATTACCTCCATTAATCATCCTTGGCGTCTGGGGATGTTGCACGGGATACCCGGCCGGCGAGCTCAATTGATGTTGATGGTGTCTTGTACCTGGGTGGTGATGATGATGGTGGGCATAACTCAAATTCATTGTAGATGAAGTTACAACCGGTCCATCATCCGTGCCATTACCAGGTGACGAAAAACCGTGATGACCCGAACGTTTCGGTGGCATTCCACCACTGCTCGATGGAGTGAGCATATGGTCAGAAGCTAATGCTAACGTTGACTCGTAATTCTAAAACAAACAAACAATTATATATTTGTAGTAAGATACAAATTTATAGAATAACTATTGGTTTAAGATTTATTTGAATAACTCTAAATATATTAGAGACTCGGTAATTCGAGATAAGTAGGCTGAGGATTCATCTAATGACAAAAACTCGGATTATACATAGAAATAAGAAAAAACAAAGGGTAATGTGTAAATAAATGTTTAATGGCTACAATAAAATGTTAAACAATTCTCAAATTCATCAAATCGGGTTAGATTAATAAATTGAAAAAAAAATATGGATTTCGATTTTAAAGAAATTCTCCAGCCTTTTCTTTTAAAATAGTCTCAATTTTTAGCATTTACTAGCAATTTTCTTGCTCTAATTACACCGAACATCGAATTACCGAGGGGTGAATTACAGGGGCTCTACTGTATTGTATGTATTGTGTTTGCAATTATCCTAATATACGGGATGATTCTCAATATAAAAATCCTTGAGAAGGTAATTTTAAGCAAAAAATTAATGTTATATGAACATAGGTCCTATTTTAATCCCTTCCAGAGATAAGATTTATCAAAATTTTATTTAGTAATTATATGAGTACATAAATTTAATAAATATTAGGAGAACGAGCCTTCTGATAATGCAATATAAAAATATTCTACTAATATCAAAGAATTTAAGACTTTAAAAACTAAATTCTTTTTATAAATAATTCGGTCATTACCGCGTGTAGTATTTTTGAAAAAATCTTATTTTCAAAAAGAGATACTTATTTTCTGCTTTAATTAAATTAATAAATATTTTTATTTACTAAATGTGCAGGTGAGTGATTCTTTCTTTAAAATCTAAAGGAAAAATAAATAAAAAGGGAGCCGATATAATGATCTTTTTTCCTTTAGAGCTAAAACATTGCAAGGATGCTGAATACAAGTCCAGACCTGTTTCAGAGATTAAGCGATTAATTGAAAAGAATATCAGATTTAAAATTTAAATATTTATCATTATTAATTCGCCGAAACTGTAAACAGCGTACCGAACCTTGAAAAAGTTTCACTTTTTCTTCCAACTGTGTGTTGTTTTCATTGTTAAAGAAATATTAAATGTATTTAGGTTTTTCTTAATAAAGTTTTGACGTTATATGTATCAATAAGGGCCAGTTGTATGTCGGTTTGTAAAGTCTTTGTTAAAGTTAACAAAGGGTGAAATCTTAGAATTCAACCTTGTGCCCGTCCGGATGACACGCACTTTCATCTGATTGGCCATCCCGCTGGGCACAATGTGAATTCTAAGGTTTTACCCTTTGTTAACTCTAACAAAGACTTTACAAACCGACATACAACTGGCTTTTAGAGCCAATTGTATGTCGGTTGGTAAACTCTTTTTAAACGTTGGCAAAGGGTAAAACCTTAGAATTCACCTTGTGCCGGGTGGGATGGCCAATCAGATGACAGGCACTTTCAGGTGAATTCTTAGATTTTACCCTTTGTAAACGTTTAAAAAGAGTTTACCAACAGACACCTAACCGGCCCTAAGAGAGGCATGTATATGTTGAACTTACCTGTTTCGAAAGATGTGAATAGGGGTTGTTGCCGCCAGGTGTGTAAGGCGGCGGGGCTCCCTGGAACGTCCCCGGAGAACCTGTGATGACCACATCTTCAACCGTTGCTATACTCGGATCTGAGGATGACTTGACCATGCGACCAGTGGCCGTCTGGTGATGGTGCAGGTAGTGGTGGTGGTGAGCTGCAGCTGCAGCGGCCGCTGCAGCCATCGCCGCCGTCGTGGAAGCGTTGGGTGTGTTGGCGGTGGTTGCAGAGGTAGTAGCGGAGGAGTTGTGTGTGCCGGAGTTATCCGTCGGCGACAAGTCCAAGTCCGATTCGGGTGAGGAGGCATACGAGAGACGCGAGGTCATCGGGAACAGGAAGTCGTCGGAGAGGGCCTCTTCCGGCTACGCACACGCACACGCACACGCAGATGGCAAAACATTCAGGCTAATTTACAACATACACACTAGCGGCTGGCCAAGGAATCAAGGGGACATGCCAAAAATTTATCGCGTGCAAGTGACAACAAACACGAATCATGTTTAAGAGAATAGGGAACTGAGGGATACAAAGTAATATATAGGTACGAGCAGCCGAGAAAAATTTCCAAAAGTAAATCATATCAGATCAGCCGATTTGAATGAAGAATTATAATAAGAGGGATAAACAAATTTCAAGTCATTACATCATCAACATTGAGTATACAGTCCTAAGACTGGTTTGACGCAACCACCCGTCTCCACTCGGCTCTGTCCCCCACCAGCTGTTTGACCTCTCTAAGGCCCGGTTGTATGTCGCAAAGTAAATGCTTTTACCTATAACCAAGGGTAGCTGGTAAATGGGGGGGGGGGGCTTGGATGGCCCTCCATTTACCAGCTACCCTTGGTTAGTGGTAAAAAGCATTTACTTTGAGACATAGAACCGGCCCTAAATGTCTCGCATCCCAATCCCCAATAATTTGGTTGAAATATTCTGATCTGGGCCTTCCCTTTTATTTCCCATCTCCCCCTCCAAGATATCCCTAAGTCATTACAATCTATCTATAAGTGTATACTGAAAAAAAAATATTGATTGTTTAATGAAGTGTTCTTCAACCTGTGTTCTGCGGAACCGTAGGGTTCCACTCAAACGCTTTAGGGGTTCCTCAAGTTAATGCTAAAATTGGAATATTTATCTTTTTGTTT
Source organism: Forficula auricularia (assembly GCA_024734495.1). NCBI lineage: Eukaryota > Metazoa > Arthropoda > Insecta > Dermaptera > Forficulidae > Forficula > Forficula auricularia. The sequence goes on from JALMQS010000264.1 coordinate 633,537, forward strand.
GAATAAATGCAAACTTATATCTTATATAAAGTTTTTATAACAAAGGCAGGAAAGCACGTTGTTCATAAGATATAATATGTAATACGACCCCCCTAAAATAAAATCTGGGTGCGCTACTGAACGAAGGGTTTCATAAAAAATTATCTCAAAAAGGGTTTCGCAGGATGACAAAGGTTGAAGAACACTGGTTTAATGTATATAAATGAATATAAATCTTTTATAGAACAACCTAGAAAGGTTTCAAGAGAAATACTCCCTTTATCAATGGAAATTTGAAATATTTGAAAAATACTAGGTACTTTATAAAGGAAGTAATTATAAACAAATAAATAGTTTGAAAATAAACAATGATACAGATTGTCTTGGAGATGAAATTATATCTTATAAAAAAATAAAATACTTATTCTCTAAAAAATTTTGATAAATATTAGAAAAACAATCCATACCTGACCTGTTTTTTAAAATTTCGATTATTTCGAAAATTAATCTTTTTTCATAAATTCCGCACGTTATCTAAAATTTTGGGATTGGAAAAGTTGAAATTGTCGAATATAGTTACCATGTGCTAGTTACTAGCCATTTAACTAGCCTGAAACACAATTTCGACTCAAAATTTGAGATAAAGAGCAGAATTTAGAAAAAAAAGATTAATTTTTGAAATGATCGAAATTAAAAAAAAAATCAATTAACAAATTGTCAGATATGGATTGTTTTTCTAATATTTATCAAACAACAATTAGTAGAGATTGTGGTGTTGGTGCAAGGTGAAACATCTTTAATAAAGATAAGGGTAAATAAATATTATATGTAATATTCATTTACTATGAATTAAGGATTCTTGGTCACTTGTTTCACATTAAATTTTTAGAACAAAAATAATTTTTTCATCTTCAAGACAATCTCCATAATTGCCCATCTTCAAAATATTTATTTGTATATAGTTAGTTTATCATTCAATTTTAAAGTGACTATATTTTAAAAAATTTCAAATTTTCATTGATAAAGGGAGAATTTCTCCTGAAACGTTTAGAATTTTAATAAACTATCTAGATTGTTCTATAAAAGATTTGTATTTCACAAAGAGAAACAAAGAGGTCGTCCTCTGCCCGATGCAAACAAACATACACACATATATATGAAAATTATATATCTGTATATATATTATTTATTTGTTTGAGACTATAGTTCGAAGACCTGGTCTTCATCATCAGTCTTTTTTAATTATAAATATTATTTTTCATGGGGTCAAAATCGTATGGATATTGAAAATTTTTACTGGCTCCCAGCTAAGTAAAGATCGAAAAATTTTCAATATCCATATTGACCCCATGAAAAATAATATTTAAAATTAAAAAAGACTGATGATGAAGACCAAGTCCTCGAAACTATAGTCTCAAACAAATAAATAATATATTTACAGATATATAATTTCGATATATATGTGTGTATGTTTATTTGCATCAAGCAGAGGACAACCTCCTTGTTTCTCTTTGTGAATCAACAACTCTGCTACTCTCGGCAAAACAAAAACTTTTCAATTAGAGTTGTATTTGTTTATAAAAAAATGAATTCGAAATTATACCTTATTTTTGGATAAACTAGAAAGATGAAATTTTACATATGAATGTAATGTCGTCAAATTTAAGGGACAAAACGAAAATTTAAAAAATTTTAAGATTAGAGTGTGTGTTGAGAGCGGGGCCTATATTTTTTACGTACGAAGGACATATCAAAAATGGTTAACGTATCGGCAGGAGAGCCGAGCAAAGTTTTGGTTTAAACCAAAACTTACTATATAGTGAAGTCAGTTCCGAAAAGATTAAAATTTTAAAATTTGAATTTTGAAGAGAAAAAAATATTTCTACAAATCAGCTGATATGATTTAAAATAATAAAAATAAATAAAAATTCGGTGGATATACTAGCATCTATCTCTTAAAAGTGATGACTAGATTAATATACGATAAATTCTTTACCAATTCTAGATTATTTTAAATAAACTAGAAATAAACTAGAAAATATTAACCAATTTTTAATTTCATCACGGATCGCCTAACTCAAAATAATATTTCGGTTCATAAATATTATCACCAAAGCTTCAACAAAGACATTCAACAAAGACATTCTCTAAACTTAAATAAAATTGTTTCGCTAATTATTAAAAATTCTTTTTTGGTTAATCGTATCCATAATTAATTAGTTTACAAAATCGTAGGAAATTGCGGATAAATAAATTAATCACAGAGTTTTATATTGAATAAGAAGTACGTTTTATTCAATAATAAAACTCTGGGATTAATTTATTTATCAGCAATTTCCTACGATCTTGTAAATTAAACATTATTTTTTTAAATATTTAATCAACCCATTTATATAGATATATCTTTTGCAAAATAAATAAATAAATAAATAATAAATAAACAAAATTTATTATGGTGCATATTTTCATTCCAATTAATTAAAGATAAACTGAAAAGGGTGGATTTATTTTTCTAATATTTTATGAAAATAATCAAAATAAATTAGTATATTTTCTTTACATTCAGTTTTCTGAAACTAGGTAATTTTGTTTATTTATTTTTCATTCCACCCCGATTAAATCTTTTTACTCTGACCATAATTATTTCATAATTTAAAACCGAAATGATTTATTTAGATAAATTAATACACAACTATTAGTTTTTATTTTTGAAGAAATGATTGAAATATTAATTTTACTTGAGCTTCATGCAATTTTGGATGCAATTTGTTAGCATCTCTCTAAAGAGAGAGAAAGAGAATGAAATGTTAAAAACATGAATTCAGTTACATGCAATAAAAATATATAGAGAAATAGGAAATGGAAGGAATATTATTTAACATCTGCAGAAATACAATTATAATTCTGCAGTATATATATTATACAATTTGATAGGGTTAAGTACATTATCTGTTAAAAAGCTTCGGCTGAAACCCCACCAAGAATAGACATTTTTAATAAAATTTTCTCATCAGAAAGCACAAAGTTTCAACATTAATTCAGGAGAAATTTTGAAGTCTTAAGAATTAAATGAGAGTATTTAAATTGAGTTTTTTTTTACGAAGATGATTACGTGATTAGAGTTATTTGAAATTAAACGAAAAACACGCGAAAAACTTAATTAACAGGTTTACATATTTTTCCGATACATGTTTGGAGTTGATATTTATTTTTTCTTTATTAATTTGATTTCAAATTACACGTTTAAGGACGAGCTCTAATCACGTGATCATGGTCTGGAAAACTACCACGAAACCTTGCTTGAATATGCTTCTGTTAACTTCATTATGGCCTTTCCTTGAGGCTAATATTTGGCATTATAATCTAATAAGGAGTGCTCAATGCAATTTCGAATTTCGTTTTAAAATATATTATTCATTTTTTAAATAAAATAGGACTAAATATGAACAAAAATTTAAATTTTGAATTTGTGTAGTGATAAAATTTAAAGAATTATTGATAAATGCCCGAAAACTAATGATGGCATAATATATCGTTTGCTGAAATGTTTATTTTAATAAATCAAATAAATTTAAACACAAAGTAATAATAAAAATAATTTTTTCTCGTTGATAGTTAAAAAATAATCATTAAAATTCAAGTTTTATTTTATAAATAGGAACAAATTATTCTTAAAAATAATCCTAATATTATGAACAAAAAAAGCATTGAAATCACTGAGCTTAGCCTCAAACTAGACAGATATGACGTCACTGGTACTATATTCAAACGCTTTCTATAGATGTTAACAATTCAAAATGACTATGGAATTAAGTATCGAAACGTTGATGCATTCCGATGAAAATATCTTATTAAACAAGGGTGCCCACCGGGTGGGGGGATTAAGACGCAGAATGCGTCATTGAAATTTCTGGGAGGGGGGTTGAAAATGGCTGGTTGCAAAAGTTCAAAAACAAATAATTAGTGCTTAGCAAAAGTCGAATTAAAAGCTGGAGTGGAAAATAAGTTATCGAGGGCGTTTAATCTGTAATTTTTAGAAGAAAAAAAAATGTTGATATAATTTAAAGTGAATTAAATAATACATATCTCAATCAAAAAGTTTGGGACCGACAACAGTGCAATACAAAATGTTTGTAAAAGTAAAATCAATGTCATTGCTAAGGGGTGAGAAACATTCAAAAACAAATACTGCAAACTAGCGCTTTTATTGCAAAGAAAAGGATTTATTTCATTAACAGAGGGTAGTTTAAAAAGAATTTCAGTATATGAATTGTCAAGTTTTATAGGTTCAACAAAAAGTAATAAAATATACTGTACAACTAGTAGGCCTAAAGTTTTAATAACAGCCATACCTTTTCTTTAGGAAAAAGTTTTAGAGTAGGCCTACTGTTGTTATTCCTCTATTTGAAGGGGGGAGGGTATTTTTCATGAACCTGGAGGAGGGGAGGGAGTCAATAAGCTCGGGGGGTGGACACCCTGATTTAAAAATATACATTTTTAATCTAGATAGTTTCAGCCAAAACTTTTCTACAGATAAACTACTTAACCACCGGGAAGCATCATATCTTGTAGTGAATTAATCAAGTGAAGGTCAAATGTAGCCAAAATACTGTTCGGTGACTACAGGCAGATAAGCGTGGTGGGTGTCTGCAAGATGCCGGGGCTCGACAAGCACTTCATAGGGATGCACGGAGGAAGTGGCGGATCCATGCACCGGGGGGGCGTAGGACCGAAAGTGGTAGGGCGGAGGGGGAGGGGGAGGGGCCAGGGGCATCAAGTACAAATCGGAGACGAACTCGGCCGGTGGCAGCTGGTAAAACACCAACACCAAACAATCCACCCACAAATCGGAAACCAACACCAAAAAAAAAGAGAGAAAGAACAAACCAGGGCTTACTATGCATTCCAAAATTTTATTAGAAAAAGGTTTATTTTAATAACTTGTTTAAATTTTGGTTATTTCTATAATTTTAAATTAAGAGTCTTCTATAAATTACGCCCCTTCTCCAATATAATGGTATGGTAACAAAAGAAATTCGAAATCTCTTTCTCCCAATCCCCTTTTTAAATGGGACGCTAAAAATGAAATAATAAAATGAGCAAATCCTAAGACATATAATATATTCACTGATAAAGATGAGCTTTGGATGCTTTGGAATATGAATAAATAATTTAAAATACTCCACTTTACTATTAAGTAAGCGAAAGTAGGTAACAATGATTTATTTATCTTAATTTTTCAAAGTAAAAAATAATTTGAAAGTTTATATTAGGAAAATAAGGACAAGTTTTTTGTGTGACTTTTTTACTTATCCACCAACGTTTCGTCGACTTATCCGACTTCTTCAGGGCTTCAAATAGTCATGTCTCACATTCGTCTAAATTTTCTTATTATCTAATTTAGACGAATGTGTGACATGACTATTTGAAGCCCTGAAGAAGTCGGCAAAGTCGACGAAACGTTGGAAGATAAATAAAAAAGTCACACAAAACTTGTCCTTATTATCCTAATATAAACTTTCAAATTAATACAAATTATGGACGGAAATGATAATAGTAAAAAATAATCTAGTAATGTTTACGCAGCTAAAAACAAACTAGATACAGTAAAGTAAAAAATTCTAGTGAGACATGACTATTTGAAGCCCTGAAGAAGTCAGATAAGTCGACGAAACGTTGGTGGATAAGTAAAAAAGTCACACAAAAAACCTGTCCTTATTTTCCTAATATAAACCTTCAAATTATTTTTTACTTTGAAAAATTAAGATAAATAAATCATTGTTACCTACCTTCGCTTACTTAATAGTAAAGTGAATTTTGCAAATGATATTTATTGTTGCCTAGATTTCAACCCCTAAAATAATATTTTGTCTATAGTAGTTAATTTTTTGAATATTTGAAGTATACTACTCAATTTATAAGTTAATTTTTAAGTAAACTTACCATAGTATCTTGCGCTTAATCTTTAAAAATAAATTTATTTTAAAAAGAAAACAAAATTTTGAAGATCCCTCTTTATAATAGGTTGGGAAATTTATAGACGTCCCTTAAAACAAGCACCAATCGTGTAATTTCAATCTAAATAATATTTAACAAATATTGCTCGAATTTATTAATCCTTTCATTTCAAAAGAATGTTTGTAACAAATATCGTCAAATGAATCTTAAGAATTTCTGTTCAAATCTCTACGATTGTTCATTCAAAATGTTAATATTTCTGGTTTTAGTTGAAAGACTTCGATATTAGCTCCATTTATGAAACTGCAATCGTCATTGGATCGAAATTTATTTATCGTTTAAACCAAAATTCAAAACCATTAAGCTTAATTTTGAGTATTTATCGTAAGATCAATGTAAATTAATATTTTACAAACTAAATTTTATATTAGTAATTGAAATTTGATCATTTGATGTTTCTTCAAATTTATTAAGTCAAATAGGATCATATTCTTTACATAGATAATTAATTATTAATAACTATAAGAAATATATTTACAAAAATAATGGAATAAGAAAAAGGAAATTATAGGAATCTAATTTTTGAAGAAACATCCATGTAATTTGTAAGCCTTGGATAAAAATCTACAACTAGTGTCTACATTAAAGAAAAGCAAAGTATATTATCGAGCAGAGTTGTAATGTTGAATGTGTCTACTGGATAATGTTTATAGGTCAGTTGCGAAAGCAACTAATAGACAAATAGAGAAATAGATAGAAATATAGAGAAAGTAACAACTAGTGTAGTTACATGCTTTGGAATATTATATTTTTTGTTATTTTGTTTTTCGATTTTTGGGGAAATAATAAATAAATACAAATATTTTATAAAGAACAATCTGAAAACGTTTTTTTTTACTTAAGGAAAGTGGTGTAGGTTTTAGGTGAAACATGATATTAATTAATAAAGTTAGGCGCTAATGACCCTTGCCGTTGATGCGCCCTTAAACACCTATATATAATAATAATAATAATAATTAATAAAGTAAAGGTAGTGTAGTTTCACAGTGAATGAAATAAAACTCAAAAAGGTTTATACAAACTCAATATATTTCGGATTATTAGTCCATCATCAGGAGTTTACAGATTAAAAACATAACGAGTTTACAGATTAAAAACAGTTTTTAATCTGTAAACTCCTGATGATGGACTAATAATCCGAAATATATTGAGTTTGTATAAACCTCTTTGAGTTTTATTTCATTCACTGTGAAACTACACTCCCTTTACTTTGTTAACGTAAAAACGTTTTATTTGAAATCCAGAAATGGAAATTTTATGAAATTCGAAAAAAAAATTGCTTTAAGAAAGGGATATTTAAACCAACTTAAAATTTTTTTTGAAAATTGACAATGATACAGATTGTCTTGGAGATGAAATTACTTGAATATTATACATTAATATTATTATATTCAAAGTAATTTCATCTCCAAGACAATCTGAAATTCTTCCCTTATCAATGGAAATTTTAAGAAATTTGAAAAAAATAGTTGTTTTAAGGAAGTAATATAAAGCAAGTTTAAAAAATAAATATTTTTAAATTAACAATGATCATATAGATTATCGTGGAGATGAAATTAATTAAATATTATTCAAAGTAATTGTATCTTCAAGACAATCTGTATCATTGTCAATTTTCAAAATATTTATTCTTTACTTTATCCAATGCGAAGCATGGGTAAAATATTGTAATCGGTCTCGCGGCAAGCGCGACTTCAAAGGGTCCTCAGGTGAAGACTACGGAACCCATGCTCTCAATTAAAGTAAGAAATTGTAGTTTTCAATTATGTTGAATTTTAGCACGTGACGGTTTTGCCAAAAATTAGATGGGGTCTCGCCCAGAGCCCAAAAAGTGTGATTTTTTCATTTAGTCTCTGCGGATGGATGGGTGTTATCGTTTTTTTCGTCCACGATTTTTTCTACACCTTTGAACGGATTGAAATGAAATTGAAAACATACCATTATTTTTACCTATTAATATTTTATATTAGTTTTTGGTACATATCGGCCGACAAACATTAGTACTTTATTCTAGTACTTTTTTAGTTTTTTCTAAATATCTTGAAAATGACTTAACCAATTTTTATCAACTTTAATATTCTAATTAAGTACCTTGGGGACCACAAAAAAGGTCATATAAAGTTTTTTGTAAAATTATATTTTAAAATACTTAGCTCTAGAATAAGATAGTATATTGGATAAAGTTTAACAACGATTCGTTGCAGTTTATTTAATTTTGCTTTATATTCCTTTCTTAAAACAACTTTTTTTTCAAATTTCTTAAAATTTCCATTGATAAAGGTTCGAATTTCTTCTGAATGGTCTGGATTTCATATAAGCATTCTTGTTCTTTATACAAGATTTATATTTATTTATAAACTAAGCAATTAATAAAAATTTTTCAATGAAATAACAAATATCGACCTGATGAGTTCTGAAATATATGATGATTTTGAGGGAATTTGTATTTTCATACCTTGGTTTCGCTCATCCAGACTGGACCAGTTTGATGTTTGTCGATCAATTCGCGAACTTTACGCAGCCACGAATCTTGATTACTCAACGTCACTGTACTGCTGAACGTGTGATTCCACAATTTCTCCAGTTTTTGACATTGTTCTAATAATTTTTTGGAACTCTTATGCGCTGACCTAAAAAAGAAAAAAAGAAAAACATGAGAAAAAGTTTCCCCTAGAAGATCTATTCAGAAAATAATAATTAGTTTTCATCACTAAGTAGATAGAATTACAAAAGAAGAAGTTCTTGAATCGGAGGAAGTAGAACCTTGTGGAAAAGTCTGAGTAGAAGAGCTCAGATGATGGGACACACATTAATACACGGGAATTGCTTATGGGTATTTTAGAGGGGAAAGTGGAAAAATAAAGGAGAAGGCCCAGATTAGAATATTTCTCCCAAATAATTAAGGATATGGGATGTGAGTATTTTTGAGATGTCAAGGAGTTGGTATGGGACAGAGGCGAGTGGATACAGATGATTGTGTCAAACCACCCCTAGGACTATGTACTCAATGATGATGATGATCACTAAGTTAAAGTGAAAGAAAAGTTATACTTAGAGCGATCTATAAGCGTAGAAAAATAAAATAAATATGCTCTAATAAAAGCCAAGATTTTAAAAATATTTCTCTTTAAATATCACTAAAACTACGCAACATCTTGAATTACAAATAAATATTATAAATTTACTTGCAATTTCGACCATTAAAACTATAATGTCCGAATCTATTATATACCAAAACAATAGTTCTTTATTTTACTAACTCTACTAATAAACTGTTTCACTGTTGCTGCACATTTCATGTCTTCCTATACTTGAGGCAAGATTTTAGACTACTTGACAAAAATAAAATACGGATTTTCATCAGAAAATATAAGAATTAGCCTTAGTAATATTTTTACAATTGATTTTCATTCCGAATTCCTATACAGTTTATGATTTTGAGATATTTTCGATCAAAACTTCTTAACAGGCGACTTTGTTTTGAGCCATTTTTATTGCGCTAAATATATGGAACAGAAATATTTGTAATCAAAATATTTTGTTTCATTAATAGGAAGAAGCTTCCACTTTGATTTCCAATTTACCCCTTGTTTTGAACTAGATTTATAGCAAAAAACTAAAACTAGATTTATCAAAAATGAAGCTGTTGAAGCTTTGATTTTTGTGATTGATTTGATTTAAAATTGAAATTTTAGTAAAATCACACGTAATTAATTATGTCATTTTACTAAAATTTCAACTGTAAAACTACTTATTTTTTAAATAAGAATAACTTAATAACAGACAAAGAAATGTAGTTTTAGTTTTTTAGCTATAAATCAGTTTCTAATTGAGCTAAAAATCAAAGAGGATTATGATTTTTCAAATTTGGATAAAAAAATCCAATTCTCTGCTGATTGTTTTTAGTTTTGAATAGAATATTATTCTTATTTCTTAATATAGATAAAAAAGTAATACTTAAAGTTAAAACGGCTAAGATCAAGGACACTTAAATGTATAGCCCACAGGTGTAAGAAAGTACAATAAATAAGTAAAAAAATTAAGTACTTTGATATTTTTTTTATAATAATCTTTATATTAAAGCTTGAAGTTTGTAAATAATAGCTAATATCTTTTATATGTTTTCTTACAATTTATGTATGTTCTTACTCAATTTCTTTGGAATGTACTATGAAAAAACAGAATTAGTGCAGGCACTTAAAAATAAGAAAAAATAAAAAAAAATCTATTAGCACCTACCAAGGAAACATTTCCGTAATTGGACTGCATAAAACAAACAAAACAAGAAACGTTAAAAAATGAACTACATATATCTTATAGATTAGTTTTTAAAAGATACGAATCAAAATCTGTTATTAAAAAAATGATTTGTTTTAATAATTTTTAAAAATAATAAATAAATAAATATTTACTTATTCAAACCGGCCCGTAATTGTTTGATGATATGTTTATTCTCGGCTCGAAGAAATATCACAATAGGATAAAATTGAGCATAGTTAAGCCGATCAACGGCTGTAGGTGTTACATCTAATAAAGCGTGTTTCCCTCGTTCCATGATATCTCGAATGGCCGACAAACGTATAATTCCCGACGCTTTCTGACTCTTCGCTGTGTCTTCAAGAGGATTGTCGATTTCTAAAAAAAAAAAAAATGATTGGTCCAAAAGTTACTTTCCACATGAATCTTAAAAACATTTTACTATAAAATGGTAAAGAAATTATTCGTTGCATCAGGATAAAGTATTGAATTTACTCGATTTTTTTTTTTAATTTTCAGTTTGTAGCTAAAATTGTTTGTAGTCAAAAATTGCCAAAAGCGTATCGAGACTTAAGAATTTTTTAATTTCGTTTTTGAAATTTTGATTAATTTCTAAGAAAAAGAATAAGGGGCCATTCATAAAATACGTCACAGAAAATTTCTCCTTTTTGGACCTCCTTCCCTTCGTCACGCTGCGTCACATTTTCTGTGAGCCCCCCGAACAAATATAACTTCACAAAAGCTAGATCCCCCCACCTATAAACGATTTGTTTCCTGACAAGTTAAGAAAAAATTTAAAATAAAATTAATAGAGTGGGAACGTCACGTTTCCCTAGACCCCCCACCCCTCCCCCCTTGTCACATATCATTACGCTAAACAATCCCACCCCCAGGTTGAGAACGTATTTTATGAATGGCTCCTAAAACAATTTGACCACAAACACAAATAGGTATTAAAAAAAAAATGGACACATGAGATCTAGAAACTCAAAGTTTGAAATTTTTAGCTGAATACTTTTCTATCATAAAATTAAAAAAATTAAATTTAAAAATATAGTTCCCGGAAGATCGAGATTTTCTCGGTAACTTTTTTTTATTTTTTATTTAATGACCTCGGAAATGAATTCATTTGGCCAGTTCCTTTTGTTTTTTAAAGAGTAACAATATTTACATTTTAATATATACATATGTACACTTATAATTATATATCAACATTTAAAATTTTTAAATTTATATAAATAGTTTGGATGCTAGTAATAGTTTTAGTTTTTATATTGCCTCTTGTATCTCGGACTCATGACAGTCAGGATTGAAATGAGCATGAATTAATTGCATTGATGTAGGAAATGGTAATTTTTGAGAAGATCTATTATAAAATAAGTCAATAGCTTTAGTATTTTTTGAGCATCCACAGAAAAATGTGATTGACATCACCCAATTGGATTTCATCACAGCCACAAAAAGGATTGTCTCTTAAATGAAATTAAAAAAAGTTTTCTGGGGGTTAGTTAATAATACTTTATTTTTAATTTTGTATTTATTCATCTACTCTAGTTTTATTTTGTTTCAACCACATGTATTTCATTTCTATTCACTTAGCTATAAATAATCGATTTAATTGAAAAACATATCAAAAAGATTTTTCGCTAGTTAGCTCTTTTTAATGTCCTTGAAAATGGTTAAAAAAAGTTTGTTTCATCAAAATGTTTAGGACTGTTTTTGAGATAGTCCGAACACCCAAATAATTTTTGTTCGTTTAATATAATCGTAGATAAATAATTACAAATCTTTTATAGAACAATCTAGAAATGTTTAGTAAAAATTCAGACGTTTCAAGAGAAGTTCTCCCTTTATAAATTTGAAAAAAATAGTTGCTTTTAAAAAGAAATGATAAATAATGAGAGATGTTTTATCATTTCCTTTTTAAAGCAACTACTTACATGTTTTATCAAATTTCTATTGAAAGGAAAATTTGTCCTGAAATGTTTGGATTTTTAATAAATATTTTCTAGATTATAATTATAATTATGTTTCACTATAAACCCATACCGCGTTCCTTATTTTTTATCGTTTCTATATTGTTCTATAAAAGATTTGTATTTAATTATTCAATCAAATAAGGCTAAATTTTTAAAAATTCATTTCGTTTAAAATTACAGTGAGAAAAGGTTCAAAATACCCATTTTAGGTGATTTTTGTACCAACTCAATTTTAATAGAGTAAAATTCTGAAAAATTCTTAAAATTTGTTTCATTCATTATTTTCCTACGATTTGTTCATTTTATCATTTCATTTTTAACGTTCTGTCTAAAAATTAATTTTCGTGGGGTACAAAATAAAAAAGTATTTTTTTTTTGTGTATATATGAGATATGTTATGTAAATATTTTTCAACAAAGAGAAATGGCTGAAATGACTATAAAACGATAAATATTTATATGTCAATTTAATAACCATGGGTGTAGTTAAGGGGGGGGGGTGCTCCCTTACAAAACCAATGCCCCCTTCCTAGAAAAATCAAAACTCCGTTAGATTGCTTAAGTTCCTAGTAGCACAATGTTTCAAACTATATAGTAACTATATTGTCCCTATATAAAGTTCGAGAATCTATATAGGCACTATATAGTTACTATAGAGTTTGAAACATTGTGCTACTAGGGGTATTTCTCATTAAATTTTTTCGTTACTTCCAAAATTTGTCAATTCTACTAAAAAGTTAGTTGATCTCTAATCTGATTACCAAAATTAAACCTTGTGGTGGCTAATCAGCTGGCCGGCTGATCCCCTAACTATGCCAATGATTATAATGGAAAATAACTTTCAAGCTACCCTATATACATATTTATAAAATATACAGTAATATATTCACTTACGAGGTGAGGTGAATTTATCGGGACTTTCGTCCAGAAGTTTTTCCCTGGCCACATCGGCCACTGGACCAAAAAGAACCACTGGCCGAACAAAACCCGGATGTCTAAGTACAACTCTTTCATAGGCGGGGAATTTACTAACACCAGCCGTTTCCGCTAACACTAAATCGTCCCAATGTTCGCGTCCAAGCGATTTACTTCGCCGGTGGCCATGACTACCGCGCCGTCGGCGAAAAAATGAACCCCGACTCTCGCCATTGCCGGAACTGCCGCCGCCACACCCTGTACCACTTGAGAGTTCCTTCTTCGTCGCATTGAATTGAGCGGTGGCCAACTCTTCAGCACGGGCTTTGTTTGGAATAATGCCTTTCTGGACTTCCTGGTTATTGCGACCTGGAAAATTTATTGTATTAGTCAAACAAAAACGTGTTAAAAATGGCAATATTTCAGAATACAGTGTGTGTGCATAAATATTTAAATATAAAAGTTTTCATATTAATCAATATTGTTTAATTAATTCTATTAAATACGTTTTTTATACCAATTTATGTTTTGTTTTGTTAAATATTTAAAATCAGAAAAATTGTAAAAATTCGAAAAACAAAATTAGAAACATTAAAGGACACAATAAAATAGTCCAGCTGGAAAAATATTTTTTTTTAACGAAAAGGTATTTAGGTCAAATCAAAGATTTTAATAGATATGTTTATATTGCATGTAGGAGGGCCTTGTCCCCTCGGTAGTCGAACCCAAGCACTAGCACGCTTTCCGAGCAACTAGTCAGACCCTTGAGACCATCACCTCCAAACATGCAACATATAACGAAAGCCGAAAATTGTTACTCCATTAAATTCGATTGGAATAGTAAAAATTACTTTGATTTGGCCTAAATTCATTTTCGTTAATAAAATTGATTAAATATCGCGAGTTGATTTTGAGAATAAAAACTTTCTCAAATAGACACTCATTTCCTTGCATAAATTTTTTTATTTATTTATAAAGAGACTATAGTTTCTAGGACTTTGTCCTCTTTATCAGTCTTTTACAATTGATTGACACACTCTTTTATTGTCTTCTTTAATTTATAAAAATTCTGCTACTCTCGGTAAAAAGAAACTTTCAAAATATGGTAGAAACAATTGACGAGACGTCAGAGTTCTGTTTATACCTACACTTTATTCTCCTACGTGATAGTGTACATAAACAAAAATTAGATTCAAAATGGGATTTTCTTTCCAACGTAATGATTCATATTATTTAAAAACTAATGAAAATTTGAAATTTAAATAGTTTTTTTTCAGTAAATAATTTTCTAAAGAAAAACACGAGAACTTAGGAATCCAAGTGTATTATACATCCCAAAAATGGAGACCACGGGTGCCAAAAATTCAATGACATGTCCTCCGAGGCGAACCAAAATCTGACCTATATATTAAATGAAATAATTAAATTGATTCTTTAGAAATTTTGCCTCAGCTATTATCGCTAAATTTGAATTTTATAGTAATAGCTTTTATATTTATATACTATTTAATTATTAATTCCTTAGTGAAAAGAAGGAATCTATTTTTCTTAAAATTGAAATGAACCTTTCGGTCCTTCAAACCCGGTCAAACCGGGACGTATGGAAACCCTACTTATAGCTAACTTTTAGTTCAAATACAACTTTTAGAGCCCCTTTTCGATCTCACTCCGATTGTTTCTGATTATTTTTTGAATTTTCAATTTTTAACCAACTGTAAATTTGTTAAAGTAAGGAAAATTTTGAAAAATGTTTAGAAGCTTTTAAAATTTAAAATATGAATACTAGGTAGGTTTTACAAAAATAAAAGCATCTTGCTTGTTTAGCACGACTCTATATATATTGCGGGGTACGAGCCCATCTTCAGGAGTTCACAGAATATTCATATTTTAAATTTTAAAAAGTTTCTAAAAATTTTTTCAAAATTTTCCTTACTTTATTTAAAATGTTTCACCAAAAACCCACACCATTCTCCCTTAACAAAAATGTAAATTTGTTATTTTTAAACCGAAAAATAAGTATTCAATATTATTCATTTAACCAGTAACTTATTATTATTACTAGCTGCAATGCTCACCTTCGGTGGGCCTCTTGCTAGCCAATGGGTTTCGCCCCCTGGATCTCCGTAACTTAAACACTCCCTCTCCTCCATCTTCAACCACTCCCCATCCCACCGACTCTCTCCCAAACCCTGGAACGTCTGCCCCACACTTCTGATCACCCTCCACCCAAGTAAACCTACCCCCTGGACTCCCTAGACCTGAATCCCCACCTTTCCCCTGGACACAAACCCCACCCTTACCCCCACCTCTCAACCCCTGGGGGGAGGAGACATAGAAACATAGGTACATACAGAGACAGGGCCAAATCCCTTTTAGTGCCAACCCCCATCCCCAGGGGGTGGGAGGTGCGGTAATTGGGCCCTGGACCCCACTTCCCACCCCTGGGGGGGGGGGACATAGGTACATAGGTAGGTACATAGGTAGGTACATAGGTAGATACATATGTAGGTACAGAGGCAGGCACAAATGCGCTTTAGTAATATAGGATTATTTTATTCACATATATATTCTAATGAATCAAATTATTGTGTTCTACTAGAGAAAGAAAGACTTACCTATTCTATAGACTTGCCATGAACCAACAACTCCATTGTGCAGAGTATCAACGACATGGAAAACGTCCCCTTTACGAAAAGATAATTCTCCCTTTGTCGGTTGTTCGTAATTAAAATGAGCTCTAGAAAATTTGATAAAATGAATTAGACAACAACATCAACCACAACACAATAACTCATTCATTTATTGTGAATGAAGTAATATGCTTATTAAAATATGAAATGGAATCAGAATTTAATTTATAATAACTTTGTATATGTAGACAGATGATAATTAAAACAACATCAAAGAATAATATTAGTAGTAGTAGTATTAAATTAATTAATTAATAATAATCCTTCTTCCATTAAAGACATAAAATTGTGAATTGTGAAAAGAAATTATTTCAAATACATTATTATTTTCATTATTATTATAGGTTAGTCATTCTTAATTGGTTGAGATGAAATCGGCCATCATTGAAATTTTAAATATTTGAATTTGCACTTGATAAATTTTCCACTAGTGCCATCTTACATCGATTTCTTCAGCTCTATTGTCTAATTAATAATGAAAATTCAAAAGTTTGAATCGGTGATTGAATCCATCATTTACTTAAGAATAACTAACCATATATATGAATATAAAAATACCACCGTAACTCGCTTAATAATTAACCGATTTAAAAAAATAAGGTGTCATTTTGTTTATATCTAAATTATTAACATTTTAGTAAATATAAAGTAATTTAATAAAAGTAAAGATTATTAATAAATAAAGAATTAAAAATTGACACGTTTTCATTGATTGTAATTTTTCCTTTATTAGGGACAAATGATATGAAGATGTGCACCAAATATTATTAAAATTATTGAAACAGATTTTGGAATATAAATTTGTATTTAAATAATAATAATAATAATAATAATCTCTATTAGGTGAAAAGCCAATAGAGTTCGGAATATTATTTAAAAGTATACTTAGGGGACGTCCCTCGAGGCGATTTTGCCAAATTTTCGACCCCTCCACCCCTGGTGAGATGTCGTGAGATTTGGCTCGACCCCCTCCCTCCCCGGCCCCTAATCTCACGTGAGATTTTTAAAAATACGTATTTTTAGTGTAAATACGTTAATCTGTGCTTGATTACGTTGGAATTATTTAAAAAACATAATTCGCTTAATTATTTTTATTTAGGACTAGTTAAGACTAGTATTATTATTATTATTACCTAATTTAACCCAATTTTACACAGATTCTTGCGAAAAAAATACCTGATATATTTCATTATTCGTGTCCATGATTAATAATTAAAGGAATCGCAGGGAGTTGGACAAGACTTTATTTTATTTATTGGGCCTCCGAGGAGCGGGCCGCCTCTTACAAGAAAATTTAAGATTAATACACAAATTTACCCACAAATCCTTCACACCTTCGGCTTCAGAACAAATTAATTCAGATTCAGAGCGGGTGGCTGAGAGAGCCAGGATTAATCCTGGCTCACATTTCACATTTCTTTTTTTTTTTTTTTTTTTTTTTATTCACAAAAAATAATCATACGCCACCCGCTCTCCATGTTCTTCTGCCGAAAGTGTAAAAATTAAGAAGAGATCCCCTCATCGCCCTATATGTCAAATCGTTTATTGTTTTTTGGGATATACCCAGAGCGATGAGGGACTCCACCGCTTTATGCCACCACACTCCCTTCCACGAGAGTGTGATGGCCTCGACCCTGACCGAGCCCGCCCCGACGCCAAATCGCTCCGCAATATTATCTACCAGACTGGAGTTGCCCCTATATTTTTCTATTTTATTTCGGTGGGCAACACCCAGTCCTGCAAGCGCGGAGACGATCTGGACGTCCAAAACCCACACCACCCCCGCCGCATCCTTTGCCACGATGTCTGGCTTTCTATTGCCTGCCGAGCTGGAGTACAAGTACTCCAACTCGACACGCATTCCCTTTTTGATCAAATCGTCGGCCAGACATCGTACCACAGCGTCATGCCTCTTAACCCGCCCATCCGCGGTCCTATCACAACATTGGATGATGTGCGCGGTTGTCTCAGTTCGTCTGCACCCAGCCCGGCACATCGGGGGCCCCTCCGGCCGTCTTCCCCTGCTGGTTCTTACGGCTGAAGGAAGGGACCCCGATCTAAGCCTACAAAATTCGATAAATATGTTGTTCTTCATAACTCCTGGGCGCAGCATCCAATTAAAAGAGCTCCTTGCTCCCGCGCACATCTCCAAATCCCGGCCATCGACGCTACTGTATAGGTTCTCGCGCCAGTAAGCCGCAACACCCTCCACGCCGCCGAACTTACGCAGGACCCGTTCGGCCCAAGCTAACCTCCGGATGCATGTGACCGACTCAGCGGCCGCTCTGGCCGCCGGGTAGTCGGATTGCCTCATTCTACTGAGTCGGGCATGCACCAAGAGTGGAATCATGCTTCCAAGGGATGGCAGTCCGAGTCCGCCATCCCGTATTTTGGCGTGGAAGTATGCTTCTGGCGTGTCGCGGGGGAGTTTAAGGATCGATCTAACAAATGATCGAACCTTTTTGTCGGCCGTTGTTAGTTGGCCGAATGTACTCCCCCCCAACACAAGGGGGTGAATAGCCGATGGGATGATATGAAGGCGCACGATCTCCAGCTTTTGCGAGGCCTTAAGAGGGGCCCCCCTCACCCTCTCCAGAAGTGGCTCCACCGACCACCCCGGGGTAACAATGCCCGAGCTGTCCAGGCGGACTCCAAGGTAGGGAAAAGAATCACCCACCCCCAAAGGGGTAAGGCGTCCACCATCCACCCTGAAGTCGGTGTCTGTACTAACACGGATTCTCCCGCCCCCCGCAGGCACCAGCGAGAGCACGACGGACTTGGCGGCATTAATCCGCATCCCCAGTTCAGCAGCAGCCGACTCGAAGGCGCGAAGCTGGGACCCCAATCCGCGAGAAGACGCCGCTACAAGAACGACGTCGTCAGCAAAGGAAAGGGATCCGACGCGTACACCCCCGAGGTCATAGCCGATGTCCGGGGACAACTGATCTAGTATGTGTTTTGCCGCCAAGTTGAAAAGAAAGGGAGAGAGAGGGTCCCCCTGCCTCACACCCCGGCCGGTCTTGAAGAGATCAGATCGTGAGCCCTCATGTAGGATAGATGTTGTTCCTCCCATATACATCGACCTGACCACAGAGAAGAGAGAAGGGTCCAAGAGATCACCCAGGATATCCATAAGAGGCTGATGTAAAATTGTGTCAAATGCCTTCGATATGTCCAGGGACGCGACGTGTAGCTCTTTAACCTGACACCTCGCATCCCTGATAACAGCTCCCAGGACCTGAGTGTTCTCGGCACAACCATCGGCTTTGATGAAGCCCCTCTGGTCACCCCGCAGCTCAACAGTGCCCTCCAGTCTATGAAGGAGGACCCTGCTGAGCTGCCGAGCGACGACAGAGTTCACAGTGATTGGCCGATAATGTTGGGGAGAGGTCGGCGAGACTATTTTTGGAATAAGCACAGTGCGGGCGCGGGACAGAGCATGTGGAACCGTGCCCTCGAGGAGAATCGCATTAAGCAGAGCGAGACGGTCAGCCCCAGGTAGTCTTTTCCAAGACGCCGAGGTCAGACCATCCGGCCCCGCTGCCGATTTGACCGGTCCGTCGGCACTCTTCAGCTCCTCGAGGGTTATCGGAAGAGGGAGAACCCAAGGACGGTCGGAAACGGCGTCGAGTTCGCCGCGACAGTCACCGAGGACTTTTCCCCAGTACTGCTTCATTGCGGGGAACCCCACGCCGCGATCCGAACCCCTCAAGTATCTCCCTCACGGCTAGATTTTTATTCCTATACCACATGCTCTGCATGCGGTTATAATCCGCGCGCTTCGCCCTGTGCCTCTCCAATCTGTTGGTCGGTTGGGGTCTGATGTAAGGACCCCTTGGTCTCACCACCCTCTCACCACAATCCGCAGGCCCCCTCCCCCACCTCCGCAGACAGGCGTCAAGTAAACCATCCCATGGCCTCCCCTCTAAAGCACTGGCGACGATCCCCGCCACAGCAGTGTCACGCCTCGCGAATGTTAAATAAGCCTTAAGGGCAACGATCAATGGCGGGTCAAGAGCATCCACCTCACGCTCGCCATCCTCGCCTCCGGGTGGTGGGTCTCCCCCCGAATCCTTATCTTCGGGGTGCTCATCTTCTTCTACGGGCTCGTCCTCCTCGAATACCTCCGTCTCAATAGAATGCTGGGCGCTGCTGGTGGACGGTAAAGCCCGTTGTTGTCCATAGGCAACGTTATCCTTCTTCTTCTTGGTCGTATTAGGTTTCGGAGCGGGTTCTGTTGGTGAGGGGGACGACCGCGTGAGCTCAATTTTGAAACCACTCACCATTTTCTTGTATGCGGCCGTCCTCCTCTGCCCAACAATCTCTGCGAGAGTTTTCCCCTCAAACCTCTCGAGGAAATTTGACCTGTCTTTAAGGCCGAAACCACGCCAGAGCCCCCTTTTCGCGCTGAGGTTGGAGGTTGGCTTGCCAGACAGAGTGCCCGCTCAGTCCGACCTTAGCGCTTCCTTGATAATTTAAAATCTAGACGACACACGTGACCGGGGGTGGGGACTGTAGAAAACAGGTTTCTTCACACCGCTGCGGCCCGTCAGGGTGACTATAATGGTAGGAGGGCCATAGGGCGTGGAATTGGAATGTTCCCGGCACGTGTGCGTCTCGTCCCTATTTGCGTTTTTACGTTAAGTGTACGTTAAAATGTAAAACCACTAGCCTCGCAACGCTGTCGTCGTGAAATGAGAAATGAAATGTAATGATTAAATAAATAATGGAATTATGATTATGAAGTGATGGTGTGATTTAATAAATAGTGATTGGCAGCGCTGCGAGGGGTGTCAGAAAATGAGAAAAAAAAACGAAAAAAATTTGAGTGAGTGCCGCTGTTATAATTTTCCTTATGTCGGGGAGGTTCACAAGGGGGGAGCACCGAGAGAGCAGCATGAAACATATTTATAAAACTGTGTGTGGGGGGTATCTCTGGGGAGGGATGAAAGATGAGCAGCCTGTGGGGATGTTAATATTGTTGCATGATCCCAGTGGTCCTAATTGCAGGCCACCACAGCAACCAAAGTGTTGGGAGGGTGCCGGATGACAAAGAAACAAGAATGAAAACTCCTAGTGGGTCGGAAACCGGGCCAACAGAGATGTTAAGTTTGCTGCCCGACTGCCAGGGAGCAAATTTTAACTAGCCCCTGGAATTAGACAACCAAAAATACAAAGATTCATAGGTGGTCGCCCAGTGTCCAGGGGCGAAAAATTGGATCAACTATATGCCCCTCTTCAATTCTCCAGCCCATAGGATCACTTTTACTACCCTCCAATGTCACCTGATTAGCACAATAAACAAAAAGAGAAGCGCCTAGTGGGTCGGAAGCCAGGCAAACAGCGATGTTAAGTTTGTAGCCTGATTGTCAGGGGCAAGCTGTAGCCGAGCGCCAATATAATTCGTGTGGACTACATCACCGTGGTGACGTCTAGATGTGACGTCATCTCTCCTTGTTAGGAGAATTCTGAAGACGCCATTTGCAAATTTCTCAAAAATAAACACTAAGATGAGCATTGGAGGGCTTTACCCTGCTCTGATCTTGATAAAAATTTTGGGACATGCAGAAAAAAATGCCACCCATCCCCAAAGCTAAGTTCCTGACCCTAGGACCAGAAACACCTCCCCCAGAGACAAGAAACCTTTTAAGGGAAAGAATTGACCCCACCAGGCGACCCCTTAGGCTTACGCCCTTGAGGCCGCGGCCCCTAACAGATACTGCTCTCAGGTACTCACCCCCGAATTTTCAGCAATTATATCCTCATAGTTCCGCAGCAACGGAACCTGAATGCGGAGAGGTGAGACCAGCGAATACAAACGCGTCTGCTCTCGAAGGCGACACTCAACTTCCTGACAAATAAGTGAGTACATAATAATCTTCTTAATGACATCTTAAAAAAAATTTCTTTGTTCAATTTGATTCTTTTAGTTTTTTGACAAAAAACAATTAATTTGTTTAAAAGGTTTATATTTTATGTTAGTTGATGAATTGAATGAGTTGTGACAGAAAAAATAATACTGTTTGAAATGTTTTTTCTCGTAGTAAAAAATCCTGACAAATAAGTTTAATAAATGAGCCACTGAAGAAGTTGCAAAACAGCAACGAAACGTATGGCATATTTAATCAAAACTTGTATTTAATTTAATTTAAAGTCTTGTCCAACTCCTACGATTCCTTTAAATACCTGATATTTTCCGAGACACCCTCTCTCCACCACGTGAGATTGAGTGAGATTCGGCTCGACCCCCCCCTCATCCCCCTAAATGTCTCATGTTTAGGGACACCCCTTACCCGTTAACTACTCCTGATTTTCGCAAATAAAGACGTACTCCATGTCAAAATTAAAATTAAATAAAGTAAAAATTAAAGGAGAATTCTACTTACTTGACATGAAATGAATCCCCTCGTTGTGCTGCAACAATTTGTTCATATTCTTCCCTTCGGTGTTGTACAATCAGATCAATTTGTTCGTGTAGTGAAAGAAGAAAGAGGACGGCCTCTTCTCGCGTAGCGCCCTTCATATCCATGCCGTTCACTTTGAGGATCTTATCTCCGGGCTGTAAGCCCTGCAACGAAGCAGGACTGCCAGGCTGGACTGCTGTTACGAAAATACCAGCTTCGTTCCCGCCAGTTAAACGAATTCCAACGGAACCGTCCTTCTGGAAGGTGATAAACCTCGGATCGGGCATGGGGTGTTTCGATCTCTGCATAAGGGGGTCTTCTTCAAACAATTGGCGTCGAGAACTATAATAATCTAAAACAAATATATCAATCTCAGCTAGAAAATAAAATACATTTTAGGAAATTTATTTAGAATCTTCAATTATTTTTAAATACTAATAACACTGCTCGACAAAAATTAAACAAAAATTTATCCCCCTAAACCTAACACTGGATTACAGCAGAGTTTTATACGCTGATTATCATACAATTTCCCGATTTTTTACAGCATGTCAGAGTTTTGAGATATTATCAGTCAAAATAACGAAAAAGGCCATTTTAACTTAGGTAGTTAGTCCCGAAAACGATCACCGATGTAGTAATCGAAACTTGTGTACCTATTTAAATCTTTTATTACTTTACTACTTTTATACTTCTTTTATTTTTTTAATCTTTACCGTGGAACAAGTGACCTAGAAAACTAACTCTTAGTAAATTAATATCTCTTAAAATAATTATTTACTTTTATCTTCATAAAAATATTGAAGTAAAATTATTAAAGCTTAGGAACTGAGGGAGCCTCGATCCCAGGTAAAACGTTACAAAATAAACCTGTTATAAGTACCTACAAAAATAAATTTACACGTTCTGATGTGGCCATTCACTTGATTTTACCATACACTTCTGGTTGAGTTTGGCCCAAGGGCCTAGATTTTCATTTTTTTGACCCCCCTCCCCCCATTTTGAGCGGTTTGTTTTTGTATGTTTAGTGTTATGGGGGTCCACTGATATGTATACAAAATTTGGTTGAGTTTGCTCAAATGGCCTAGATTTTTAATTTTTAGCCTTCCCCCCTCCACCCCTTAATTTTGTGTCGATATGCACCAAAATCTAATCAGCTCTTAATCTCAATGCACGAAAACTAAGTGTGAAATGCCATGATTTCGCTCAATTTTTTTAATCAAAATAGTTTCAGCCGTTTTTGAGATATTTCGAAAAAAATAAGTAAAAAAAACACATTTTTCATGCACGATTACAATACTTGACCATACCCTGTATGGTAAAGTAAAAATAACAATATTTCAATTTCCATCATGATGGAACAGGATACAATAATGAATGGTGAATCGGAAGCATCTTACCTTCAGGCCTTGGAGGGGGTGGTCTTGGGGGACTGAGTCCCCCCAGGTCCCCCAATGCGTCGTCCAGTCCACCCCCACTTCTGCTCCTGGAATGAGGTGGCGTGGCAGGTCTGTCCAGCTGGTGGCTCAGGGACACAGGGTCCAAGAGGGGTCCCCGAGAACGACCACCAGATCGCGGGAGGAGGTTACTTTTGGCTTCTTGGTCGGGATGTCGCGTCGGGGGTTGCACGTAAAGATTTTGTGTTGAATAATTGTTATTGTTATTGTGGGAGACAACCCCTGAGAGGCCGTCCAGCAGATTGCCATGGGAATCTGAAAAATTAGCTACAATCAACATTATTAGAATATGGTACTTTTTATTTCAAATTTTGGGACTACCTTTGGGCAGGTGGGTGGCCTCCAAGGACACCATCGAGGGCCTGTACTCCCTCCTCACGACCAGATTCAGTTTGTCTTTGGCAGATTCAAGAAGCTTACGAGCTTCTTTCAATGTCATCGAATCTGTCGCGTGGTTGTTGATTTTGAGCAAAACGTCGCCCTCTTGAAGAACCCCGGCACCCGCTCCGCGGCCATCTTTCGTTTCAGCCAATTCCCGGACGTAAATCTTGCATCCAAGCACAATACCGAAATCTACAACAAACAAACTCTTAATTTAATATAAATTACCGATGGTAGATTACTTAAAATTTCTTAAAAGCAATCAAGAGAGATCTTGAATTTAATCCTAGCTGTCATGGATAATTTTTATTACATTTCAGAAGGACTATGTTCATTTCCTAGGTAATTGACAACATTGTTCGAAAATCAAGAAAAATTTATATGGGGCAAAGTTATATGGGGGGTTAAAAAGTTCTACATGTCCAAATGAAGCACTTGTAATCACCATAGAAAGTTGCCATATAAGTTTGTGAAAAGAAGGTTCTCTCCCAACATCAAGAAAAATCGCAAATCTATATAGAGTTTTGTTAAGTAACTATAGATACATTTTTCGGTATCTAAAAACAATCTTCAATGGCATCTAGTTAAAAAAAAAAATTATTCAATTTTAAAAATTTTATTTTTATTTGAAACCTGCCATTTTTTCAGGTAGTGCTGGTTTTGCCACATAGTCGGATTTATCTCAGCTATAAAATCGAGGGGTGATCCGCGATTGGAAGTAGGTGTACACCTCTTTGGAAGTATTTTGAAAGTACTTGGAAATATTTGAAAGTACTTGGGAATATTTGGAAGTGCTTGGAAATATTTGGAAGTGCTTGGAAATATTTGGAAGTGCTTGGAAATATTTGGAAGTAATTTTTTTTAATATCCTATATCAGAGTTTTTCCAATTGTGAGGGTTGCAATATATTTTTTTTTTCTTGAAGATTTTACATTGGTACATTTTTTTCTTTTAGTATTTATTTTTTAATATGCAGAAAAATAAAATTGATTTAAAAAAAATAATAAAAAATCACCTAGAGGTATCTTTTGCAGATCAAAATAGTGTTACTTCCACTTCTACTCATTTTTCACTATTCAAACACCCATTATATACTCATAAATAAAGATTTCGGTATTTTTTTTTTCATTCTTCATTAGATCAATAACTTGAGAGGATTTAAAAAAATCTAAATAAAATCATATACAATTAACCTATGTTTACCGGCCAACTAAAAGTGATCCCTTTAGAGATATTATTTTTTTTTAATCTGACGTGATACACAAAAAATAAATTTATATTCGGTTTATCTATAATAACTATACTCAACATTATTCAAGCGACTTTTTCATCGCAGACCTGGGTAATTAATAAAGCCAAAAGCTGAATTCAGCATGTTTGTTCTGACTTCTATTTTACAATATCCGGCTTAATAAATGGACTCTCATTCTATAATCTAGGATAAATTAATTTCAAAATATGGTTAATTTAATTAGATTTAACCAAGAATAGTCCCTAATTGATGTGGATTATTACAATTTCAATATAGATTAATCTCAATATTGAAAAGCTATAATGTCCGTATTTGAGATTTAAATACAAATGAAAAGCTGAAACTTTTGGCATTAACAGGCAGGTCATCAATTCAAACTCATATGACAAATTTCGATTCATTAGCTTCAAGAGCTCCCCTTGATTTAGATATACCTAAACACAAATGCAATTGAAACTTTTGTTCTCCCAAGAGCTAAAAAAGAAGAGGCATGAGCGTAGTTAGGAGCGGGGCAAGGGGGGCAATGTCCCCTTTACAAAACTCATTGCTCCCCCCTTAGAAAAATCGAAAATCCATTATTACGAGGCATCACTTATGTATTTCACATTAAATTATTTAGTTACTTCCAAAATTTGTCAATTCTACTAAAAAGTTAGTTTATTTTTCTAGGAGGGGAGCAATTAGTTTTGTAGAGGGCGCCACTTGCCCCCCTCCCCCCTCTAACTACGCCCATGACCACAGTAAACTATAGGTTATCTCTGAGACGCATAGTAGAAAAATAGGAAAAAAAATAGACTATTGACCTACCAACAAATAAAAATATGTTTCTCTTTTAATAAAAAAATATTATATTTAATAACATTTTATTCACACATGATAGCAAAATAAGTTTCGTATTCTATATGAACAGTTTTAAAATTGTGATTACATTACAAGTTGACTTTACGAGAGTCTCTCGTCAACTGTTTCTTCTGGTTCAATGAAATTTTTTAGCAACTAAAGAGGTTAGTTTTCAAAAATTTAGTGTCCCAACATAAAACCATGTAATTTGTTATTAAAGAAATATATTAATAAGTGAGCTTTTAAAGACAGTTGTCGATCTTTCGCCAACTGAGCAAGAATACGATGTGCACCATTGAAAATTTTCCCCTGAATATATTCAAATCAAACAATCAAAATCGTTACATATATCATATAAATTAATGCTTTTAAATCGATTTTGAATGAACTTGTCTTAACGCTTTTAATTATTTAACTTCTTTGCACTGATCTCTGACGCTTCTCGTGGATGCCAGGCTAATTGCTGTTGATGGTATAATCGTATATTTAAATGTATTCAATTTTAATAAGTTAAGAGATATTTCAATAGTTTAAAGTGAATGGTCTTGATTAATCCATAATACATAAATAATGTGTCCCTCCTAATGTCCTCCCAGTCAACGTCTCGATAAAACAAACTAAAAGAATTAGAAATGATAAAAAAGGCGATTTTTTTTAAATCGATTTCATAGTACCTTTTTAATATAAGAAAATATCATTTTGATTAATAATTTTGTTGTTTAAATTAAATTGTATGAAAAGATTCAATTTCTTTTTTCTGGGAGCGAATCAAGTAGACAAAGCTAGAAAACCTTAACAAATGACTCGCTGATGCCGGGTGACTTGCGACCCAGTCTCTTGATAAAACAGAACATAAGAATTATAAAGGTCTTATTTTATCGATTTCATCTATCTGAAGGTTCACAGTATGTCTATTACATAAGAAAATGGGATTTTGAATACAAATTTTGTAGTTTAAAAGAAATTGAATGAATAGATTCAATTTTTTCTCTCCGGGAGTTAATCAACAAGAAATGGCAAAAAGTTTTATTTTTCTAATCTATTGAAATTTCATATTTATGTGATATTTTCATTTATCTTTTATATCAAATAATTATTATTAGGAAATTTGAATTTTAAAGAGTAGCTTATTTGAAGTCCAATTTGAAAAAACGATAATAACTCTGTTGAATTTTTTTTTAATATGAAATTAATAGATATTATAAAACAATTAATTATTAAGAATTTAATTCAATTTTAAACGAAATAAATCAAGTACTTTTTGAGAAAATGGTCAAAAACCATCTGAACCGTCAAAAAACCTCGTTTTTGAAAGCACGAGATGCCTTTGAAAAAAGTTTAAAAAGTCATATGAAACGAAACATTGACTTGTGACATGGAGGTGAATTTTAAAATGTTTCTAAAACGGCCTTTCATAGACGGTTTTCGAAGGTTTTTGACGATTTTCTCAAAAAGTACTAAATCGATTTCGTTCAAAATTGAATTAAATTATTAATAATTAATTGTTTTATAATATCTATTAATTTCATATTTTTTAAAAAATATTTCAACGGAGTTATTAGCGTTTTTTCAAATTGGACTTCAAATAAACTACCCTTTAAAATGCAAATTTCCTAATAATAATTATTTGATATAAAGATAAATGAAAATAACACACAGATATGAAATTTCAATAGATTTGAATAAGTATCTAATGAGAAAAAAAATAAAACTTTTGGCCATTTCTAGTTGATTCGCTCCCGGAGAGAAGAAATTGAATCTTTTCATACAATTTCTTTTAAACTACAAAATTCTTAATCAAAATGCTATTTTCTTATATTAAAAAGTTACTATGAACCTCCAGATAGATTAAATCGATAAAATAAGATCGATTTCTTTCTCATTTATAATTCTTTTGGTCTGTTATATCGAGAGGATGTCTCGCCATCAGAGACCATTATTTGTTATTGATTCAAGTCCATTCACTCAACAATATTGGAATATCTTTTAACTCGTAAACTATTGATTTTAGACATTTCACTCATATTAACTTTTCTGTTGGAAATTAAATCTTCTTTAATAAAGGTCATTATATAAATTTGTGTACCTCAAAGGGTTAGGCAGTAATGGTGAAATTTATGTGGAAAGTTAGATAAATACTGCTCTAGCGTCCTAGATATTCTACATATTAAAAAACTCTAATGAAGAAACATTTTGATATTTTAATTTCCTAAAAGAAAGTTCATTATCTATAATTAGCTCCGATGACTATTTAAGTAACTAGAGAGGATTAAAATTTCAAAATTAAATACTATTTTCTGAGAAAAGTAAACATTAATTTTACAAAAATAAAAGCGGTTTTAGATAAAGGGTGCCCCATAGTATGAAGGTGAAACTTTTTATTGAAATCCGAGTAATCAACCAAATTCAAAATTTTATAAATCAAAAATTTTTCTCGCTTATATGGATGCGGAGAGACTCAATCACAAAGTGAAACAAGTCTTTTGCTTGTTCCTCATTACAAATGTTCATTATAATTTCCACGAAGTTATTTTCATCTATCACCTCAGAGGCAAGAAAATATTTATGCAAATAGTGACTTCGCGAACCAGTAAATATCGGACAATCTACCAGAATATTTTTAAATCTTCCTTTGCCTGCATATTGCATAGCGTGCACTTCACATTTGGGTCCAATTTATAACTGTTGGAGTTGACATAAAAATGTAGAACTCGAGCATTTGTGGTTCTTAGTTGGTGGATAAGTCGCGTTTTGGAGATGGGCAAACGCGTGTTGAGAGAAAATTATTATTAGGGTCAGACCCCCATATAAAGTGCATAAGACGAACCATTTACAGCCGATTGGTCCTCAGAGGCATAAATATTCCGCAACCCACCACAGAACGTCCCTAGCTGCCTTGATTGCATCCACATTTTGGGGATCCCATAGTCTCAACCCATCAATTCTTATAAAAAAACTGTGCACCTGGGACACCCAGTTATATTTAACCTTATTAGATTCGGTGCTATGAAGACAAACCAATCGGTTGTAGCAAATTAGGGGGAGTCTATTGGATGGCATAGCGAGAATCCTACACATCCAGTTAAGTGATCGCTCAAAAGCAACCACTGCAAGAACAAGATATATATCGCGAGACTACTGCGGTTGAATCTATTGGAGTCTGCTGTGTGAATTATTTGAACTCCTGAAGATGGGCTAGTAACCGAAATATATATCGAGCTAATCAAACTCAAAAAACATACATTTGTTTTAATATATTTCCTTTTTGTGAAACTTAACTAGAAAATTCTCCTCATAAGTTAAAAATAATATGTATAAGTAATATAAATATATAAGTGAAGATATATATCTTGTTTAAAAGCTCGATCAAAACAATTCTTGTTAATATGTTAATTATTCTTTGATATATTAATGGAAAATTATAAATTTGTTTACTTATTATTATTTATTATTGATAAAGGCGCTGATGGCTTATGTATAATAATTAGATGCTGCTCATTCAACCAGAATAAAATTCCTTGTCTTCATTTGAACACCACATCTGGTCCAAAGGGCTAACATAACTCAAAACACCATCTAATTATTATTTATTATATTAAACTAATTTTAGATTTAATGCAAGTGTTGGACTCACCGTCTTTCTTGCTTTGTTTGGTGAGGCATAGTTTGAGGGTTTGAGGCTCCTGTCCCTGTCCCAGTGCCACCCTTCGTCTCACAGCCAATTGCACGGTGTTTCCACTGTCTCGAAGGACCTGAACGGCGGTCGCATACTCCACATTTTCCAAACTCACCCCGTTGGCCGATACGATTCGATCATTGACTCTGCAAAGAAAAAAACCAATATAAATAAATATTAAATTTATCATTTAAGGTTTATTTAATTTATTTACATATTTAATAATTCGGATCTAATAGATGACATTGTGATTTTTTTAGATAATTTATATCTATTTCTATAGTCAATTTGAACTCTCTCACACCCTTCAAAATTTGAAAACACTCAACCACCTTTATTTTTTTTTTCTCTGCCCATTTAGACAGTCGTCACCGATTCCTTAAACATAAGTAAAGCTAAAAGAACTAAAATATTTGACCAACAAAATAAATTAATAAGCTATGAATAATAATTGAAATATATCTAGCCTTAAGAAGGCCAAGAAACTCTATTTAAGATTTATACCAAATTACATTGATAAACTATATGTTTAAAGGATAAAAATTCGTAGGCTTAACCATGCAAAAAACAACTCTATAATAAATAAGCTATTTGAAATAAAACAAAGTATAAGTGTATAACAAGGGGTCGGGTTAGCATTTCAGCCTGCTAATCAAGTGGACCCGGATTCGAAACCGACTTAAGGCATCCGGCTAAAATTTGACCCCGGGGTAGAGACAAATTTAAAAAAATAATAAGTAGTATCGTAAATTGGCTTATGGCTAGAAGGTCGAAAAGCCAAAAAAAGTGTATAACAAAATAAATAAATAAACTACATTAAATAAACGAATCAAAAATCTATAAAATAGAATTTATTAATATATAATTTCTATACTATGAAGTACTCATTAATTTTTATTTAAACTATATAAAATACTATACTACAGGAGTCCCCACAGGTGGGGGGAGGGGAGGGGGTAAAAACGGAGAGTTCGTCATTGAAATTTCAGAGGGGGGGGGGGTGAAAATTGTTGGATTTTAGCATTATATGCTAAAAATAAAAAAACTTAAGTCTTATAACTTCATCAAAAGGTAATAAAAAAGCTCTTCTAATTCTTTAGAAGTTAATAAAATGGTACTTTTCTTGAAATTGGAGGGGGTACTTTCTTTTCATGAAACTGGGGGAGGGAATCATGAAGTTAGGGCCACTCCTGTTTAAAATAATATCCTTTGAGAATGTTTATATTATATTATTTTGTTAAATAAATACACGCATTAATAAATGCCTTGATAAAATTTCAAAATAATATGTCATTATTCGTGTCCATGATTAATAATTAAAGGAATCGTAGGGAGTTGGACAAGACTTTAAATTAAATTAAATACGAAGTTTTCATTAAATATGCCAAACGTTTCGTTGCTGTTTTGCAACTTCTTCAATAAATGAGCCACTGAAGAAGTTGCAAAACAGCAACGAAGCTTTTGTCATATTTAATGAAAACTTGTATTTAATTTAATTTAAAGTCTTCCAACTCCTACGATTCCTTTAATTTCAAAATAATTGTTAATGATATAATGATTCATTTTTAATTTACAGCGGATAATCATTTATAGGTCTTAGGCAATTGCCTAGTTTGCCTAGTGATTAATCCGGGCCTGTTGTATGTATATGTGGTCACAAGATTTCTAATTCTTCGTTTTCGATTTAAGCACTGAAGAAGGAAGGTCGGTTTTGAAAGGAAAAAAAATGATGTTCCAATAAATTATTTTATTCGGGAATTTTTTTATTATTCTTCGCCAACAAATCACATTAGTTTAATCTTTTTTGAGATTACAAAAAAATAAATAAATATATGAATAATAATAAAATAAACAAAACACACTTTTATCCATCTCCAAGCTACGGAAAACATTTAATATTTATGAAAACAGTAACAGAGTAAATATATATTAAATAACTTTAAGCTATTGTAATATATTTTTATTGTATTATACCTATTCATCTTTGAAAAGAATATAATATGATACTTTTAATAAAGATTCCAAGTAGAGTATGCTGGTAATGGTAAAATACTATATCTATGGAATGCATTCTCATTTTCTCATTTTTCCGAGTAGCTATATCTCTCTCCTGACTAGATAAAGTGGATGGAAAATTTTTCAATCGAATGGAAAAAAATAATAATAATAAAAAAACACATTTCACTTTAATAAAAGATTATTACATTCTTTTCATATAGGAAATTTTTTAAGGTAAAACTGATATTTGTAGTATTAAAAAATACTTTGATAACCACACGACTTTCACATTCTCACTTATTTGAAATCATCGCGACACTCCTAATTTACACCCCATTCCTTTATTTCAATAGGATTTAAATTTATACACGACTAATAACTCTTGACACTTTTTTTTAAAGTAATCTCTTATTTACCAGATATTAGAAAAGTGTCTTTTTAGCACTTGATTTAAAAATTATTCTCATGGTTTAATTTAACGTAGAAATCCGAAAATACAACTAGCATAAATAAATAAGAGTACTCAAGGTTGCCGACGTCGCAGGCAATCATGAAATCATGGGTAATATACGTAAAGCACGCTAAGTGTACACATTTATATATCAGAAAAATTTGACTTCTCAGCAGTAAAAATATCATATATTTTAATTAAAATTTATTTGAAAAATCGAAATACTTGTGGTAATGGATTTGAAATAATAATTAAACAAATCAATCTTTTAAAATAATTTGACAAAAAAAATTATAAATATAAAAATAATAATTTAGATATTATGCATGGCTTGCCAGAATGAGTCTGAATAATTAAATAAAAAAATTAATCCGTATTTAATTACTCTAGTAATGATCACTTATCCCACTGACCTAAGGTGCTCTCAAAGACGAGGCTCGGAAAATAGGCCTTTTAAATGACCTCGGAGAAGCACCTCTTGATAAGAAATCATTAAATAGCAATGTGTAATTTAATTGAAATTTTTTATTCAAAATTCAGTAAAAATATGATAAAATTGAATTCAAACATATTAATTGTTGGAATTTAAGCTTTGATATTTACATTTTTTTGTTTAATTGATATATTTATTAGTTGATGATTGTCAAGCGAAGTTATTAAAAAAAATTGTCTCTTTATTTTAGAATCAATTCTGATTCTATTTTATTTAAAATCTGACAAAAATTCTATTGTTTAAAATTCTGATTAGGATTTTAATGTAATTCCTGGATACATTTTTATGAACTGATTAAAAATTGCATCAGAGGAGGGTTTGCATCCCAAGCATGAGTGAAATATATATACGAGTTCCAAATTTTTATTAGTAAGAAGTTAAAGAACTTACTTAGAGAGAGGCGACTCCCAATGAAAACCAGGCGGTTTTGCTATACTCAGATTGAGTGTAAACATATCATCCAAGTTTCTTATACGAGAAGTTTCCCAAAGAAGAAATATGCTTCTTTTTTTTCTTTAGAATCTTAATTTATTATTTTTGTTTTATCTAGGTGTCTTAATATTCTTCCCTTCTTCCCGTTGAATGAAAGCAATTGCTTGCTTCCATGACTGGGAGGTTTTTTTACCGAGTGAGCTTGTTAGCCTCACGTCCAACCCCTTTTAGTCGCCTTTTACGACAAGCAGAGGATATCATGGACCTATTCTAATCCCGGTCAATAGGGGTCTCAGTGTTCAATACTTTTTTTTTTACAATTAACAGTTATTGGTAGAAAGTCGCGATTTTTTGTAAACTCTAAGGGCTAATAGGGCTTTAGTGCAGAGCCCTGAGATATAAAACGGCCTTTTAAGGTAAAAAATATTATTTTTAAAATTTACATGTTTGTAAATAATTTTATGATGCTCTATATGTCGTAATATAAATATTCCTAAATCATTAAAGATTATGCTGCTAAGAATATTAGAAAATTATTCAAGGTATAAAAGTACGTAATAAATAATTTGTAAGTTGGATGTACATTTTAAGTATTTATTGTAAAATTATTTAAAAAAAATCAAATCCATGTTTTTTTACTTTATCCTTAATTTTTTTAAGAAGGGGGGCTTTAATATCCTTCAGTCCAGGGCCCCTAAGAAACTAGATCCGCCTCTGAAATTAACGGCTTTACAAAAAATTTTCATTTTTTTTGTTTTTCGTATTTATATATAGAATCGTACGATTCCGATGAAAATATGGAATTAGGGGGGTTTTTTTTGTTGACAATTCGATCTGTCCGGAACTCATCTTCGCGTAGCTTTGATTTTTCTTAATTAAAGTAATTATTCACAGGTGAGTGTGTCAATAAAAATTTATAATTGCTTTTTTTCAATTTCCCCTAATTAATTAAAAATTGATTTTTTTTAATTCTAAAATCCACTAATACTTAATTCATTACAAATATTATTATATAATAAAATTAGGAAATTTAATTAATTAGAAAACTGGTTCAATAAAGTGTTAAATAATTATTAAGATGTATTGGAGATGTAGTGGTTGAAAGAACTTAATGTGGAATTGATGGAAAAGTTATCCGAAAATAATCAAAACCACACATATTCCGAATAAAATAATTTGTTAGAACGTCATTTTCATTCTCTAATTTCAATTTTATCTTTTCTGACTCCAAATATAAATTGACCATTTACAATTTAAAATAATATTAACATATCGCTTTTAACTAAAGCGGTCCGCCAGGTAGGTACTTTATTTAATCTAAAATAAATAGTTAAATTCATATTAATTGGTAATATAATATAGAAGTTAGAGAACAACCTCCTTGACAACTGTAAATACTGTCGAAAACCAAAGTTTTCAATTAATATAATTAATTTATAATTTTCTTTGTTTAGAAACCGTTCTTTGAAGAGCATTTATGTTATATACGTTTTAGATTTCAGAACTCTGTTTACTAAGTTAAGGAAATTCGATCTATCAAGTCATAGAAAAGATCGTGAGAGAAAACAAGAACTTCACTATCGGCAAAACAAAGGAGAGTTTCAATTGGCAAGACGATATTTGAGAATATTCCTTTCATCCAATATTTTCTAAAATAAGCCTCGAATTGCTTGCTATTGGCTGCGAATCAACCCCGGCAAGCAACGAACAAGGAAAGCAATTATTTTAGTACAAGGATCAAAGACTGAATCTGCGAGTGAAAGACGTTATGCTCGCTCCGGAGCCAAATGAAATAGCTGTGGCCATGCAAACCGAGGGGCTAACTTTTGATGACTTAGCAGAAACCCAATCAGCAAATTATAAATTAATTAACAGATAGCCAACAAGAAAGGATTTCGAGAAACTTGTCGATATTCCACAAAGATTTTCATTGATAGATAAGAAGCATGAGTCTGCGATGAAAGTTTTTTCTCATGTAGGCAGTGGCGGATTTATGTTCGACAGCGCCCTAGGCCTCGTCCGATATGGGGCCATTTTCGCTTATAGTAGTAGTTTTTATAATCAAACTGTCTGAAGTCAGACTTATATACCTGACATATTAAATGCATTATCATAAGAGTGACCATGACAATTCATTATATCAAGATCATTTTTTTAAGTGTTTAAACAGCATTCTCCAATATCTTTAGCTTTATGATCAGTATTTGGTATAAATTCTAAAAATCTCTACTACATATTTCACCATTTTCACGTATATATATAAACTGGTCGACATTTGTAATATCAAGCATAGAATCTACAATGATAATAAAATACTTAGCGTTTTAAACTTCAGTAGAACTTAAACTACAGTAAACTTCAGTAGAAATTTGTTGTAATATTTTATCACTTAAGAAACTTTTTGTTTAACAATTTAATAATTACTTATTTTTGTTTAACACACTTTAACAATTATTTACTAGAATTTGTTCATATATCCACAGCAAAACTAAGCAAAATAGATTTTTAAATTTTAACTAGTTCTTTAATTTTTGCAGCCTCTATAAAATTTTCTCGCCTCTAAAATTTTAGCGTTCCTAAAATTTTTCGCCTGAGGCTCGGGCCTCACGGGTCTAGTCCTAAGCGTAAATCCATCACTGCATATGGAACAGAAACCACAATAGTAGCTTGTACGATTATTTTACCTATCGTTGCTGAGCCGCCTTACTACTTGTTATTCCTTAAAGGGTCTAAAAAAGAATGTTTTTATCGGATTTTTATAACTACTTCTTAGGCCTGTTTCAAACATATGCAGTTCCATCCGGTTCGGTTCGTTTTTGGTGTACCGAAAACGAATGAATCCTCTTCACACATACACGGTTCTCATACGGATCATATTAGGTTGCTTTTTTTTTCGTACACTCAGTAGTAATCATGGAGAGAAACCAAACTGTTGTCATGTTGTCTCTCTATAGAAAAATTAAAAAACGAAGGAGGAATAATAGAATTTATTGGGAGCATCCTCTCATCACTTTAAGGCAGAATTTTGGAGCATTCTACACCATTTTCCCGAAGCTAAGGGAACATGAAGACAAATTTTTTAATTACTTTAGGATGTCATTGAAATCATTTGATGAATTACACGTGAAGCTAAAAGACCGACACATTTTTTCCCCGAGTCCGACTCCGACTCCATAGCCCTGAAACAGCGTACCGAGTCTTTAAAATGTTTAACTTTTTCTTCAAATTTGATTTTGAAATCGAAAAGTCACCATCTATCAACTATCAGAGTGTGTTTTGAATAAATCGATTGATGAGCAACCCCCGGAGCCCTATCAGCAACGCCCTATTTAAATTATCAAGAGAATAATATAATACATATAAAAAAAAAAAATGTCCACGAATAAATCTTCAGGATCGA
This sequence comes from Forficula auricularia, assembly GCA_024734495.1. Lineage (NCBI taxonomy): Eukaryota > Metazoa > Arthropoda > Insecta > Dermaptera > Forficulidae > Forficula > Forficula auricularia. The sequence goes on from JALMQS010000264.1 coordinate 670,158, forward strand.
AGGCATTTTTATTTATCGACCTGGCGAGATAATAGAACTTCTCAAAAAGTTAATAAAACGTGGATATATTTTTTTTTTATTCGAACCCCTAGTACACACGATAATGAATCAATTGGAACATAAAATGGCAGTAATTTATAGGGCGAACAAAAAAAATCACTTTCATTTTATATTCATTGATTTTTGTTGTTGTTGTTTTTTGTTACTTTTGTTGACAAGAAATGATATATTGTATCATGTTTCGTGTATCAGTAATATTATTATTACACTCTAAATCTAAATTAATTGATAATTATGAATAGATTAATTATGGAAATGGAAGAGCTTTTATCGTTAACAGGTAAATATAAAAATATTTAAATTTATTCTTTCAGAACTTAATTAAATATTCTTGAAATTTTGAGGGTTTGTAGTCACAAATAAAATAATTGAAGAGATGCGAGAGTATTAGAGTTGTTGATTCATAAAGAGAAATCAAAGACAATGTCTGCTTGATTCAAATAAACATATACTTAAATAAATATGACTAGTAGAAATACCATATGTAGGGGAAAGCTGGGCAAAGTGGGCAAGCTAAGGTTTGCTGATTTTTTAAAGTGACTTGCAATCGACGTATAGACATCAAAATTAGTGGTTATATAATCCTTGTACCTAAAATAAATTTTAATCCACATCTCTATGATTTTAAAAGTTATTTTAGATAAGAATTATTAGAGGAGACTGTGGGTCCGTGGTTAGAGTTTCGGGTCGCTGGCCTGAAATACGCTGGTTCGAGACCAAATCTCGGCAGATATTTCCAGTGGCCTCCTCTTGGAAATCAATGGCAGCCTACCATGAGTATAATTGCCTAGTAACCTCTCCAAACTAGCCGTTCGGAACCGACGTTAAAAAGTAGGTCCCGTATATCTGTGTAAAAACAGCTAAACACACTCAGCACAGGTATATGTGGAGGAGCCAAAATCTCAGGGAGACCTGATATGGCACTTAAAGAAGAAGAAGAATTATCTTCTCCTTGGAGAGAGGGACTGGTAGAATTTTAATGAGAATTGATGAAAGGCAAAGAAAAAAATACAATTCTGAATAAAATAAATTTATTGGAAAGTCATTTTCATCCTCTTAAAAACCAAACCGACTTATCGGAGGATCTTCCCTTCTTCTTCAGGGTTTTAAAAGGGTCAATAAAGGAAACATACCTGATGTTTCGAAGGATCTTCCATGTAGGTATATATATAATTTATTTATTAGAGACTAAATTTTCGCAAGTGTAAAAAGACTGATGATGAAGATTAAACCTTCGAAATTATAGTCTACAACAAATAGATTTTATATATACCTCTTTGATTTTTCTTTACAAATTAAAAAAATTAAAAAGGCAGTCATGGGGAAGTGAAAACTTAAAAACTATGAAATTTTTTTTTAAATTTACTAATTATGAAATTTAAATTTTTTGACTACAATTAATTTGAAAATTCAAAAAAACCACTGTTATTTCATAGTTTTAAGTTTTCCTCTCTGTGGGCAGTCCCCATGACTGTCTTTTTAATTTTTGATTGAAACTATTTCTTTTTCTCACTCCGGATTTTGATTTTGAAAGGCTTTTATCATGCAGAGTTGTTGATTCTTAAGAAGAAATCAATGAGGCAGTCTTACCGCCTCATTATTTAAATTTAAAAAATAAAAGAAGGTCATTTTAAATTTTATATCTTGGTAGATATCTAGGTGTTCATTATATAAATGGTTCACTTGGCAAATCGATTAACTCCACTTTCTGAATTTTATTAAATTTTAATGTAAAAACACTAAAGTAACTATCTGTATATGTTCAAAACAAAATTCTCTAATAATAAGTATTAACACCACTAAAAAAAATATAGGCAGGTGAGTTGTTACACATTCCTTAGCAGATTCCAACTTCCATGGCCACCGTCCTGCTGTCTTAAGCAATCGTGACGGTCACGCGAGTTCAGTGATTTTTTCCCCATCTCAAAAGTGCCCAACGTGCCTAAAGAAGTTTTCACTTCAATAACACTAGCAAATTACTATTAGGTATTGATTATTTTTTATTCACTAAACAGTTTTGGTCACCCCTGGTAGATCATCTTCATTAAAATTCATATTTATAAGGAGAAATCATTGAGATTGTCAATATATACATTCACATACAGAGAGCGAGATTCGAGAGATCGACGATTTAAAAAATAATGGATGATTAATGAGAAAAATGTTTTTTTGTTAATGAATCAATTTTCCTTGCCATTAAACATATTGTTCTATTAACCAGACGGAATTTTGATTTAAATAAAGTAAAAGAACTCCTTAATAATTCTTATATATAAAAAAGACTAGTCGACGACGGCCTTCGGCCCGGCGTCAACCGACCCCTGGCGGGGAGCGTGCCCTGTTCATACCAATTTAATAATTGAAATTTAAAATCTTACTGTAAGTATCGAAAGAATGTGCTGAATGAAATTGATTCAAAAATAAGGGAAGAATAAGGAAAGATTTATTTTAACACATTGCCTAAGCACGATCACTATCTGACCAATCAGAATCGTTCTAATAATTTAACGCTTTGGCATTGGCTATGCACTGGCCAATCAGATCGTTTCCACATACATATATATCCACATACTTTTCTATTTTATATATATATAGATAGATAGATAGATAGATAGATAGATAGATAGATAGATTAAGCAAAAAGAGAAAAAACACTTCAAAGGGGTTGAAAAATTATCCTTTTTTTTTTTTTTTTTTTTATTTAGGAAAGACAAGGTCTACGGTCGTCGCCAATTACTAAAATGGTTTTTTTCGGAAAGAATTTAATGAAAAACCAACTAACAGAGTAATTGATGTTCACCTTAAAAAAAAATAAAAAAAAAGAGAGAGAATGAAAAAAAAGTGTTAAATTTACGCGAGAGAGTAAAGACCGACCACGTCAACAAAGTGGAACAAAAGACCAAGAACAACTCGTTAAGTGGATTACATTTCCTCGTATCAACTGATTTTGATAATCAAGCCGATTTAAGGTTTCTAGATTATCAGCGAAAAAAGGACAAATCGGAAGACAATATTGTCATCAGAAAACGGGCCGATTAAATCGAATATTTTCTCATAAAAAATGTATCTATACTTATTATAATCAGATTGGGCGATGAGGCCAACGGGATTTTTCTAATTTTAAAACCCACTAATAGTTCATGACAAATAAAATTTATTAAACTTAGAAAATTTTAAATACTCCTCCTGTCCGAAAATATTTTATACATTTTAATATTTATTTTTTTTTGTCCGAAAATATGGTATAAACCTAAATTAAAAAATAAAATAAAACTAAAGAAAAATATTTAATTTATTTTATTATCACAGTACAGTGAAACCCCTCAAATCCGAACTCCGGAAATACGAAATCTCGGGAAATCCGAAAGCAAAAAAAGAGAAACTTATTTATATTGTTATAAAACAATTATGTATAAATTCTACATTGGAACCTTATTTTTCATAATTAGTTGAAAAAAAAACAAAGAAGTACAGTTAGCATACTTAACAAAGTGTAAATGTGTATACATACTTATGTGACCCAGGATTGAAAAACGGTAGTTTCTTTAGGCTAATCACTTTGCAAAAACAATGAAATAATAATAGAAACACACAGAATATCACTTAATCTTTCACTTGATATCAATTATCTTCAATTGTCGAAGCTGCTTTCGGCTAATCCGAACAAATAGAAATCCGAACAGCTACAGTCCCAATTAGTTCGGATTTGAGGGATTTTCAACTGCATAACTATATACAAATCATTTTAGTGTAATCCAAATTTAGTTGAAGTGAGATTTAGCCCCTGCTGAACGCTTCTTCTGAACCAGTGGCGTGCGGTCCATGGATATTGTGGATGCGGCGCATCCTTACAATTTCGAAGATTTAAAGTATTTTCATAATTTATATATGGTCGACTTCAAAATGTCAAGACAATCTTTAAATATTTCTATAAAAAACATTTTTTGTTTTGATAAGTATATTGGTTTTCGAAAGGAAATAAAATTGTGGGATAGTTTCAAGGGGCATTTAAAAATGAAAAATTTTTTCCAAATGGCTGCCGGCTAGAAGGTTTGAAGTCTCTGTCTGGTAGATATATTTTCCACTTCGCAGCATGTCAAAGACAAGTTCAGACGAGTTTTAGTCGAATGAAAATTGCTCTTCGCTGAGAAACTATTAAAATAGAAATAATACAAAAAAGGAATAAATAAAGATGATTCGGGAATTTCTGGACTAATTCATTTCTAATAACTATCAATATAGTAGAAAGATCTGAAAATAGCTTTATGAGTCCTATAGACAAGTCATCAGCTTTCTTATGGCAAAAAAGAATTGGAATTCTAAGATTTTCTTGGCAATGGTTATGACACGCTGATTCATTGTGAAAGATGGTCGATTTCTATGTAGAATTTAAGTCACAAGTTTTACTTAGAGAAAGTGGTGTAGGTTTTAGGTGAAACATGATACTAATTAATAAAGTGAAGGGTGTTCAGGCTCAGTTTTAACCTGTAAACTCCTGATGATGGACTTTTTCAATAATCCGAAATATATTGAGTTTGTAGCAAACCTCTTTGGGCTTTATTTCAATTCACTGTGAAACTACACACCCTTTATTTTATTAATTCACACGTTTTAATTTCTGACTCTACCTCATCACACAAAGGTCCCAAAATATATTTTTAAAAAATCTAATATTAAAATTGAAAACGAAAAGATGCCCTATTTGCAAAAAAAAAAAAAGGAAGATTAAAATAAAATTTCAATAAATAAATTAGGGAAATTTAAAAATATAAACTTACATATATACTTTTTGTTTGTTCTATTACAATTACATAAAAGTAAAATAGGAGGGGTTATTAAACAAGAAACTCTTGAAGGGGCACACCATCATGAATAGCATTCATATTAAATTTCACATTATTAGTTCCGGTAATTGCGGGAAAATTGTGATATCAGGGAATGAAACCAGTTTTTTGAGTTTTTAGGTCTTCTATTTTTTCTATACTACAGGAACGTATAATATTAAATAAATTTGAAAAGAGATTTTAATTTTGGGCATTTTTTGTATTTACGAGATGTGTTATTTTAAAATTAATAAGGAAAAATTCATTGCCAAATGATTTTTACATTGAATTTCTTATAATAAATAAATAGTAATAATAATGAATTTAATAATTTTGGCCATCCCGACAGTAGGTTTGTTTTTTGACTTTATCGATGAAATCTAACTCATGTATTTTACGGTAGAGCCTAGATCTTACGCAGCCTTGACGAAGAGGCTAATTGATTGCCTATATTCAGGAATTTGCATACAAGGCTAGATTTTTTCTCTGTCTTATATTCAATTGAGAATTCTGAAATACAATTGGAATTTCTGAAATTATCTTCATTTTTTCTGAAATAAAATCGGAAAAGGTGTAGAAATTATAAGCCTAATTTTAAAATTATCATCAAGTCTATAGTAGGTGCTTAAAATAATTTATAGATAATTTGTGTAGAGAAACGTTCCAGAAAAAAAAAAGAAAAGGGAAAATAAAAAAGATCAGAAGCTATTATTATTACGAATATTTATTAAACACTCAAAATTCTTCCATTTTCACTTTACTTATACAAGGTGCTTTTTACTTTATCCAATGCGAAGCATGGGTAAAGAGTATTGTAATCGGTCTCTGCGGCAAGCGTGACTTTTAAAGTTCTCAGGTAAAGACTACGGAACCCATGGTGACAATTAAAGACACAAATTGTAGTATTCAATTAGGTTGAATTTTAGCACCTGACGGTTTTGCTTTATTTAATCTTTTTTGCTTGGTCCCCAGGGTACTTAATTAGGATATTTAATTTCATCCAAATTGGTTAAGTCATTTTCAAGATATTTAGAAAAAACTAAATAAGTACTAAAATAAAGTACTAATGTTTGGGGGCCGATAAGTACCAAAAAGTAATCAGCGCTTCATTTTGAAAAATAATGCTAGGTTTTCAATTTCATCTCATCGGTGCAACGGTGTGGAAAAAATCGTGAACAAAAAAACGATATCATCCATACATCCATACACCCATCCATACATCACAGCACGAACTAAATGAAAAAATCGCACTTTTTGGCCTCTCGACGAGACCCCATGTATGATCCATTGCAGTTTATTGCTTTCGAAATATCTCAAAAACGACTCAAACTATATAAAAAAATGAGCTAAGCCATGGCGTTTTGGTCCTCAAGAAAGATTTATACAGGGAACACTTTATGTAAGTTAGAACGTTAGATGCCAAATTTTGTTTCTCTCCCTTTCAAAAACTAGGATAAATTTCAAAATAAAATTTTGTATTGAGATTAAGCGCTGATTAGATTTTGGTTGAAATCAAATCCAAAATTATGGAGGGGGGGGGTTCTAAATTTAGTTCAAATTTATTCATCCCTTACAATTTTATCATGACTTTTAATTTCGTTTCTTGAATTTTGTCTGAATAATAAAGTTCACATCTTTTCATTTCCTCTTATTCACTTTATTTATCTAGTTTATTGAAATATAAATATTTATTAAATAAGTTCACAATAGAGATGATATTTTTAAGTGGCTATAAAATATTCTAGGTCCATTCCTCCATTTTCCTTTATTCTGCAGATTCTCCGGGACATCAATTCCGAACCCCCTTCTTCATCTTCACACCTTTTTAGTATTCTTTTCTTTACTGCCCCCCTCTCATGTTTTTTTTTATAGTTCCCCATATGTTTCAGAATATGACCTGCTTATCTTTTTTTCCCTTTTCTTCTTTTTTTTGAAACATTTCCTACAAAATTATCCTATAAATTATTTTAAGCACCTACTATAAAAGTCGTAGACGGAAAAATATCTGAAAAAACGTTTATTGTTAGTAAATACTTAAACCTCTTACAGGAGATGTCATTGTAAGAATTTACTACTCGCGTGTGTAATTAAATTGGCAAGATTTGCAGGAGGAAAGAAAACATTGAATGAAAAATACGCAATTATAGCTGCAAAAACAATTTTTTAATGTCAAAAAATTTTGGGATTAATCCAAAAAAGCTTGATTTTATTTTAAGAAATTATTTTACTAAACAAAAAAAAGCTATATCTTTAATTCACTACAACCTTATCTATGAGTCAAAGTCTATATTAAATATTAAATTACACTGCTCGACAAAAATTAAACAAACATTTGTAACCGTAAACCTAACAATGGATTCCAGTGGAATTTTATACTCTGATTAACAAGCAATTTTCCGATTTTCTACAACAGATCAGACTTTTGAGATATTTTCGGTCAAAACGACGAAAAAGGGCATTTTGACCAATTTTCGAGTCCCATTAGATATTAAACAGCAATATTTGAGATCAAAGTATTTTTTCGACGTAATAGAAAACAGCTTCCTCTTTGATTTTCATATTACCACTTATATTTAGCTCAATCAGAACTCGCGTTAAATCTAAAAAAACTAAGACCATATGTTTATTAGCCTTTCAAATCATGAAGTTTTAGTTTTTGAATTATGTTATAACTCGAGTTCTAATTGAGCTAAAAACAACCGGTAGTTTGAAAATCAAAGAGGAAGCTGTTTTCTATTACATCAATGAATATTTTGATTTCAAATATTGCTGTTTAATATCTAATGGGACTCGAAAGTAAGGTCAAAATGGCCTTTTTCGTGGTTTTAACCGATGATATCTCAAAACTCTGACCTGTTTTAAAAAATCGGGAAATTGCATGATAATCAGCGTAGAAAACTCTACTGGAATCCATTGTTAGTTTTACGGTTACATTTTTTTTTCGACCAGTGTTATTTGTTTTCATTTAGAGCTAAGGCTAATCAGAGCACGGGTGCCAAATACAAGTCCAGACCTATTTTAGACTATTAGAGATTAATTTCTTTAATTTCTATTATTCTAGTAATGGCCTTTTGAGTAAGTAAGTAAGAAAATATTAATCAATCAAAATGAATATCAGATGAGGATACAGTAGAGTCCCACTAATCCGACACTATGGGGTGTGGGATTATTGGAATGTTCGGATTACTGGATTGTATAGAAAAATTCATAATAAATAAAATAAATTTCACCCGATATGGATAACAAACACCAAATCACGGGCGGAGGGTGCCGGATTATTGGACGTGCCGGTCTATTGAAGTGCCGGATTAGTGAGACTATTGTATTTATTATTATTAATTCACCGAAACTACAAACAGCGTATCGAGTCTTTAATAATTTTCAGTTTTTCTTCTAATTATATTGTAATAAAAATATAATCAAATTAAGTTGTCTTTCCTGAGGGCCCGAAAATGTGTTGTTCCGCCACTGCACCTAAACCCCTTGCTGCTGTAATTTTTATTTAAGCACTTTGAAAAATTCATAATTCATTACGAAATATTGACATTGTGTAAATGAAATAAACCCCCCTCTTTACTATCCTCGTCGGTGATTAGATTAGAATGGATTTATGACCCACAAAAAAAAACTCGTCTTCTGTCATTTTGTTTGTCAGCTCTTGCTGATTAGAAAATAAAAATGTATAAAATTTCAATCACAATTTTATTGAGTGGAAGATGGAAAAGCCATTATTCATTTATTTCATCACGCAGAGCCAGAGGGGAATAGAAATCTTCATAAATATTGTTCAAATTATCTTGCTTACGTTAGTTATTATCTTTTCTCTTTTTCATTTAACATTATTATTTAAAAAACAAAATCCTCAACAAAGCTTAACTAATACAAGTTACAATATTAATGAATAATATTATAAATAATCATGTCAATGACAATTTATTATAAAATCTTCCTCTTCTAATTATTTCAAAGTCTAAGTTCCCAATAACCAGACATATAAGATAAATCTAAGTGTTTTAAGAAAGTAGGGGAAGGGTGGGCATAGTAGCCAAGGCGAGGGGTGATCCGCGATTGGAAGTAGGTGTACACCTCTTTGGAAGTATTTTGGAAGTACTTGGAAATATTTGGAAGTGCTTGGAAAAATTTGGAAGTACTTGGAAATATTTGGAAGTACTTGGAAATATTTGGAAGTACTTGGAAATATTTGGAATTACTTGGAAATATTTGGAATTACATGAAAATATTTGGAAGTACTTGGAAATATTTAGAAGTACTTGAAAATATTTGGAAGTACAAGTGGAAGTAGGTGTACAGCATATTAGGTCGCTGTTCACCTCACTGGCCAAGGTAAGGAAAATTTTTTTTTTGAATAAATAAAAATTGAAAAAATGAAATTTTGGCATAAGTTAGTTTTATTATTTAGATTTATGAAAAAAAAGTATTTTAACTTTATGTCTGTTACTTAAAACAAATAAAGAAATTTCCCGTAACCCTATCAAATGGCCACTTTTCCCCTACTGGGCAGGGCAAAATGGCCACTTGGTGTTTGACTGCATTTTAAAGAATATAAATGTGTATTTTCACACATGAAAGCAATATTATCATTCATCATAAAACTTATTTTCTAACTTACCTAAATTGTTCAATTCAATTAATAAGGACCGTGCGTCACAATTTTAGCGCCAACTGGTGACGAAAATATAAGCTTTGGGGGATGATTTATTAAAAGTCCAAGACAAAGAGACTCGCTCACGGCCCCTAAGCTCCGTGCAGTCTTTTATCTATGATATATACTATAATACAATATTTGCCCCAATCCTCCCAAATTATTTGAATAAATAAACACAAGAGGAGGAAGAAGTGCTGCCTCTATATTATTAGTATTTGCTAGTTCGTTTTTTGAATTTATTTACCCTTGGCCACTGTGCCCTCTTTGACGCCATTACGTAAATGCGATTCTGCAGATTAAACAAGTAACCATAGCTCTTACGTCGAAACTTACATTTAAAGCTTCAATCACATTGTTTTAAGGGGTTACTGTTAATCGTATGTATTAGGAACTTGTATTTAGTTATAATAATTATTGACAAAGGCTTACCTTACATCAATACGTTAAAAAACACGAAAATCTTGAATAATTTCCCAAAAAAGTGAATAGAACAGCTCCGAACTTCAGTATGACAATGATAGCGAACTAGCGGAATAATTGATGAGTTTGCCGATATGGGGGAAAATAGCTAGTAGCCACTTTACCCGCAGTGGCCGCTATGCCCATCCTTCCTCTACAGTGACTCTATAGTAACACGTAGTAGCCCAAGAGCCCACGACGGCCAGACCTTCGTTATTTTATAAAAGCTGAAAGTTTTTCTGTGCATGTCCCCTATACAGGTAAGAACGACCAGCGACTTTAGAGTTTGGGTTGCCCCTGGTACCCCCTGCCAGACACCCCTAAACTCAAGCTTGAGTGGTTTGCCATAAAAGAGTTTAGTCTTGTTGATTTTAAGTCGATTCTTCCACGTTTTCAGTAGAGGTTGCCATTAATAGTCAAAACAACATAAATGGAATGCAATAAGGTTATTCCTCTAGTATTGGATAAGAATCGATGATTATTTTTGATTTTAAGTCGATTCCTCCATGTCTTCACCAATGGTTATCAATAATAACCGAAATGTCAAAAATCTATGTAAAAACCATTAAAACTGTCCGCCTATTGAGGTAACATTTTTTTATAGGTCGCCAAGTAACATATATAAAATTTATCTTTTATATTATAACGAAAGTATAATTATAATTTATTAAAGTTTAGGGGTGTCTGGCAGGGGGTAGCAACTGTCATAAGTGTCCGGCAATGGATGACGAGATTTCTAAAGTTATCCTGAAGAAAATATAAAAAAATTGAGCTTTATACTTTAACGAATTTAAAGTACTATTTTATACACCTTTATTACCTGTTACCTGCCAAAGTAACCACAACCCAAACTCTATAGTCGCTGGTCGTTCTTACCTGTATAGGGGACATGCACAGAAAAACTTTCAGCTTTTATAAAATAACGAAGGTCTGGCCGTCGTGGGCTCTTGATCTATAGGGTCATCCGCCATTTTTAGTCTTATTTTAAATTGAAGAATATTAAGAAATTTAAGATAATATCTATTAAATAATTTTTAATATGTGTAAAGAATGTGTTTAAATATTAATTTTCATAAATTTCCTAATATTCTTCAATTTAAAATAAGACTAAAAATGGCAAATGACCCTACATGTCGCCACTGTCCCCATAGAGTCACTGTACCTTCCCCTATATGATTTTATGCCGGACTGGATTCATAGCAGCGGGCTGGACATCTTATACGTATCTATAGGATGGCAAGTGGACGCTAGGAGAATTCCCTCTATTGGTAAGAATTTAATTGATGAATAAATTTAAAAATACTCTTTGAGGTATAATCTAATTTAAACGGACTAATGCTGTACTAGGTACCTATTAGAATTTTATATTTTTAATTCATATTATTTAATTACTGTAGAGTGCTTTTTAGATCATATGGTAGTATAATATATATGTTGGGATTCATGAAACAAAATAATAATTTAATTTAAACTTTCAATTAGCTATTCACTTTATAAATAACAAACGTTTTTGAAGCCCTATAGGATTTTATGCAATTTCAATTTCCTATGATTTATTAATTAAAACTTGAAATGTATTAAATGAATCAAATTAAATATTTAAATTGGAAATGATTGCATAAATTCTCTAAAATGGATTCTCGTTTAAAATTAAACATTTGGGAATACACCATTAGCACCGAATACCAGAACAGGCTTAATTTTATTTTGTCAAATTTTCCCCTGAAAATACTTTTTTTTTTTTTATTTAAATTCATTTAGCAAAAAAAAGAAATTCTTTTATCCGTTCCAATGAATTTAATTAACGTTTCGTAACGGATAGGGAGAAAAATAAAAGATTTAATTCTAAAGGAATGTTGCGTGGAATATTGGTGGGCGACGGACAGACATACAGCCAGACATTAGACATGAATGGTGAGTGGTTGCAGAGGCAGGCCCACTCTAATGACGTCACGTCCCCTCATAATCTGGGTGTCAAAACGCAGGCAGCCTCGGTTGTGCCTCTTTAGTACTAAATAGGTGCGTGCTAACTCCAACTGAGGACCAAAGGGCTGTTTCATGTCACGTACAGATAGTAATTCATGCACAGCCACTTCTAACCCGCTTTTCAAAAGAGACCGCAACAAAAAAATCTTAAGCCATGATATTATACAAACGTTTCAACTAGGGATAAAAGTTTTTCACATTTTAATAAAAATTATATCTAAATTTGTTAAATTGAAATTTAGTTTCTCTATACTATGAAGTAGTGTAAAAAATGCGAATAAATTTTTAATTTAAATAAGCTGACGTGATCTGATGTGGCCATCCACTTGACTTTACCATACAACCTGGGCTATCACTTATATTTAATATTTAATAAAATTATTTATAATAATGTAGGGGAGGGGGGTTAGTTTTTCCATTTTTAAATTCCTGGGGGTCCACTGATTATGTATACAAAATTTGGTTGAGTTTGGGACAAGAGCCTATATTTTCATTTTTTGACCCCCCCCCCCCCCCCACTTTGGGCGGTTAGTTTTTGCATTTTTAGACTTCTGGGGTTCCAGTGATTTTGTTAACAAAATTTGGTTGAGTTTGCTCAAATAGCCTAGATTTTTAATTTTTAACCCCCCCTCCAACCCCTTAATTTTGGGTCGATTTGAACCAAAATCTCTTAATCTCACCAAAACTACGTGTGAAATTTGGTTTCGGTATTCAAACTAGTTTTTGAGCTTGCTCATCCACAAAAATTTGGTAACGCACAGACTAACAGACTAACAGATAATTTGACAAAACAATTATTATCTCGAAAAATATAATTTTTTCGATGTTCACTTATTAGAGATTTTTTGTAGAGCGAAATGCCATGGTTTCGTTCAAATTTTTTAATCAAAATAGTTTAAGCCTTTTTTAGATATTTCGAAAAAAAGAAGGAAAAAAAAACACTTTTTTCATGCACGATTACCATACCCTGTATGGTAAAGTAAAAAATTTAATGTGAAAAAGAATTTAAAAGTACATATATTATAAATTGCTTCGTTGTCAAGTACCTAGTTTAGAATTAAATATAATTATTGATTGATTTATTCTTAAAATAATTAAATGATGATCTAGATACACGGCAGTGTGTCAGCCAAGTTCGGAAAAACAGGTGTATATTTACACGAAGAATTTCGAGCTACTTTCGGCCACCCATAACTCAAAAACTATTAGACCTACAAGCTTGAAATTGTGCATGTCTAATAAGGTCCACTGGAACACCTAGATGAATAAACCTATTATAGTTATTGAGTTATTAAGCTCTGAAAAGAGCCATTTTTAACACTCACTGACTCACTGACTCACATATCAAAAACCTAGAGTACTTTCGCTGATCCTAGAATTAAATTTGGCATACTGGTAGAGTTTGGGCTACAATTAAAGAAAAAAATCGAAAAAGTGAAACTTTCCCTTTTTCAGGATCTAAAATGAAGGGGTGAAATTTTTAACATATAATATAGTAAACCCAGAATGCTGAAATTTGGCATACTGGAAAAGCTTTGGACATTAATAAAAGGAGGAAACGAAGGGTGAAATATAAGAAAAACTGACTGGGTTTTTAATTATATTTTATAAGTATCTAACTTTTAAAGCAAATATTTTAAAGTTACTAGTTTCCCTAGTTTCGGAGAAATTTTTATAAAAGTGTGATTTTTTACTTGTTTAATTTTGAATTTTTAAAAATATTTTTAGTAAAAATTCAGGTCTGAAAAGTAACAACCATAAAATTTTTTAAGTTATTAGGCCAAATAGATTGAGAAATTTTAGTTTTAATTTAACTTTTAAATCTTTGTTATACCTCTAAAATTTGAAATGAAAAAAAAAATAATCAAAATTCCAAGTTCCTAGCTCCAGCAGTTCCTGAGAAATCGTAGTGAATACTGATGAAAACCTGATTTTAGTGAATTTTATGTTTATTTTTAAAAATCGTTCTACTGAGCATCCAAGACTTAAAATTCATGCAAAATTTCAAGCAGAAATAATTTCAAAAAAATCGTGATGAATTATTAATGAGTGGTATTTGAATTTTATACTCGAATATAAATATAAATTAGTAATCGCCATTTTATATTTTTAACCGACTTCAAAAAAGGAGGAGGTTCTCTATTCGACTGAATTTTTTTTTTTTGTGCCTATGTTACCTCATATCTCCGCCAATTGTGAACCGATCTTGAAAAAAAAAATTGCATTGGGTTCAATCTAGCTTCCGATTGGTCCCGTTTTTTTTTCATTGGTATTAGACCTTTTTTGTTAGGTTTGTTCGGTCCTAACTTCTTTGTTTATGAACCGATTTCGATGATTATTTATTTATTGGAAAGGGGGTATTTTAGGGATAGTGCCATATAATTTGGTCAAGTTCTGATGATATAATCAATGACGAAATAACGTAAATCTCCAATTCTTATGAGCAAATAATCGAAATAATGATAAATAAAATCTTTTATAAAGGTATTATATTAAGTCACTATTAATAACATCACTAAAAAGAGAAAAATAAAAATAATTTTTATAAAAAAAAATAAATAAAACCGACTTCAAAAAACAAAATTAAATGCAACAAATAAATTACACTAAAATGTATAAAATAATCATCTTATTTAGTTACAACTAAACGACGAAATATTAAAATGAAATTACTTTTTGAAGTCGGTACCAAACATATACATTTTATGAATCGCACTCGACGGATCTTACTTAGTACGTTTGGCGGCTACGCTCGCTTATAGGTATAGTTTGTTTGGCACCGACTTCAAAAGTAATTTTATGTTAATATTTCGTCGTTTAGTTGTAACTAAATAAGATAATATTATTTTATACATTTTTAGTGTATTTTATTTGTTGCATTTAATTTTGTTTTTTGAAGTCGGTTTTATTTTTTTATAAAAATTATTTTTATAATAATTACATCCCGTATAGAATTTTTATATATATAGGTGTAAAAACTAAATATTTCAAATAATTTTTAAGCTACTTAAGTGATGGATATATTTATATAATTTTTTAACAAAATGGACACAAAAAGAAAGGAGCATAAATCAGACTGACAAATTTAAATTATTTTTCATATATAAATATTCATAATATCATAAATGAGCACTTTTGACGGTTTTCGTTAGATTTTTTAAACCCCTAATTAAATTCGCTCATGAATGAACCCTTCCGATTTTTCCTTCTTCTTTTAAAGCCCCAATTGCCAAGATAATAAATTATTCTAATCTAGTTTCGTTAAAAAGTTGCTGCTGATAAAAACATGTTCAGGATTAGAGAAAGCGAAAAAGAGAGTGAGAAAGTTGCTAACTTGAAAAACCGTATTGCAGAGAATTTTATCTGAAATTCATTCATCTTTTCGGTTTTCTTTCATGATATAGAGGGCAGTAGAAAAACGCGACGAGGGTTGAAAAGGAGCCAGGGATTATTGGGGGATGAAATATGATCAACCCCCTCGGTGATGTATTTTATGGAAATAAATTTATAGGGTTTTAATGATCTATAAAAAGAAAAGGTCGTTATTTAGTGCTCGCCCTCGTAGTCGCCAAATCTCGTTCACCCCTTAGACGATGATTTATTTCTTTTCTATTAAACTGGACGTTACATTATTTCCCTGTGATATTTTAGGATTTTTGTATCTAAAAACGACTAGACTGTATTATCTTATTTTTCAACAAGCTTTGTTCGTTATCTAAAATTCTAATAAATATCTTCCCAAGCCATTATGGAGATTATAAAGTCGAATAATTTAAAAAAGAGTATAAACCATTGAAACGGAATTTTCATAGAAGTTTAACCCTAGGCGAATATGATCACCTGAAATTTGTTACTCATTGTATGTGTTCGTATCTGGGAAGTATATTTTTATTTTTACTTTGTTGTAAAAGTAATTATATTATGTATAGAATCTATAGTTAAGTTTAAGGATTGTAATAAACATTATCATTTGCTCTAATATGTAAAAAAAAACATGATTTTAAAATTAGAAGAGGGCGTATGGGGCTAATAAGCCCTGGTCCGCTAATAAAATTATTTTTATTAATATTATTATTAATTATAAGATTCTTCCAAAACTTAAACGACTTAATTTTTAACCGACTTCAAAAAATGAATAAAACGTTACTGCCTGAATTTATTTGCCCATCTCCAGTTAATTGGGAGTTATACACAAAATGCGGTACACATATGTGATTGAATCAAGCCTTGTCAAAAATAAAAATTGTACCTTCATGTAGATTCAGAACGTGCCTGCGCCCAAAAATTCAGACTCCCAATTAACTGAAGATGGCCAAATAAATTCAGGACGAAACATTTATTGAACCCAGCGCATCCAACTTTGGCTGATACCACCTCCTTCATCTAATACTATCTCATAATCTTCCAAGGCTAGAATCGATTTTGTTATAAAGTTCATAAATTACGACACATTGTAAGGGGGAATGAGTCATCTCAGATTGTGACAGGGGGCCCGGGGATCTTAAAAATTGTGATGTCACAAAAGTTAAATTAAAATTTTTAAAAAATTTCAAATATTTATAGTTTTTAGATTTCAAGTTATTATTATAAATAAAGTTAAATTTACAGTATATTAAATTCTTTTAGTTGAGTTTAATTTATAAAAAATTTCTACAATTATTAAATTATAGGGTGTAAAAGTAGTAGTGATATGTCACAATATAGGGGGCTTAATGAAAATGTAACAGAATGTGACAGAGGGGGAGAAGGGGTCTAAAATGACTAAAATGTGACGTAATTTATGGACGGCCCCTAAGCTGGAAGATGGGACTAATTAATTTACATTCTTTATAATTATGCTCCCATTATCAACTTGTTTCAATAATTAACTATAATATATCCATCTACAAATTGCAAATGTGAAGTTGATGAGGTGTGAATAAATATTGTTAATTTATCTACCTACTTATATCTAAGCTAAGTAGCTTAGAGATTAGTGGGTCAGCCTGTAGGGTAAGCAACGGATCGCCAAATAAGACATTTCGGTTGCATAAAACTAGGCTCTCATGAACGAATCATTTAGCCTACGCGACGATAGAGTTCCAATGTGTATATAATATAAAGATATATTTTCTAATAATTATAAAAATCATATGTAAAAAAAAACAGTTACAATTTAATTAAAATGAGATTATATATTAACTCATTTCTCTGCCCCCCCCCATAAGCGGGAACTAACGTCTTTTTCATTATAGGTGAGAGACGCCCAGGAATTTAGAGAGGGGGACAAAATTTTATTGATAAAATTAATCTATTAATTCAGATAAAAATATTCATCAAAATATAAAAACAATTTTCGAAAAGGGGTTAAAAATTAATTTTTCCTATTCAGAAGAATTTTTCACATGAAAAGATATGGAAAAAAAGAATTTCAGATGAGATTCTAGATTAGCATAAAAATTGAGAAGAGAAAGAATCCATGGAATAAGCCCCTACCTAGGATTACCACGTAGTTTCTAGTTGGAGAAACTAGTGTCTCCAAAAAAGGGCATCTTTTTATATTCAATATGTATTTTTGGAACGAGAAGTTCCTTTTACGGGGCTTGCGGTAGGAGCTAACTGGCAGAAATCGTCGACGCAACGGAAATGCCCCGGCGACCAGGCGGCCTGACTTCAATGGAGGGGATACAAGAGAGATAGAGAGAGAGAAAGAGAAAGAATATGTTAAGGCTGCATTAAATTAAAATATTCGGCCAAATCGGAAATAAAAATAATTTAAATCCAAAATCTTGAATAAAAAAAAAACCTAAAAAAAAAAAAATTGTCATTTTAATCATAAAGTGGTTATTGATTTATTTTGATTAGTTAATGTAAATTTTTAAATAATATTAATTTCTTATAGCATTATTTAAATAATTCTCAACTTTAAAAACTAAAGATAGTAATTTTATACACATTTTGATTTTCAATATTTAATATATTCAAAAAATTAATAATAGCCAGCCAGTATTTATGAAGTGTGATTTTTTAAGGGGGATAAAATTTTTGGCCGTATTTTCGTTCCTGACGGGGGTCTCCCGACCGCACACATTTGAATTTTTTACTTTATTTTTTTTTATTATTTTATTTTTGAACGTGACGTTGTCTTATTCTACCTCTCGCTCTATTTCCAATTAGGAATATAAATTGGGAGTTAGTAATTCAATTTGCCTTCGACTAACTGTAAAGTGTTGTTTATTTATTAGATTCGACTTTCTCCTGTTGTCGTTTCTAAAGGAGAAATCGCTCAATCTCACTTCATCTATTCTATTTCCCTTTTATATGATCCTTTAATTATTTATTTAGTAAACTCCATCCCTTCTTCTTTTCATTAAATCTCCATGATAATAATTGTCGCTATAGATGGGGGGAGGGGGGGCAAACAAAATTATTTTCACCCACTCTTCTTTATTTCCTCGTAATCCATTAACAAAATTTACTTTCAGTTCTGTTTATTCAAAAATGATATATTAACAAAATTAAATAATCAAGTTTGAAACAGAATTTGTTGAGTAAACTTTTTAGTATATATTTAGTAATCATAGGTTCGTAATCGAGTTTTCGACACTTGTATTATAATATTCAAATTATTATTATTATTTTTTTTAAATAATAAAATTAATTAAAGAAAGGAACTAGTAGAAAAAATATATATAAAAATAATATATAGTATATATGGTGTCCCGTATCACAAGGATAAACCGTGAACAGGGAATAGGCCAGTTTATACGGTCCAGAACCTCAAATTTTTTTAAGAAAAAATTCTCATAGTTTTCGAGTTATAGACATTTTTTTGAAAGTCGTGAAAATCGCTAACTTGTCCTAAACATGAGATGCTGTGGCTACAAATTTTATTTTTCTAATATTTGTTACGAAATCCTGAATATTCTTGCTATTAAACAAAATTCAAAATAAAACCATAAAAGTCCCATACTTTTTAGAGAAAAAAAAATATTTTTAGCGGACTTATGTTTTAAATTAAATTAAAATTAAACAAAATTCACAAATCTAACAAGGTTGAATAATTTTTTTTTTTTTTTTTTACTTAGAGAAAGTGGTGTAGGTTTTGGAATTGAAACATGATATTAATTAATAAAGTAAAGGGTGTGTAGTTTCACAGTGAATGAAATAAAACTCAATACAAACTCAACATATTTCGGATTATTAGTCCATCATCAGGAGTGATCATCATGATGATGGACTAATAATCCGAATATATGTGAGTTTGTATAAGCTCTCTTTTGAGTTTTATTTCATTCGCTTGTGAAACTACACACCCTACTTACTATTAATTAGGTTGAATAATTTTAAGAAAACATTTTTTAAGTTCTCAGGGACGCTCTAAGTAAATTTTAAAATGAACTTACATATTAGCGAAATGCTTTAACTAAAAAGCTGAAACTTGGCAGATTTTTTATATAATATGTAACTTATTGGAGAATTGATAGAAAGAATAAATGATAATATAAATTCTGAATGAAATTTCCATCCTCATATCTGACGTTATATAAAATTCTCGCTCTTTCTTCAAAAAGGTCAATGAATGAAGCTTGTAACCTTTTCCTTTTTGTCCCCTTGGTTATAACGTTATAAGTAGATGCCGGATTTTTATCCAATTATAAATTTAGTTTGCCAGTTTTTTTTTAAATGAGTTGACCTAATATCTTTCTGAATTAGTGCATTTAGACGCAATTAAACCAGTGCACATTCAAATCTTGTTTTTCTTTATTATTTTTTTATTTTTTATTTTTCAATGAAATCGAATATAAGAAGGCGCACTAGAAAGATCCAGCACCTATATAAGTCTCGAAAGACACTTGCATTACCAATGAGAAGGGAAAATTGATCAATCGAAAGGGTGCGTTACGTTTCTAATAATTAAATAAATAAATAAAAAAAAAAGATTATAAATCTGGTCTCGAATGCGGCTGGTATTTATCAATTTTATTTATTTTTTGACATAATAAAAATAAAAAACTTTTAAGTGCCTTTAGAATAAGATTTATGTCCTTCTATGTGTCTGTTCACTTTCATTTTTAAAAACACTTTTTTATCTTTTTTCATAACTTTCGTCTCATATATAGTTAATATAAATTATAAACATTTTGTTTAAACAAATTCAAATTTAGGGAACGAAGAAAAGATTATTTTTATTACAGACAAAAGGATCAGCCGGGGCTCGAATAATTAATTTTTTTTAAAGTTTTGTAATTAAAGCGAATTAAAAGCCTCCCCATAATTTACAGATGATAGAAAATTATAACAAACCCGAACCAAAGGATGTTTGCAAAAAAATGTGAAACCCATTTCTCGTATAGCTATAGGGATCTAATATATAATAGCTTAGTAATATAAAGTTTTATAGCAAATTTTAGCTATAACTGCCTTCATCCAAATCAATTCTCAGACATGTTGCATCATTCGCATCCATAATAAATTAGTAACAGGAATAGTAGGGTCAAAGTTTTGTCTTATAATGAAATTGTTTTTTGACAAGGAGTGATAAAATAGGCCACTGAGGAAGTCAGAATAAACTGACGAAACGTCTGGCCCAATTAATACAAAAAACTCTATTTTTAATATTGCCCAGTCCCCTACTATTCCTGTTACTAATATATTATTATGTTATATAATTCGCATCCATATAAAATGCATAAAAGGAATCATAGGGAACTGGATAAATTACAACTCAGAGCTTTTTTAAATAAGCCAGACGTTTCGTCAATTTATTTTGACTTCCTCAGTGGCCCGTTTCATCATTCATTGTCAAAAACAGTTTTTACTAAAAGACAAAACATCATATTATACTTATTCATTAATCTTTCTTTCAGCACATTTATGGTTTATAATTATCTTGAAAACGACTTTTGCTTTGAACAACTAAAAATTGTCGCCGTTTCAAACGTATTTAGTAAAACTGTTGAAAGGAGTGATGGAAACCACGAGAAGTCAAAATAAATTGACAAACTCTTTATTAAAAAAGCTCTGTTTTAATTTACAGTTCCCTACGATTATATGTGAAACCTTAATATAAAGATAGAACCTCAATTTAACGATTTCCTCGAATTAACAAATTCTTCAGAAATCCCCTAAAGCTGCCCGTAAGATTTAATGCAAAATATAACTTTACATTAGGAATACCTTTTGTTAAAAACCTCTTTATAACGAATTTTCAATCATTGCAAAACATAAATAGAAATTAAAATTTACCTCTGTATAACGATTTTTGTCAACCTATAACCTTTACATAACGTATCCTACCAATTCATTTCTAACGAGAATTCATGTCTCGACAGGTTCAGAGAAACGAGAAATTTATTGTTACAATGTAAGACAATCTAGGAGTTCAAACCTGTGATAATAAATTAACGTTTGGTTTTGTACGGTACCTATCCGAGAAGTGCGAGAGTACATTACATAATTTATCACATTGTTGTTTAATGTAAAGTTGCAATGGCAGAGAAACGAATAAGGTGCTCCTTAACTGCAGCAGAGAAACGAAAAATCATTAAATACCTATGTAGACGAGAATCCTATAAAGAAAAAATTACACATCGCTAAAGAGTTCGAAATTCGCTTGCTTGCCTTGTTAAAAAATATCTTAGACCAACCTAACCTCTATATTACCAAAACCTTATAATAACAAATTACTCGTAATAACGAATATTTTCTAATCCCCTTCAGCTTTGTTATATCGAGGTTTAATTGTATTCTGTTTAATTTTATTAGTAGAACGGCTCTGACCGTGGCTGAATGTGATAGCTCACCCCATCCACCCCTTGTAAAATTTACCGAGAGCCTAATAAGTCTTAAAAAAGTGATAGCTTTTTCCTCTAATTTATAATATAAATTATAAATATTTTTTAATTAAAACGAATTAAGACCCTGAATGCCTAGCCATAATTCACTGATGATAAAAAAAACAGCAACAACAGGCCGGTATTAATTATTATAATATGTACAAAGATGAAATAGGTGTCGGGGCTGTTTCTTCGAAGGGTTTTGTTCTCACTAGCGAGCGAGGCCTATTCAAGGTTTGAATAGAGATGCTGGGGGTGTTTTGGGTGGGAGGTTCAAAAGCGGAGGGTCCTTGTGATTTGTAGCTGACGCAGCAAGCTCCCACAGGAGACTAAACAGCGATAAGCACCAGCAGCCATCGAAAAAATGCCCGGACAGATAGGGGAGATAATTATGTAACACAAAACCTCTCTGATAGCGCGGGCAATAATATCCATGGATCAGAGTCTGGGATGAATATCAATAGGGATTCAAATTTCGAATTATGCATAATTAATTTCTGGGTGATGGAGTATAAAATGGATTAACGGATGAAATGGTTATCTCTGGTATTTTCAATCAAATTATAATAAATTTTGAAACATATTTAAATGCTAAAATGTTGAGGGATAAATTAGTAATTTTCAAGTTGTTTTATTTTTATTATTAAAATATTACCAATTGTAAATGAATAAAATCGTAAAATTAAATGTACCTAAATAATTTGCAAAAACTAAAGAGAGCTTCATAAAAATTTTTATGAGATTATAAAAAACAAACAATTCGTATACCTAATTCAAATTAATAATGAACGAGTTGCATTTCAGCCATTAGTTATGGCCAAATAATGTTTGACTTCCAATTTTTTAATTAATTAGTCTTTATTGCATCCCTCAATTTCAAACAGTAAAATCTTACGAGGTTTTTCAAGTTCATGAGCAATGATCATATTTAAAACTCCAAGCTTTAACAACTCTATATCAACATTTGTAAATATTTAAATTTTGTTTATTTTTAGGGTTCTGAATATACGTAAGCCAGAACTCTATATTAATATAACCTCACTATAACTGTTTGAGAGAGTATTATATTATAGTTCATAAACCAAATAAAGTACAATTTTGAAATTTTGTTGTTCTATTTTGTCTCGGATGCTAGTCTTTTTGGGCAGACACAATGCTGATACCCATTTATTTATTTTTCTAATATATTTTTACGTAGAAAGTTTCAGGGTAAATTGGTATAGCGGTCAGATTTTTAGAAGGGTAAATTTTGCAGTGAGTAATGCTTCCATTTAAAATTAATTTGTTGAATTTATTTTATTATCAATTTCTTAATTTTATTATATAAATAATTATCAATAATAATTATGATATTAGTGGATTTGAAAATAAATAAATCGATAGATTTAATATATTAAAATTTAAAATATTTTATTCGTTTGTTTATACTTTTATCAAGTAATAGCCTGAAAATATTAATTAATATTAACTAAATTTTTTCATGCTAAAATCTTATATTACCATCCACCAGGTAAACAACCATGTCCAAAAGACCTCAAAAAAATTCCATCATTAAAGTATAAATTTCTGGACACACTGGCATATTATCAAGATGATCGCCATCTAAGTGCTCAAAACTTAATAAATCTTTTTAATAAAAATAATTAATTTAGATATAGAAATTGGATGCATTGTGGGACATTTTTATAAATTAAACATATATGCGACCACCATTTATTAATCCAAATTGTAACTTTAATTAAAAAAAAATTACCTACCGAATTTATAAGCTGAAATCCTGCGAAGCAAGTGTCCCAAAATCTAAACAGTTCTGGGCAGTTGGGGATGGGCTATTAGTAGACTTAAATTGATTAATAAAATATATTATAATTTAAAAATACCTGTTTGTTTACGCTTTTATCATTACAACGCATGAAAATCTCAAATAAATCATTCAAAATAAGATATTGTCATTTGTAAACTAAAATTTTTAGACTAAAAGTCGGATAATCTTATAAGTTCTCGCATTGGGGGATACCGACAAATAGGACCAAAACCAACTTTCTAAAATCTTTCGATGTTAATGTCTTGGGTATTTGAATCCAGAAACGCAGATGAAAAAAGTATTGATTGAAAATTATTTTTCCCCACCTTTCAGACATTTTTAAATACAATGAGAAAAAACATTAAGTGCCTCCGAGGGTAGAGAGTAATTTATAGTATAAACACTGATCTCTCGTGCTGGGTCGAATCAATGGTTAAAGAAATTTATTTATTTTGATTTAGCCAGGAAAAAATATAAACAAATACTAATATAGAAGGAGACATTAAAAGAGTGTGTCTTCTGCTGGAATTAAAATTTTATCATTTATAACGAGACTATATTGAGGGCTTTACCTTTCATCAGTCATTACAGTGGTTCACATGAATTAATTTATGAATCCATTGTAATAGACATGAGGGCAAAGCCCCCGAAAATATAATCTCGTTATAAATAAATAAAATTTATAATCCAGAAAGACACACTCTTTTATTGTCTCCTTCAATATATAAAAATTCTGCGATTCTCGGCACAAAAACTTTCAATTTAAATACTAATACATAATATCACTTTTTGTAAGTATGTAGGTATGTATTTACATAGACGAGAAGCTATTTTCAAGTATAAAAGTTACGAAAACTAAAATTAGAAGCTCACGATTAGCTAAAGAAATGATAAAGTTATTTCTACATTATGAACTATCTTTTTTGAAAACAAATATCAATAGAATTATAATATTTAATCCACGGCCGAGTCAATTTTTTTTCTTCAAATGTGGTCCGTGTAAGCCAAAAAGTTGGACACCTCTGGTTTCAACTATGTAATTGGTTGTTACTATACCTATTCAAGAAAATGCATCGCTTTTTTGTTCGATTTTTGTTGTTCTTCAGGGAACAATTCATTCATTCTACACAAAACACAAAAGTTGGAAGCAATAGCAACAACAACAACATGACCTGCCTCCAATATATCTTGTCATTTCTTGTTTATAGGAAAGGAAAATCATAAATCATCGATATAAATCGACGGTGGGCTCCAGTGAGCCAAAAATGTATTCGTGATTAACGTCCCGATTCGGCAACCTCACTATGCAAATGTTTGATACGGTATTTGATAAGGTCGTATCAAAGATCTTAATAAACATAAGGCACTTGATAAACCAAAATTAATGATGTTATCCTCTGCTTGATGCAAATATACATATATATAGTACATATATTTAACGAATATAAATTTTCATATAATAATATATAAATTATTTGTTTGAGACTATAATTTCGAAGATTTGATCTTCATCATCAGTGTTTTTTATTAGAAATATTTTATCTGTTATTACGCATGGGTTAAAATACCCAATATAAACTTTTAAAGTTTAAATTATCTTTAAAAACTGACCCAAATTTGTTTATATGATGATTGATTATAAAAATAATTAAAATAAGAAAAAAGTTTATATATACTACATAATATTCATTAAATGCTATTTTTATGAATAAATATTTCAATATGATGATTTGTACTTTCTTTCTTCTATTTATCCTCATATTGCTATTATTCTCAGATACATAATTTAATTTATAGGTAAATTCGTTTTGTTTTAATAGCGAGCTGGTCATGGTTGGAAGGTATTAACCAAAATACTGTACTTGTGTCATATTTTGTTGCTCTGTCTGTATTTCAATAGTTTAGTGTATTGTATCATATTATTGTTGTATCCGGTGTTGTACTTATATTGAATCTCAGTTTGTTGTATCAGTTCTACACAAAATAACTGCCTCAAAGAATCGTTTAAGAAATAGATTAATATAACTGAGTATATATTAATGAGGCAGTCCAAAAAAAGGAAGATAATTATGACTCCATGTGACATTCCTTTCTTCACTGACTTTTCAAAACCCTGAAGAAGGAGGCGATAAGCCGCCGAAACGTCGGTTTATTAATAAAAATATAGTCTAAATTATCTTTTTTTGGACTTCCTCATCAATATTCACTCAATTCCCTTATCAGTCCGTCTCTAAAAATTTATTCAATCTTAAATAAATATAACATTCGTTTGTTATAAGACTGAAAATAAAGATCTAAACTTCGAAACTAGTCTCTAACAAATAAATTGTGGGTTTCTCTTTATAAAACAACAACTCAACAACTTCCAACAAAACAAAATATTTTCAATCGTATACATTATTAAACTCAGCCGCCTAAGGGTTGAATCCAAGATGTCCGGAATATTACATTTCTCTTGACCTCTAAGTCTAAATAGAACTGGAAAAATCTGTCCTGAAAGTCGTATAGTTCAAAGAATATTTAAGAAAAGAAATATTGTTGGATATATTCTAGTTATTATTTATATTATCTTATAGTCTTACTTCATCTAGAATCGATTTTGTTATAAGCTGGAATATGGGACTAATTTATTTCATTTATGTTCTTTATAATAATTATGCTCCCATTATCAACTCGTTTAAATAATTAACTCAATATCCATTTACAAGCTGCTAATGTGGAGTTGATGCGATGTGAGCTAATAGTGTTACTTTATCCTATTTCAGCTAAGTAGAGATTAGTGGGTCAGCCTGTAGGGTAGGCAAAGGATCGCCAAATAATAGTACATTACGGTTGCATAAAGCTAGGCTCACATGAACGGATCATTTGGCCGAAGTTAGACTTCGAATGTGTCGGTATATATGTATAATATAGAAATGTTTTCTAATAAATAATATAACATAGATTGTAAAAAAGACTATGTAAAAAAATAATAATAATTTAATATCAGATTATTATATTAATCAATCATTTCTGCCAGAAAGCAGGGAACGTCCTGCTCTCTTTCATTATATTGAGGGAGTCGCTAAAAGTAATTTAGAGAGGTGGATAAAATTTTACTGATGAAATTAATCTATTAATTCAAATAAAAATATTTTTATATTCATCAAAATTCAAAAGTGAAAACAATCCTTTTGACATATAATTAAAAATAATCCATTTCAACTCGGATCTAATAGATGACACTCTCTTGAGTTCTTCTTGAAAATTATTTTAAATATTAAAGTTTCCAAAAAATTGTTTATTTCGCACCTCCGAAGATTCAATGAAGTAAGTGTAAATTTTTTGAAAAGATAGATTTTATTTCCAAAATGATTAAAAAAATTCATTAAATATCTAGAATTACAAAAACATAATTGTATTTCGAAAAATTTCCGCGAGTGCATGTGACGGAAATACAATGTCACAAGGTAATTATGACAAATATTTTAAGTGATTTATTTGAGGAAACAAAGAATGAATGATCTTTGATTCATTTTTTCTTGGTAAACCTGGACATTATTGGATGAACCAAGACAAAAAAGTATGATATTATGAATCCCCATGGGCAACAATTACATAAATGAGGTGGTCCAGCATCGTAAACCCACCTATAAGGGGCTTATTGCAAAATTTTGATAAAAAATAGTGGAAAACTAATGCAGTGAAACCCCTCAAATCCGAACGAAAATAAACTGCAACGGATCGTTGCTAAACTTTATCCAAATTCATTTGAAATATTAATATGTTTGTTCCTTTATTATTAATCAGATATCACTTGCAATTTGTAGTTCATATTGAAATTAATTCAAAAATAATTCTCATTTAAGAGTCGAGGAATAACCATTCTACATTGGATTTTGACGTTTCGGTTTTTATTGGTAACCATTGCTGAAGACATAGAGGAATCGACTTAAAATCAAAAATAGCCATCGATTCTCATCTAATACTTGAGGAATAACAATTCTACATTAGGTTTTTGACGTTTCGATTATTATTGGTAACCATTGCTGAAGACATGGAGGAAACGACTTAAAATCAAAAATAACGATCGATTCTTATCTAATACTAGAGGAATAACCTTATTGAATTCCATTTTTGATGTTTTGACTATTAATGGAAACCTCTACTGAAAATGTAGAAGAATCGACTTAAAATCAAAAAAGACTAAATTCTTTTATGGCAAACAACTCAAGCTTGAGTTGTTTGCCAAAAAAGAATTTAGTCTTTTGATTTAAAGTTGATTCTCTACATTTTCAGTAGATGGTTTCCAATAATAATCGAAACGTCAAAAATGCAATATAGAATGGATATTCCTCAAGTATTAGATGAGAATCAATCGCTATTTTTTGATTTTAAGTCGATTCCTCCATGTCTTCAGCAATGGTTACTAATAAAAACCGAAACGTCAAAAATCCAATATAGAATGATTATTCCTCAAGTACTAGATGAGAATCAATCGCTATTTTTGGTTTAAAGTCGATTTCTCTATGTCTTCAGCAATGGTTACTAATAAAAACCGAAACGTCAAAAATCCAATATAGAATGATTATTCCTCAAGAACTAGATGAGAATCAATCGCTATTTTTGGTTTAAAGTCGATTTCTCTATGTCTTCAGCAATGGTTACTAATAAAAACCGAAACGTCAAAAATCCAATATAGAATGATTATTCCTCAAGAACTAGATGAGAATCAATCGCTATTTTTGGTTTAAAATCGATTTCTCTATGTCTTCAGCAATGGTTACTAATAAAAACCGAAACGTCAAAAATCCAATATAGAATGATTATTCCTCAAGTACTAGATGAGAATCAATCGCTATTTTTGGTTTAAAATCGATTTCTCTGTCTTCAGCAAAGGTAACGTATAAGAAAACAACGCAGTTGCTATGGTTACTTATAAAAATTCCTCCCAAATTTTTAGCATTTCACAGAGAAGCCTATCCATTCTTACTTAAGCAAGGCTAAATGAGCTATATTAAAACTTTCAAATGAATAAATTTTAAAGAATTTAAAAAATTAAAAAAGTACCATCTTACTCTAGAGTAAAGTACTTTAAAATATAATTTTACTAAAAACTTTATTTAACCTTTTTTTGTGGTCCCCAAGGTACTTAATTAGGATATTAAATTTCATCAAAATTGGTTAAGTCATTTTCAAGATATTTAGAAAAAACTAAAAAAGTACTGAAATAAAGTACTAATGTTTGTGGGCCGATATGTACCAAAAACTAATCAGCGCTTCATTTTGTTAAACTAATGGTAGGTTTTCAATTTCATTTCAATCGGTGCAACGGTGTGGAAAAAATCGTGGGCCAAAAAAAGCGATAACATACATCCATACATACATACATCCATCCATACATCCATCCATACATCCATCCGCACGCACTAAATGAAAAAATCGCACTTTTTGGCCTCTCGACGAGACCCCATGTAATTTTTGGCAAAACCGTCACGTGCTAAAATTCAACCTAATTGAATACTACAATTTGTGACTTTAATTGAGTCCATGGGTTCCGTAGTCTTTACCTGAGGACCCTTTGAAGCCACGCTTGCCCCGAGAGCGATTACAATACTTTACCCATGCTTTGCATTGGATAAAGTAAAAAGAGAAACTTATTTATTTAGTCATAAAACAATTATGTATATATTCTACATTATAACCTTATTTTACATAATTAGATGAAAAGTCAACAAAGAAATAGAGTTAGCATACTTTTAACAAAATGTAAATGTGTCTACATATGTATGCCATCCAGGAATAAAAACGGTAAAAGTTGGTTATTGAAATTCTTTATGTTAATCACTTTGCAAAACAATGAAATAATAATAAAAACACACAGAATATCATTTAATCTTTCACTTGATATCAGTTATATTGAATGTCGAAGCTGCTTTCGGCTAATCCGAACAGGCTACATCCCCAATTAGTTCGGATTTGAGGGGTTTCACTGTAGTTAGAACAGTGGTTCCCAACCTTTTGTGGCCCATCTCCTCTTCCTGGAGTTTGACTAACACCTATCGTCCCCTTTTCATTTTCATTGTATGCCTAATTTTAATTTGAAGTATAGTGAAAATATTAAAGCAGTTTTATTATTTTAAACAATTTTATTACCGTATATAAAAACAACCAAAGCAGTTTTATTCGGTCACTCTTAAATAAAAAAATTCAAATGTACATTTTTTACAGTTTTTCCCCCACAGTTGTGGGTGTCCATAAGCTTCACCCAGGCTAACTCGTAACCGCTCTGTTTGAACATGATTTTCGCCTCAAAATCATTCTTCAGATCTAGAATCTCCGTCTCCACAGCTTCAAACGAGAATGGATCTAGAATCCAATCCGGAATTTGTAACTTGGTCAAATCTTCAAATCTTGATACTATGTCAGTTTTTAACTGGTCAATGTAATCAATGTAAAAATTAGGATTTTGTCTTCTGGGAGTTCTGGAGTCTCGTTATCTGACACTGATAACTTTTTAAGGGTCGGAAACTGAATCACCTCTTTGTGGCTATCAAACTTGGTGATGAATGATGAAATAATTCCTTTGGCCTTTATAAGGTTCATCATATGCAGTACTATTTTAATTTTTCCTCCCTTGAATATTCATCGCCCCCAAATCGTCCCCAACTTATTTATTGCCCCGCTGATAACCCATATTCGCCCACTTGGGGGAGATCGCTCCCAGGTTGGGAACTACTGTTATTAGTTGGAGAGCCCATGACCCATTTTTCATGAAGTGTTTGATTCAAGTAGATATTTCACCTAGAGGTATTAAATAGCATAGATGAATAGGGAATCGGCTGTTTTCCTGATCCACCTGGGTACTGCTGCTACTGCGCGTAGGAGAAAGTTGTAAAAAAATGTTCGTCAAAAAAAGTGTTTGATTCAAAATCCAACAAATACCATTCGACAGTTAAGCCGATTATAAATTAAAAATTAACTAAGCCGAGACGCTTTTAGGGGGGGGGGGGCAACACTGAGCCAGACAAGCCTAAAGTTGCTTTTTTCAAATAAAAAAAATTCAACTTTAGAAGATTGTCTGTACTCAACCATGCCTAAAGCTTAGTTAATTTTTTAATTTAAAATCAACTTGCTGTCGAATTTTTGCTTGGTTTTGAATCAAACACTTTTGGCGAACATTTTTTTACAACTACTCCTATGCGCGGCAGCAGCACCCAGAGTAGATCAGGAAAACAGCCATTATTAATCTATGCTATTAACACCTCTAGGTGAAATATCTACTTGAATCAAACACTTCATGAAAAATGGGTCATGGGCTCTTGGACAATATAGAATATAAGAATGTACAAAACATTTAAATTCTCAACAAATTGTATTGCTG
Source organism: Forficula auricularia (assembly GCA_024734495.1). Taxonomy (NCBI): domain Eukaryota; kingdom Metazoa; phylum Arthropoda; class Insecta; order Dermaptera; family Forficulidae; genus Forficula; species Forficula auricularia. The sequence goes on from JALMQS010000264.1 coordinate 701,137, forward strand.
TCATTTTGGGGTTTTAAAAATGTAATAAACTTTCAAGATGCTTTCTCAACATTTTTAAAGATTGCACTATCGTAGTTGTTTCTCCGGCGGTGCGATTTGTTCAGGGAAATAAGGCATCTTCGAAAACTCTTGATATTATTATAGAATCAAAAAGATGAAAGAAACTGTAGATTGCCTATCAGAACATAATTAAGAGGAAATATTAAAATCGACCCCCTCGTTGAACCTCTTCTCTTGGCAGCTAATCTCACCGATACCCTTCGCTTATTATCTCCTAGCAACAAGCCCTTTGAATCCAGCAAGGCTTCTATGCAAAAACTTATTTGATCGACATTTTGCTTAGCCAATAAGAGAGCTTTCGATCAGGACAAAAGCTTTTCCAAACCTAGTATGAAAGTCAGTCAGCCAGTATTAGTATATATGATGCGAAAAAATATGATCAAAACCCGACGTGTCTTTTTCCTTTTAATCATTTTTTAACGAAAAAAAAAATGAAATCATTACAAAAAGGTTCAAAAGAATTTTTGGTATTAATAAAAAAAAAAAAAAAAAAAAACACCTAAAGGAAAAATAGATGTAAAAAAATTAAAGAAAATACTTTCAAAGCGCAAGATTTTTTTTCTAAATAGAGATGAAAAGCTTCTGAATTTATCCACTACAGTAAAAGAAAATTGAGGGAAAAAAAGATGGATTTTCATCTTAGGTTGTTTAGAAAAAATAAAAAAGATTAGATTGAAAGGATGGCGAAAGAAAATTATGAAAGAAAGCTGAATTAAATATAATAAATAAATAAATCTTGAATCAATCCAAATAATTAATTCATAGTAATAAAATTCATTAAGTTTACACTGCTTTACAAAAATTAAACATAAATTATCATCGGAAAATTTAAGATTTGATCCTTATTCACCAAAACGAGTCGTTTTTAGTGGTAATCGACGCCTGAAGATGCCCAAAAATACCGTAAAATCACCTCATTGATTATAACTCCTAAACTGTCCACTCTACGGCAAATTCCATTAGAAGAAAAATTGTAGAGGATGTAATTTTTGAAATTTTTGTTTAAAAAAAATTTGAAAATAACCACCCAAAATGGGGAGGGGGTCAAAAATGAAAATTCTAGCCCTTTCAACCAAACTCAACAAAATTTTGTATGCATATTCTGGGGTCCTCCAGAAGACTATAAATTCAAAAACTGAATACTTTAATTTCAAAGTGATCTAAGTGCCAAATGTAAAAATTTTGGGAAATCAATAAAAACACTGCAGTTTTGAAAAAAAAAAAACAATTTTTAATTGGGTACATTATTATTTAAAGCGCATTCTATGAGAGACTATAAAAACTAACAAATTATTTGGAACATAGATCATGTAGAAGGGCATTGGTACTTAGATCACTTTGAAAAGAAAAAACATTTTTTTTTTGGCTCTTAGATCGCTTTGAAATTAAAGCATTCAACTAACCTCCTAAAATGGGGACAGGGTCAAAAATGAAGGGACTAGATTTTCATTTTTTGACCCTTCCCTTATTTTGGGTGGTTAGTTTCTGATTTTATAGAATTCTGGGGGTCCCCAGAATATGTATACAAAATTAGGTTGAATTTAGTCGAAAGGGCTAGAATTTTCATTTTTGACTCTCACCCCCCCCCCCTCCCATTTTGGGTGGTTATTTTCAAATTTTTTTAAGCACAAATGTCAAAATTACATCCTCTACAATTTTGCTTCTAATGGAATTTGCCGTAGAGTAAACAGTTCAGGAGTTATAATCAATGAGGTGATTTTAGGATATTTTTTAACATCTTCAGGGGTCGATTAGCCCTAAAAACGAATCAATTTTTGTGAATAAGAATTTGACTTTCGGGGTATGTACTAATCATACTACAGTATGGGAAATGTTATTTGGGTTTTTAAATCAGCTACCAAAATGGTCAGTAGCTTATAATATGGACTTGCTGAACGATCGATGTGGCGTGACATTTTTTTCAAATATTTTCTTAGATTAATTTTAAATAATTTTAAATTAATATCTGTTATTTATTCCGTTAAATAACTTAAATTTGAATTAATTTTTTAAATTAATATTATAATATTAGATAATGTGTGTGGCGTATCCCCCTGGACTGTCGAAAATGCTGAAAGGAAAAAGCATGACAGAAAAGGAAAAATCATGCCTTCGGAAATGATTTTTAGCGAGATTTCAATTATATCTAAAAATATGAATAAGCAAAAAAAGGAAAATTTTTGATTGAATTTAATACTCATCATCGACCGCCCCGAGTAACGTGATAAATTACACTTTTCCAAGAAATGATCTTTAATATAAAATCTCATTGGATATTTCAATATCATTTTTTTTTCTAATAATATGATATCGAGTCAGGACATTTATTGATTTTACAATTTACAAACGAGAGGATTTTTTTTCATATTTCGAATGTCTATCATATACATTTTTATACATATCTACACATATATAGATATATATGAACGTTTTGTCAAATATATATAATATATCAACGGTTTCATGAAACAATATCAATATTTTACTGATTTTTTTTTTCACTTTTATTTCATGAAAAATAAATAAGCTAGGCAAATAAGAGTGAGTCGGACACGCACACTGGGGTACCTTATGTCATACAAAATACTTTAAATATCAAATTCGTTTTTATTAGTCGATATTAAGGAGAGAATAAAGGAATTTGTGGAATTTTTAAAATAATTTCAAGTAAAGTCACTTCTGAACACCGATATGTAAAAAAATCACACTAAACTTTAATTTTTTAATTTTTAAGTAAATAAACAGCGAACACAAATTAATTTTATTAAATAAAGGGAAATCAACCGAGGTTGTCCTCTGCTTGATGCAAATAAAAAATATATATATATATATATGTATATATATATCAAACATAAATTTGTATATACTTATATAATTTATTTGTTTGAGACTATATAATAGTTTCGAAGGTTTGGACTTATCATGGTATTTTCGAATTTTTATGCTCCTAAAGGCTCATATGGTTCGAAATGAATAAAAAAATATCCATCCATTTTCAAGCCTCTATCTCAATTTTTAACCTTTGTCTAATAGCGATGCATGTTTCCCATCTAAATAACATGGGTTTTTTGGCAATGAACAATCAATTTTTTATTCCGAACAAAGTAATGGTTGAAAAAATTTGAAACTCTGTCTTGTTTTCTCTATTTCAGCCACTGAGGAAGTCGCCAATCAGTGATGAAACGTTTGGTCCATTTAATTAAAAAACTTTGCGTTAGATTTAAATTCTGGTCCAACTTCCTACGATTTAAATTATTAATTAATTCTGAATATTAATTCTACAAATCTAGAAATTATTTTATTTTTTTAAAGGAAAAATTCACTTCAATTTCATTCACGTTTAAAATAGTTTATTTTCAATTTCAAAGAATATTCAAAGGAATTCTTTAAAATTTAATTTGAATTTGAAAGATTTCAATTTGCTAGATTCCCGAGGGGATGAAAAACAACACATTTGACATATAATTAAAAATAACCCATTCCATGGGATTTAATAGATGACACCATCTTATGTTTTTCTAATAAAATTTTATTAATTTCAATATTCAAACGTCCACACAATCGGGTTTGAATCCCGGTTAATTCTTTTGTCTATAATAAACAATTCTTTTCTTTATATTCTAATTTAATTTCAATGTTGCTTTGTTATAGATAAATGTCAAGTAAGTGCTAGTCGTGTGATCGAGCAGACAAGTTTATATCCCATTACAAATAGATAGATGCTTTGATTAATTCCATTTTGATCCGAACTGTATATTTAGTGAACGCCACCAGCTTCGAGCTTAAGCAGGGGGGGTTTCGGTCACCGCCATGCATATTTCATCAACGAATTATTGTATTGGTTATAGCCTGCGGGGGTGAAATAAAAACCAATCTGTTGGTTGAGTGACAATCCCCGGCAACCGGAGATACGAATCAATTAAGAGTAATCCGATTTGGCTTTGTTTGCCTGGAGCAAGCTGGCTGGCTGGCTCTCTGCAGAGAGATCTCTTGGCCCTTGAACCAATAGGTCATTAGCTGCTAATAAAACACGATTTGCATAATTATTTGTGGCTTATTCACAGATGGAGACCCTTTCATACTTGATTAATGCCAACCGAGAATAATATCCCGCACGACAAGAAATTAATTAAACCTTCAACTTAATTCTTACCATCGACTTTAATTTAGCAATATTTTGATAAAGAATACTGATAGGCCTGGGAAAATGTATAACAAAATAGTTTGTGATCCTCTGATTATCTCAAGGAGATTATTCTTTAAAATAAAAAAATTATCTTAAAAGTGCCGGCAAGAAAAATAATAGGTACGAGAGCGCTCGTTGTTTTATCTATTTTTAATGAAAGTAGTTATTTAATTTATTGCAAATTTAAGAAATAAAATTTGTTGAATATTTATTTATATATTTGTTCTATTTAAAAACCTTTTTATTTAAAGATATTTAGATTAAATTATAAAAATATTAGCAGTGCTTTTATTGGTATTCCTATTTCATGACCTGACTAAAATGGCGGCTGGTGATGTCAGCTTGAGACATTTTCTCGAACTAGTGTTCCCTCCCTACCTCCCTGGATTATCTCTACATTAGAAAGTTTTCCGTTTAGAGCTATTCATTTCAGTACATAGTAATATTTAGTAATAAATTCAACTTTTTTATAAAAACAAAGAGAAATGGAAGAAAATAGTGAAAATTTTTCAAAGTTACTCTCTGCTAATTTTAGTGATTTGAGATTAAGACAGAATTTCCGACAATATTTGAAATGATCTTAGATAGATATAGATATTTAGTCTCAAAAAAAGTCCCAAAAATTGAACATCGAAAAAATTATATTTTAGAAGATATTAATTATTCTGTCAAAATGTATCTTAGTACGTTACTAAGTCTGTGCGTTACCAAATTTTGTGTACGTTCTAACTCAGGGGTTGTTAAACTTATGTAACCTGAAGACTATCTCTTGACATAAAAAAAAATAGATGAAATTCACAGTACATAATAACAATGAAAATATATGTTTTAATGCTCCGCGCTTCTTGCATTTTCATCGTCTTAGTGAATTATTTGCAACCATTTTTTTATAATTTTGCGGACACCCGGTAAAGGCCGCACCACATTTTAAGAATCGCTGCTCTACCTCAAAAACTAGTGTGAATATCAAAACAAAATTGAACATGCATATTTATTTTTGTATTGACATTAAGAGCTGATTAGATTTTAGTATTAATCGAAGCAAAAATTAGGGGAGGAGGGACTTAAAAAATTAAAACAATAAAATTTTCAAACTAAAAAACCAAGAATAAAAAGGAATTTATTATAAAAGAGTCTTAAATAAAAAAGAGAGACATTGGAAGAGGGGGGGGGGGGGTTTAAAAAATTTAAATATACTTTTTGATCGAATTGTACAAAATTTCGAATATGCACCCTATACGACCTTATGAAAATGAATCACCATGTGAAATTGGTTGTGATCTAAGAATAAATTTAAGGTAATAAAATTTGTAAACAAAAATACTAAAAAGCTATTTACCCTAGAAGAGTTTCATATTTAAAAGAAGTTATGATTAATTCTTGGTGGGCTTTAAATTAAGAGGAGGTTCTTTCGTAAATTATTATAAATTATTTTATTAAATATACGAGAGGGGGTAGGTGTATGGTAAAGTAAATGGTGTTGCTCAGTCAATTACCCACCCCTCCGCCCCCTTAGAGCCCTCTTTGCGAGAAACACTCAGAACCCCTTCAAATTGGATAAAAATCGAATCAGCGCTTTCAGCAACTCTTTTATCCTTATGGCCCCCAGAGACTGGAATTGGCTTTCAGCTAGCGTCTTCCCCGCGACTTATAACATTCAGCTGTTTAAGACCCGCACCGACAGATACCTTAGACCCCTAACAAGCCCATAAAATCCCCTCTTCTTCTTCTTTTCATGATGGAGGTGCCAACCAAGACCTTTGGGAGATGCACCTCTTTGGTGCAGGGTGGCCACTCAAACAGGATTTTGAAATTCCCAGTTATTTCCCGGTTTTTCCGGTAAAAAAACGTCGATTTTTCCAGTCGGAAGTACGAAGTAGCCAGACCCGTCGTGAGAGGGGGGGGGTCAACCACAATAATTTCTATCTTTTGATGTGTTAATGTTAAGGTGTCATGAAACATCCTATATAATGAAAATTAATAAATAAATACAAAGATAATATTTAGGATCTAAATTTAATTTACAAATTTTGTATAATGGAAAAGAACGCTAAATTTCTTTTGCACACAGGCTACTCTTACCCACAACGCGGCCCAGTGTGACCTAAAAAGTTCTTAGCTTTTATTATTTAGACTTGCAAGCCACCAAAAAAGGGCTTAATGTGATTAAAAATTCGGCCATAGACAATAACGATTTATGACTAGGCGAGGTGGGTTCCAAAAGCCCCTTATCTGTATCTATTAACTATCTATTAATTCACAAGATATTTTTATCAAACTTAATACAAGAGAATTTAGAGAGGTATTTGTATTGATAAAAAGAGAAAAAATTTAATTTTGACACCCTCGAAAAACTCTGAAAAGTATACAAAGCCCCCTATGGTTTGATTTACATAGAAAAATAAACTATTAATTCCCAAGATATTTTGATCGATTCTAATATAAGAGTATTTAGAGAGACCAAATTCGGAATTTGTTTTGTTATAAAGCGAAAAAATGTAAATATAAATCTCATGTTGAGTTGATTTAATTAAGGTTATAATTATTTCACAGGTCTCTTATCATTACAACAATTACATCTTTGTATTTATGTAAAATAAGGGTGTTTCTAGATTTGTCTCTATTATTTATTTATTTAGCGTATACACAAGAGAAGTCATTATAATTAAAAAAAAAAGAAATTTCCATTTTCCCGGCTATATATCGAAATTCCCGGCTTTTTCCCGGTTGTTGGAATTCCGGGTTTTCCCGGTGAGTGGCCACCCTGTTGGAGTACTTCCTTCTCTCATCAATTTTATTAAAAAAAAGTCATGTAGATCAGATCACATCAGTTTATTTTATTTTTCCTGTCAGAAAATTTGATTTCAAATTGCAAAAGTAAGAAAGGAACTGTACTTACTTGAAGACGGCCTTCGGCTGGACCAGCTTTTAATACATCGGAGATGGCGATGGCCGGATCTCCGTTGGCGAAATGTGGATTATCCCGACCGCCGGATACGGCTATGCCGAAGCCATAGCCGGGCACTCGGGTCAGTGTCACCTGGTGGTGTTCCCAGACCACACGCTCGCCGCCCTGAAACCAAAATAAAAAATAAAAATCCATTAAATAGAGAAATTGAATTTTATTCTAATTTATTAAAATGATAACTCAACTATATCCATCCATCCATTATATTGAATATTAAATATTCACAAATGAATTTTAATTTCTCTCTACCGTTTCATTTCACTAGATGGATAATTATATCCGCTTTAATGAAACATTAAATGAAATTATTACATTGAAAACCTATACAGAACCATAGAGAACATTCGAAAGTTATATTATTCTATTTTAATAATATAGATGTACAATAAAATTTACCTAGAATTATTATTATCTTAGTTTTAATAATAATTGTAAATGAATATTCAGAAGTTGAGTTTAATAATAATTAATTAAACTTATGAAATGAATAATGAATATCATATTTTAAATAAAAATTTGAAGGAAAAGTTATAAGTTTTCCAGACTTGAGTATACTGAAATTTTTGAAATTTTTCGTAATTGAAGGCTTTAACAGAATCTACTCTTATTAAACGAGCAAAAATTGTATATTTATTTATATATATATATATATATATATATATATATATATATATATATATATATATATATATTTGTTTGTATATATATTTGTATCTTGGTTCTATTTTGCAAACGACTCACACCGATTTTGATGAAATTCACGGGTTGGGGGTTTTGGGGTGACAATTCGATCTGCCACGGTCTCATCTTCGACAAAATTGTTTTTGCTGAGTTTTTTCGTAATCAAATTAATTATTCTTAGGTAGACAAATCCCATTCTTAGGGTTTTAAAAAAGGTGTTACTCTTTTCCTTTTGTGCCCAGGCAGACAATGGATCGGGTTAATCCTTTATTCTCAAAGGCCTTGAAGAATTATTGTGATTGTGGATTTTAACATATTTAGTTCTCCCTAAACGTTAGAAATATTAATAAACGTTTTATAATTGTTTTTATAAAGAACTTTATTTATTTAATAGAATAAAAAATAATTTATTTAAAATATATATTTCGCATAAGCAGGTCTCAATTTTCTGAAAAAACAACACATTTTGATAGGTTTTATTTATTAACAATTGGATGAATAAAAATGAATCGTATGGTTGAATCAAAACAGGTGCAGGAGGCGGGGTGCAGTGGTGGGGGATCCGGGGGTAGAGCGAGGTTTCGGGGGGTGGGGTCGAGCGGGGTGGAGGTGGGGGGGGGGGCACAGTGGGAGAATATTTTATATTTTTGTATTTTTTTTTAATTTGAAAACGGCTCTCAAATAAAATTCGACATTTTTATCTGAATTTTAAATTAAAAATAATATTAAAATAAAGCTTTTAACTGAAGGAAGAAGTTACCGAGCATCGCTCGTTGCCTCCAGGTACTACTTCTTATGTAATCAATACAAACTATATATGTATATTAAAGGAGACAATAAAATAGTGTCTTTTGCTGGAAAAATATTTTTTTTTTTATTAATTTATGAAGGGACTATAGTTTCGAGGATTTTGCCCTCTTCATCAGTCTAATACAATTGATTCTCATGAATTGATGTATGGAAGTTAGAAACTGTAATATTTTGAATGTATAAATTTGATGTATATAATTTAATGGTATCATTATTTTTCCTTTTCATTGAAAAAATAATAATGAAATGATTTATTGAACTGCAGAAATTTACAGGCCCAGTCATAGAAATTATTTAAACCTACGCGGTCGAATTATTTAAAATTAATTACAAAAAGTGAACTAAGTTCGATAAATATAAAAAGTTATTAGAATTATTGAATGTTTACCATTTATTTTTCTAGTAAAAATTCTCATTGTTCTTTCAGTTTCAATTTGTAGAACTTATAAGGTGTAATTACTATTTAAATATGAAAATTAGGTAAACCTATGACAATAAAAACATATATACAGTAGATTCTCATTAATCCGGCAATATTAATAACTAGAGGGTGCAGGATTATTGGAATGTTCGGATTACTGGATTGTGTAGAAAAATTCATAATAAATAAAATAAAATGAAATAAATTTTTATAATTTTTCTCATTAATATATCAAAGAATAATTGATATATCAATGAGAATTGTTTTTGACCGCGCCTATTTAAAAAAGATATTTATCGCGAGACTACTGCGGATTGAATCAAATGTAGAAAACATATATGTCGAAATTATATATCTGTATATATATTATTTATTTGTTTGAGACTATAGTTTCGAAGACCCAATGAAAAATAATATTTATAATTAAAAAAAGACTGATGATGAAGACCAAGTCTTCGAAACTATAGTCTCAAATAAATAAATAATATATATACAGTATATAATTTCGATATATATATGTGTGTATGTGTATTTGCATAAAGCAGATGACAAACTCTCTGTTTCTCTTTGTGAATATTAAACTCAACCTTAAGATATTGAAATATGACGACCAAATTTTTGTCCTTTCTTTATGAACCTAAAATACAAATTTTCTCCACTATTACAAATACAAAATAAAAATAAAAATTAAAAAAAAGGACATTGTCGTTCCAGCCTACTGGACACACTCGTAAAGTTTCCAAATTTTTCACGGATATCAGATTGAAATTAAATCATGCTTCAGCGGTGTCATCATCCCCCTCCGTACTTCACAAGAAATTACAATTGGATTTTTATTTTTCCATTTTTTTGTTTGTCTTTTTATATTCTTTTATTATTTTGAGAATCCCTTTTGCTCCTGCCCGCGTTCTCCCCCTCCACAAACCAGTTATTCAAGAACATTTGGGCTCAAAAACATGAAATGGTCAAGCAAATGGAGATTGGATCTCAGATGAAATAACCAGGGGGGAGGATCAAAAATATATTTCGCCTTTATCGTCAGAGAAAGATATTTTTTTTTCAGAATAGAATCAAATGGAAAGACGAGAAAAATAATAATATGAGGGAATATTATTGAAAAGATTTAGTTAGTCGAGAGTAGCAGAGTTAATGATTCAAAAAGAGAAATCAATGAGGTTGTCTTGCTTGAGGCATATTTATAATTATATATATTATATAATTCTTTTATAAATACAAGAAATCTTTATTAAAAATCAAAAATGTTTGGGAGAAATTTTCCCTTTATAATTGGACTTCAAAAAGCAATTTCATGTTAATGTTTCGTCGTATAGTTGTAACTAAATAAGATAATTAGTTTACCTTTTAGTGCATTTTATTTGATTTTTGAGTTCTTATTATTTTATTTTTTGCATTTAAGTCGGTTTTATTTTAATTTTTATAAAAATTATTTTTATTTTCTCTTTTTAGTGATGTTATTAATAGTCACTAGTGACTTAATATAATACCTTGCCTGCATCTCGTAAGAGAAAGCGTCGGACGAATGAATCAGAAAATGAATTCAATTCATAAATATAGAAAACTCGAAACGTTTGCAGGTTTTAAATGAAAGTTTTAAGATTTTTTATAAAAGATTTTATTTATTATAATTTCGATTATTTGCTCATAAGAATTGAAGATTTACGTTATTTCGTCATCGATCATATCATCAGAACTTGACCATATGAGACCACCCCTAAGGTACCCCCTTTCTAATAAAAAAAGAATCATGGAAATCGGTCCACGTGGCAAAAAGTTATCGCTGAACATACATAAGATAAATAAATAGGTATCTTGACTATCTTGGAGCTATAGTTATCAAAAAGCAGAAAGAATCATTAAAATCGGTTCATAAACAAAGAAGTTATGGCTGAAGATGCACCTTCTGGTGTATCTCCTTCTAACATCAATATCATTAAAAAAAAGGTCCAATACCAATGAAAAAAAAACGCGACCAATCGGAAACTATTCTGTACCCAATGCACAAAAAAATCATCAAAATCGGTTCACAATTGGCGAAGATATCAGTTAACATAGACAAAAAATCAGTCGAATTGAGAACCTCCTCCTTTTTTGAAGTCGGTTAAAAAAAAATATTTTTAAAAATAGACAGTGTCTTGGAGATAAAATTTGCTTGAATAAAAATATAAATATTTACTATAATAAAATACATTTTTCTCTAAAATTGTTGATATACATTAGAAAAGCCGTAGTATCTGACCTTTTTTACATTGATTTTTCTTAATTAAAAATTGAATTTACATTTTAGGGACAATGTGATCTTAGTGAAAATTATCTTGATAATTATGTATACATATATTGTATGTCAGAGGGTGACACATTGTCCCTAAAATGTAAATTCCTTTTTCAATTAAAATACTGGCTCTAGCCAAGAGTTATCTTTTTAAAAAATATTCCATTTAATTTTCAAAAAATTACATAATCAAATTCTTTATATTTGAATTTTTTGGTTTAAAATATCCAATATTTCTAGAAAAAAAATTTTTTTCTAAATCCCAATTTTTAAAAAATTTTAGTATATATATATTTAAATTTTTAATTTTTAATCAAAATATAATTTCATCTCCAAGACAATCTGTATCACTGCTTATATACAGGGCGATTCACGGTCGATGGCACGTTAGACGTTTATGGAAAACGGAACCCAAGATTTTCTGAAAATTTACCACCTAACATTTTCTTACCTGTTCTATCGATCTAAAATATTTTCAGCATTGCGACGATTCGGCTTCCATCGAAAAGTCGTAGCAACTTTATTTTTTTAAATAGCACAACCCATATATTAAGACGTTTTTAGAACCGCCCTTTTATTAAAATACTTTTTTCTTAATATTTTCCTATACCTATCTCTATCGGTTTTCGAGATAAAAAATAATTTGTGTTAAATTTGGTCCAAAACATGGCAATTAGTGCTCTCAAATCATGGAAAGTTGATATTTTGGTGGTAGTTTAGACACATCCGAAGTATTTAATTTACGCCGAGAAATCGATTCCATATTATACAGGGCGTGCGAAGATTACTATTATTTCCGGTATTCATAAAAGGGGTCAAAAGTTTGTTTTTTCAAATGAGACCCCCGTATATTACCAATAAATTGAAAGACAAAGAAAAATGCTTTAAGACGATATATCATGTCCTATATATCTAAAACATCAAGTTTTCTTAATAAAGCTGCTTTTCATGAAAAATTACATTTTAATGAATTTAATTTTAACTATCCATGGAAATATCATAGTTATGACAGTTTGTTGACTATTTATAAGTAACTTATAAAAATTTTATTGATAGTGTTTTAAAAAATCTCCCAAAATGTCTGCAAATATTGATTATTCAAACGAAGTTCTTATGAAACTATTTATTTTGTACTATAAGAACTTAGTTTAAATAATCAATATTTGCGATCATTTTGGGAGATTTTTTTGAACATCGTCAATAAACTGTTTATAAGTTACTTATAAATAGTCAACAAACTGACTTAAGCTTGATATTGCCATGGTTAGATGAAATTAAATTAATTAATATGTAATTTTTCAGGAAAAAGCGGCTTTATTAAGAAAACTTGATGTTTTAGGTATAGGGACATGATATATCGTCTTAAAGCATTTTTCTTCGTCTTTCAATTTATTGAGTAATATACGGGGGTCTTATTTGAAAAAACAAACTTTTGACCCCTTTTATGAATACCGCAAATAATAGTAATCTTAGCACGTCCTGTATAATTTAATTAATTTTTCGGTGTAAATTAAATACTTGGGATCTGTCTAAATACCACCAAAACATCAATTGTCCATGAATTGAGAGCACAAATTTATTTAAGTTTAATTAGGGCCATGTTTTGCACCAAATTTAACACATTATTTTTTATCTCAAAAACCGATAGAGATAGGTATAGGAAAATATTATCAAAAAAGTATTTTAATAAAAGTGCGGTTCTAAAAAAGTGTTAATATACGGGGTGTTCTATTCAAAAAAATAAAGTTTCTACGACTTTTCGATGGAAGCCGAAACGTCGCAATGCTGAAAATATTTTAGATCGATAGAACACTAAAGAAAATGTAAGGTGCTAAATTTTCAGAAAAATCTTGGGTTCCGTTTTCCATAACGTCTAACGTGCCATCGACCGTGAATCACCCTGTATATTGAAAATATTTATTTGTTTATATTTGTTTTATCATTCCTTTTGAGAGTGAGTTATATTTTCAAAACTTTTCAAATTTTCGTTGATAAAGGGAGAATTTCTCTCGAAACGTTTGGATTTTTAATAAACGTTTCTAGATTGTCTTATAAAATATATCTACATATATTAGGGTGCTCCTTGTTTTGGATATTTTTGAATATTTACGTGGACAGGGGCTAATATGGTTCTAAATAAAAAAAAATATGCCTCAAGTTTCAAGTCTTCCATCTCAATTTTAACCCAGTGGTACACATCGATTAAGTTTCCCATTTAAATACCATGGGGTTTTTGGCATTGAACGATAATTTTTTTTATTCCGGCCAAAGTAATGGTTCAAAAAATTTGAAACTCTGTATACTTTCTCCTTATAATAGTAGCTATCCTTCAGAATCTTTACTGATTTTTTGCTATTACAATTTTGGAGTAACATCTAGATAAAATACTGCTATATCTTAGGATTAGTAAGTTATAAACTCCAAAATTATAATAGCTAAAAATTAGTAAAAATTCTGGGGGATAGCTACTATTATAAGGATAAAATCTGCAGAGTTTCAAATTTTTTGAACCATTATTTTGGCCAGAATAAAAATTGATTTTTCAATGCCAAAAACTCCATGTTATTTAGATGGGAAACTTAATCTCTATGTAGCACTAGGTTAAAATTGAGATTAAGACTTGAAACATGGGGGATATTTTTATTTATTTATTTAAAACCATATGAGCCCATGTCCGCGTAAATATTCGAAAATATCCAAAATAAGTAGCACCCTAATATAGAGATTGACGACAAGCTCATTGATTCTCCTTATGAGGGAATTTAATTTGATAAATAACTTCAGTTGATCATATTGATTTTGGTGATTATATTTACAGCTATCGAAGGAAATTTGCTTTTTTTTACATTTTAAATTTTGTTTTATATCTTTTCGTAGAATATTTAATGAATCATGAAGATTCACGAGGCAATCCTTTTAAAATATGTCGAATTTCTTATCAAATATTAAATAAAGAATTTTTTATCCGATATATGTTCGAGAGGGGTGGCAGGCGAATTGAGAAAAGGGAAAAAAGAAAAAATTGAACCCATCGTTTCATTGATGAGTTGTCGTTAAGTTGGCTGGTTGGTTGAGTTTTTCGAATGTTGCGGACTCCCATTTTCAACCCTCCGTTTCTCTTCAATATATCTATATATATATTATATATTCGAACAGTTTCAAGCTCTTTCTCCCTCTCAGGACATTATCGAAGAAACAAAAAACAAAAATGATTTTTTTTCGCTCGAGGACAAAAAACACAACATTTTCAATAATCCATTTTTTTTCCTTTTTATCATTATTAAATGAGATTTGGAAATATGAGAGTCGTTTTCAATAATAATAACATTTTTTACTTACTAAGTTTGAAATATGATATATATTTTGACATATACATTCATTATCATAATATTGAAGCGTTCAGTACCGCAAAAATTCAAGTTTACAGTCCATGTTCCCCTCCCCCCTCCCACTCCCCAAGTGCAGGGTCCCAGGCCCTGTGGCATTTTTTTAAGGGGGTATGTTATAAAAAGGTGCATAGGTTGACCAACTTTTTCTACTTCATAAAAAAATATACTTATTCCATAATAAGGGCCCCGTTTCAGATTTTGAGTCCCGGGCCGGAAATTTCATGCGGGGGCACTAGTTGACGCAACATCTATCCCCTTTCACTCTATCATATCTCTTGCCTAATCTATCACTTCTCCGAAACTCCCCCATTCTATATCTGGGAAAAAGACTCTAATTGATTAATTCGATTTTACTATTTTTTTAAAAAGAAAAAAATACATAGGAGTTCAAATTGTCGAGAGAAATAGACAGTAAATTACTAGGAAAATCACAAAAGGTTGTCATCTATTAGTTCCCA
Organism: Forficula auricularia; assembly: GCA_024734495.1. Taxonomy (NCBI): domain Eukaryota; kingdom Metazoa; phylum Arthropoda; class Insecta; order Dermaptera; family Forficulidae; genus Forficula; species Forficula auricularia. The sequence continues at coordinate 716,400 of JALMQS010000264.1, forward strand.
AATGGATTGGAATATTTTTTTATTATTCTCGTATGTCAGAAGGGTTATTTTAACGGAAATCCAACCCGAGTACTAAAATTATTATCGTAATCCGGGTCAATTGGTTACTTCTTTCTTAGAAATATAAAGTATATGTCCAGATGCTAATTTTGGTAGTCTGATTCGATTCGTCAGAGAGAAAACAACCTTTAAAATAATCCATCTCGCATCTAATAGATGACAACCTCTTGTAATTTTCTTGTGAATAAAAGAATTTATAAGAATGTATTCTACTCGGCTAGAAGTTTATTTTATAACATGGGTAAAAAAACTCATTTAAAAGAGTTTTCAAATTAATAGGTTGTCCCCTTATAGACCCGAGATGGAATGGATTTACAAATTAACATTCAAATCTTTATAAGTCAGACCTCACAGGGTAGCTAGTTGGCCCGGGTTGCTAATTTTGGCACCCGGATTCAATGCTGACATATAATTAAAAATAATCCATTACATCTCGGGTCTAATAATAAATGACAACCTCTTATAATTTCATTTGAAATTTAGAGTCTGCTTTAATGACAATTTGAAATCTTATAAAATAGTTATAATTTAAATTTTAAGACAATTAATGGGATTAGAATGCGAAAACTGGTCAGGAATTACTCAGTGATTTCCATAGATATTGAAACAGGTGCATCGAATAGAGTCAAGTGGAACCGGGTGGTTGCGTCAAACTAGCCTTAGGAGTCTATACTCGAACGCGCTCATTTATTAGATGGACGACCGTTTAAGATACTGTGATTTGTTGACTCAATTACAGTTCTGCTCCAAACATCTAACTGGAAGTGATGGAGAAGGGGTTTTTAAACTATGCATGGTGGATAATTTTCAGACGATGTGGTCATTTTATTAAAACAAATTATGGGTGAGGGGGAAGTGAAACTTCTTTAGCCGTAAAAGTTATTGAAATAATTTAAAATTCATAATTTTATTTGTCATGAAATACTCGTATTAGTGGGTTTTAAAATAATAATGTAAATTTCCTAATTTAAATAAATTTTATTTGTCATTATATATTAGTGGGCTTAAAAAATAATTATTTCTCCTCTAGTGAGTCAATTCCACTATATTATAACAAAAAAAAAAAAAAAAAAAAAAACAGATACGTCGCTAAAGATGTTTCACTTCAAAAATGTTACATCTTCAAAATAAATAAATAAAAAAAAGCTATTTAATAAAAAAATAATTAGTCTCTAATCTAATGATTAGATAAATTAAGCGGTATTACAGGTATTATGTAAATTGTAAATATACTGAAGTTATTTTCTACGTTTTGAGAGATGTGAATCGAGGAACTTTTACTGAAAATTTGGTGCACCGATTGTGAAAAAGTTTGAAGACCCCTGTGATAGAGAAATACTAGCCATTCCATAAAACTCCAGCGGCTTTGCAGACGGGGATTCCCAGTTGAACAAATTTTGATAATATTAAATATGTGTTCTATACTTAAACGTTTATTTAAAATAGAATAAATTAAATAATATAACATTCGACCAGAATACATATATAAGAACTTTTTAAGAAACGTTTTACTATATATATTTTAATAATTTAAAATATAATGTCGTTGGAGATTTTATAATATATTATATAAAAAACCTCAGCAATAAATTTAAAGCTATTAAAAGGGTATTTTATATTATTTAAAACCCTATATAGAATGTCCCGCCCGAAATGCTCTACATTTCTGGAATGTGGTTTCCGTTTTATCTGCGTATATCTTCGCTTAAAACGCTTCCTATAAAGATGTAGCCTGTCTTTCTTTTTAATTATATTTTCTTTCTTTTCTAGCGGGCCATATTGCTCGTGTAATATCGCCAACTCAGTGGGAAACGATATCATTTTGAGCTTAAATCCTTTTAAACGCAAATGGCTTCTTGTGTGTGTGTTTAGGGGGGGGGGTATAACGTGCTGTGGATACTATTTCCGGTCGGAGAACCCTTTTTCGACTTTATATTAAGAAGTAAGATATGAATGGGTTGCTTTCTAGAAAATGGCTTCCGTTAAAATTGAACATAAAATTATCAAGACACAAGTTATCGAGATTTTGGATTTTGGTTTCGTTAAAAAATTTTCCATTTAAAACTACAGGGTTAACATAAATGAATGATCGGATTAAAACACAATTCGGCGTGCTTTAAGTGAGATGTGGTTAAATCTTGGTGGGCAAAACTATAACCCTGCTGACATTATAAAAAGAATCTGGAAGAGCGAGCTTTGCTCGGGTTTTAGTTATTGTTTGTTTGAACAACCACTTGTTATGTTTTGATTCAACTACATTTTTTAAACCACTTGTTAATATTAGTTTAATTATAAGACTTATCAAAATATCTTATTTTTTCACAAAATTGAGACCTGCTTATATAAAATATATTTTAGTATAAATTCTTGATTATTTTTTATTATATTTAAAGAATAAAGTACTTTATAAAAACAATTAAAACTCACGAATATCCGTGTGTGGATTGTCCGGTTTGCGGATTATTCGTGGATGAATTTAATTTTTTCTTAAAAATTATATGTATAATATGTATTTTTTAAATATCATTAAATTATCAATCGCATTAGTCACAACACGGCCCTGAATTCTGTTGAAACTTTGTTGGGGTACATCGACCAATGGGAATTCGAGTATAACGACATAATAGCTCTTAGAGAAATTCGAACTGATATTAAAAAAAGCATTAAAAGATTTCTGCAAACAAACAAAAATCACAGATTTTATTAATAATAATGAGCATTAAACATGCTAAAATAATTGTCTGCCTTAGAAATGGATAATATGCTGTATTTTAGAAATAAATAATTATATTATTATAAAAATAAAAGTACTGAAAGAACTCAATTATTAAAATTCTTTCAAACGATGTCTAGAGGTATCTGGAATCTAAAATTTTTGTGTGGGTACAAAAGAAAACCTTTTTTAAAACCCCAAACTTAGCATACCTTCATATTAAAATAATTTCTTTGATTACGAAAAAAACAATCAAATCAAAGTTACTTACGATTTGTCGTCACAATAACCCCCTAGTGCGTGGTTTTCAGCGAAATTGTTAAAGCCGTTTTCGAGAAACCGATTATATATGTTGCAGTAAAAACCAGTTTTTTAGTAGGTACGGGTTATTGCTAATTAAAACGTGTTTCCCTAAATACTTTTGTGGCAACTAGAGTTTACTGATATTGGTTGAGTTTGGTTCAAAGGTCTAGAAACTTTATTTTTGACTTTCCGCCTAATTTTGGGTGTTTATTTTCAAAAGTTTTTAAACGAAAATCTCAAAAAATTACATCCTCTACAACTTTGATTCTAATTTTTGACATTTTCGATTAAAAATTTTTGAAATTAAATACCGAAAATGAGGCGGAAGATAAAAAATGAAGATTCTAGACCTGTTGACCAAACTCAACCAACATCAGTAAATTATAGTTGGCACAAAGGTATTCAGTGAAACGCGTTTTAACTAGAAAGAACCCGTTCTTACTAAAAACGGGTTTTTAGTGCAACATATATATACACAATAATTACTCATTTAATAATATAAAACAGGATAACTCATAATAGCACGGACTTAGTACATGACCATCACTCTTGAAATTCTTTAGAAATAACAATTAGTAGTATAGGAAGTGTGTTAATAACTTTAATTAATAAGAATATTGAATTGAAAAAAAATCACTAAAGGTACAAAAAATATTGAAATCTCTCTACTTTACACCATAAAAAATGTGACACTGGTTAACTTTTATTCTTGCTCAAAATAAATGACATTTAAACTAATTGGACAAAAATATATTATCAAAAGGTTAATGAAAAAAGTTTTCAAGGGTTTTTTTACCCCTGGTTCCTTTTTTTCTAAATAATTGTATAACCAGTAAATTCCTGATAAACTATTAGAAATAAATGAGAATTTGTTGGAATTTGCTGGCGTGTCTCTGTCGCTTCCTTTCTTGTCATTGGGATTTAATGGCAAGGTTCGGCAAATTGATCGACAGAAATGATCGCGATTGGATTAAGCTCTGGAAATTCCGGGAAAAGAAAAAAAGTAAAAGTCGTAAGGATAGAAAAAAAAGAGAGGGGGTGGGAGGGGGTGTTGAACTGCCTCCCGAGGATTCACTTTCGATTGGCCCATTGAAAATGTCTTCGCTTTTCCTATTATTTAATTCTATCTTTGTTAAAAAGTTGTTTTAGAAGGGGGAGGAAAAAATAAAAAGTTGGCCAATTACACCCCAAGAATCTGGAGTAAAGAGGCAAAACTTTCACAAGCAGCTTTTTAACTTAAAAAAAACTATTTTCCTACTTTTTAACTTAAAAAAAAATTGGCACGTTCTGATCTGGCCATCCACTTGACTTTACCATACACCCTGGCCCCTGTCTTATATTTAATATTTAATAAAATTATTTATAATCATGTAGGGAGGGGTAGTTTTTGCATTTTTAGACTACTGGGGGTCCACTGATTATGTATATGTTGCAGTAAAAACCCGTATTTAGTAAGAACGTGTTCTTACTAGTTAAAACGAGTTTCACTGAATACCTTTGTGGCAACTAGCGTTTAGTGATATTGGTTGAGTTTTGGGTGTTTATTTTCAAATTCTTTTAAATAAAAATGTCCAAAATTAGAAGCAAAGTTGTAGAGGATGTAATTTTTGACATTTTCGTTTAAAATTTTTTGAAAATAAACAGTCAAAATGAGGCGGAAGGTCAAAAATGAAGTTTCTAGACCTTTGAACCAAACTTAATCAACATCAGTAAACTCTAGTTGGCACAAAAGTATTCACTGAAACGCGTTTTAACTATTAAGAACTCCGTTCTTAGTAAAAAACGGGTTTTTACTGCGACATATACAAAATTTGATTGTGTTTGGTACAAAAATCTGGAATTTCATCCCCTCCGCCCCCCCCCCCCCTATTTCGGGCAAGTTAGTTTTTGCAATCTAGGGACCCACTGATTATGTATACAAAATTTGGTTGAGTTTGCTCAAATAGCCTAGATTTTTATTTTTTGCCCCCCCCCCCCCCCAAAAAAAAAAAATGTCTGTCACCTAAAAAGCTTAAGGCTTTTAAAAATTTTGAAATCATTATTTTTTTAATTATTAACTTCTATAATGAACCAAGAGATATAGATTGTCATTTTCAAAAGCTATTTTTCTTCGCCCTGTCACCTCGAAAACTTGAAGATTTTAAAAATTTTCAAATCACCAGTTTTTCATTGTAAGTAAGAGAGAATTTAATAAATAAATACAAATTGATTATTTTTTTTTTAATTATTAACATTCTCCGATGAACCAAGAAAAGTTGCTGAAATGAATTTTGGTGTCAAATTCAATAATTTGTTCAAATGGGCACCCCTTTATGAAACTTTCCAAAATTGTTTCATACATTTTTTTACGGTATTAAGAGTCAAAGTAAAATTTTTAGCAAATGAATTGGCAAATTTTTTTTTTTTCAAAAAATATAGTACCTACCTAAGTACTCTTTGTTTTATTTTGGATTGTGGTCAATAGTAGCAGTATTTTTCAACATTGCCTAACAAAAATTAGAATCATAAAATATGGAAATGTGAAATCGCGGGATCTAAATACAGTCAAATGTCGATAATTCGAACTTCTCAGCTGCTAACTTCGGTAAATCAAAAAAATGCTGTGTATTTTGATACGATCGATAACTCGAAATCCTTTTCGTAACAAGAAGGAGCGAGAACGTTCTATAATTGGAACTAGGCCACAACCCCTCTTTATAATTCGAATTATTCATAGCAAAGTGTTAATACGTATGTAATTTTTTGTTCTTATATGTCGTTTTCATTACTTTAATTTTTTACTTGAGGCTATATAAAAAAAATATATGAAACTCATACATATTTTAAAAAATATAATAAAAACTCTTGATAATTCGAGTTTTTTTCTTCTCTCTTGATAATTCAAACTTCTTGATAATTTGATGTCTCGATAATTCGAATTTTTCTTGTAGTCCCTTGGATTTCGAATTATTGATAGTCGACTGTATTCAGTGCAGGGTAGCGATTTTTTCACAAGTTTCAAATAAATGACTATAACTCGCATATAATGAGACTTTTTTCATTTTTTTTTTAGCTTCTGGACAGTCACAAACTACCCTGTTCTCGGCTTGACGTTGAGTTTATGGACACCTGGTATATAAATATAGAGTGTTAGTAAAACCTGCAATATTCATTTTAATAAATTCAATTTTAAAATACCAATATGTTTTAGTTTTTTATTTGAAATGAAATTGGCCCTTTTTATACCTGTACGCCCTCTCGTTTTTTTTTTCAGTATTTTCCCTTAAAAAGAAAAGAAAATAGGCACGAAACGAATAGCTTAGTTAACTTCAAGAACGAAACACAAACACATTGATATCAGTATATGTATATATGTATATTGTATATAATCCAGCGACATGAAATAAAATGCGCCCTGAACCCTGAACCCCCGCCACAGTAAACGGGGGTTCAAAAGAGCCTCGAGATAAAAAGAAAGGGAGAAAGAAAGAAAGGGTAGGCGGTGGCATCGCACAGGAACAGGAAACGGGGGCAACAAGGAATATATGGAGCGAAAAGGGGATGAAAATATAGTCTCAGAGGAAAGGGTAGGTACGGGGGGCACGAAATTCCTTTTGAAAAGGAGATAAAATTATGGAAACAATATTGAGAATCTAAAAAAGAGATAATATAGAGGGGAATGAAATTAAGAATTTAATCATATACCTACCTAGCTTTTACCAAGTGGATATGTAGACAAAGTAGTAATAAAGTAAAATTTAATTTAATTTCAAATGTTTATTTCTCAATTAAACCATTCACATGATAAATAAAAAAATTTAATTAAAATTTAATTCTACTTTCAATATTAGTACAAAAAAAAGGATGGGCTTTTTGGAAATTGAAAAAAAAAGGATGAAAAATCTATTCACGGATTTCTCAATCATAAAACTTAAAAATAATAAATAATTATATTCTAACGCCTCCCAATAGATCACAAACCCAAAGGTCGAAAATAATTTTTTCTTTACACCGGGGCGCAATCACAACAAGGCCACGTCGAAAGACAATTATAAATTAAATTTAATTAGAGAACGAGGAAAAGATTTTTATAATAGAAAAAAGGATCAGCCGGGATTCGAACCCGGGAACTTCGCATGTACGCTGCGATGCCTTCATAAGAGCCTTAGCTTTTATCCTCTTGTCCACTGAACCCCGAACTCAAGCTAATATATATATTGAATATAGTTTAATAATAGTCCGGCCACTACAGAGATGAAGAAATGAACGAGGAAGAGATTAAAGATTAAATAATTAATGGAATTCCAAATTCATATAAACTTTAGGTATTAGCTTGAGTTCGGGGATCAGTGGTAAAGAGGATAAGACCTAAGGCTCTTATGAAGGCATCACAGCGCACATGCGAAGATGCCGGGTTCGAATCCCGGCTGATCCTTTTGTCTGTAATAAAAAATATTTTCTTTGTTCCCTAATTTAATTAAATATAATATTTGTGAAAAATTTAAAGTTGAGATTTCTACATAGGAGGAATATTTATATTTAGTTGGCAGAGGCTTATTTTCAAAATAATACTAGTAATAGTAAAATGACAGGAAATTCACTGAGATTTTTTCATTCTGAGTCTTTTTTAATCAATACTGAGACATTTAGGTATATACTTTGCGAAAAGCTTTATCATTTTCTATTGATTATGAATACGAGGTTAAAATCTCTGATATCCGTTTTGAGCCGATTCATTTATTTTTTTAAATAATTTCATGAATCAATGTTTCTTTAAAGCTACAGAAAAATCCCACCCTGTCTAGTAACATTTTTTATTTCACATTTATAGTTTTTACTATATATTTACGTTAAACTGAAGATAAAGGAAACTGTTTCCAAATTCTAGTTACAAATAAATAAATATTTTTAAATTTATCAGAAGCCACAAATTTAAATAAATTAAAATTCTAAGAACTCTGTAAAATAAAATTTTAACTTTTTATTTAATTTTAATTTTAATTTATTTATCTTTTAAAAAAAAAAACTAAGAGAAAGTTGGCTAAGCATATGGAGAAATTTTATTAACTTTTCAAATTGTTAGTAAAGTCACAATATTATTTTAATTGTATTATTCAATGAAATGTTTTAAAGGCAATTTGAGTTGCGATTTGATTTGTTTTTACAAGTTCAAATTTATTCAATCTCCATTTATATTTTGTTTCTGATTTATTTTAATTTATTTTATATTTTAATCAATTCTCAAAGGGTATCAAGAGATAGTTGCCTATCTACTATATTTATTATAATTGGCTTGCGCGACGAATTCTACGTGAATTTTCAATTTTAAAATCCACTAATAGTTAATGTAATAACTTTATATAGGTTTTTTACAATGATTTCCAACAGATCAGAATGAAAAAATATTTTTTATCCTAAAAAAAACCTCCCTAAATTTTGATCCATTTAAAATTTTAAAACGACTTCTGATTTTGGGTAAAATGAACATATTTGAATTACAAGTTGGTAGGTACCTATCTTATTTATTTATAAAGTTAGTGCTCTGAGGTGATTGGCCTCTTAGACCAGAAATTACAGGTCAGAAATAAGAAACATTTGAAGCGAAGATGGCAAAATTAACAAGTAATTGAAAAAACATTGGTAAAATAAATAATTTAGTCTACGATACTTCAATAGACGGGCAGATAAACAGACGTTAATAAGGTTCCCTTTGTCTTTTTTGTACGGAACCCTAAAAAAATACTAAACAGAAAATTGATTTTATTGTATAATAATAAAAATTGCTTAAAATTGCGAGGTAGGTTTCACGAAAAAATAAATAAAACAAAAATGAGTTTTGAATTCGATATATTTCGGGTTGTCTCAGCCCATTTTCAGGAGTCAGAGAAAACTGAATATAAATTGGAAAATTTTTTACAAATAATAAATTTTTGGAAATAGATATGGTGATGGAAAGATACCTATTTCCAAAAAATTATTATTTGTAAAAAATTTTCCAATATATATTCAGTTTTCTCAGACTCCTGAAGATGGGCTGACAACCAGAAATATATCGAATTCAAAACTCATTTTTGTTTTATTTCTTTTTTTGTGAAACCTACATCCCATTTTTACCCAATTTTTATTTTTATATAAAAATCTTTCACCTAGAACCAACACCTATCTCCTTAAAAGTTATTGATTGTATTCTAGTCTAACACCTACAAAGAGAAGTTTATTGGTTAATAAGACAATTACGAGAGAAAAATAATATATTAAAATCTTAACTAACGTTTAGTTATTTAAGGAATATAGATGATCTTTAAAATTAATAAGATCGCTCTTAAAAAATTAATAAAGATGAGCAAAGAAAGTTTTAGACAATACTTAATGAAACAATAGTAAAAAAAAGTAAAGCGATAAATAATTAAGGATTTGTGCTTTTGGCAAAAATTGTATGGCTGAAAGCCAAAAAGGGGAAACCAGAAAGAAAATCGCTGATTTATTTTTAAGTAATTTTTCTTTTTTACTAATTAATAGCATCCATATATAAAGACTCTAATTTTCTGATTCTAATATATCACCACAAAACTATATAAGTAGATATGAACATTTATTTTAAATATATATATATAGTTATATATTATGAGGTTGTCATCCATTAGATTCGAGATGGAATGGATTATTTTGAATTACATGTCAGAAGGTTTGTTTTTATCATCTCAGGAATCGAACCCGAGTGTCAAAATTAGCAATCCGGGTCAATTGGCTACGCTGTGGTGTAAAATAAATAATCCACCCATTAGAAAACCACAAGAGGGTGACACTAACTGTTGATATTTCGATCTGTCACGATCTCATCTTAGGCTAAGTTGTTTTTGATGGGTTTTTTGTTAATTGAAATAATTATTCACAGGTGGTTGTTTGAATAAAAATTTATAATTACATTTTTTTTAATTTTCTTTTAATAAAATTAATTGTTTTTTTTTTTAAATTCCACTAATAGATCATAACAAATATTATTATATATTAGAATTTGTCAATTTAATTAATTAAAGGTATTTTTCTATAAAATAATTTATTAGAATATCAATTTCTTAAAAAATCCGACAATTCGACAATTCGAAGGATCGTACCTCCTTCTTCAGAATTTAAATGGGTCAACGAAAGAACCTTGGTGTATATTAATATATTATTTTTAATTGCAATTACATTCAAAACTTTGTGGCCAGTGATATGTATTGATGATGGCCATAGCGGGTCAAAACGTTGGTAAAAATATAAATTAAGTTTTGTTTCAATTTTATTTTATTTTGGATGTGATTAAAAATCAACCATTTACCTGAATTTAAAATTAAAAATAATATTAATATATCGCTCATTAACTGAATCAAAAAATTACCGAGAATTGCTAGGTGTTCTAGGTACTAAATATTAAAAGGGGAAGTAGAGAATGAATATCTAACTCGCGTTTCAAACGTAAAATGATTGTAGATAATAATTGTCAATGAGGTGACAGAATATCTCATGGGGGTCTTCTATTCTAGGTATGTGTTTGTATCTATGTTCAATATTCACCCCCCTTGATGAAAATCGAAACAGCCAGCCTCTTGAGCAACAAAAGACACCAGCTCTTTTATTGATAAGACTCTAGAGAAAAGCAAAGTTGTTCCTTATCGGGGAGTTGTATCCCTTCCATATGGAAAGCAAGTTTCGGTCTCGATGGGCTCACTTCTTCTTCTCCCCGGGTTGCTCACATTTAACTTTCTGGATAACTTCCCAGGGGCTCTACATCTTCTTCTTTCGATTTTTTTTCAACTCGTCAGGCGTTGCAAGAAGATGGGTGGGTGTTAAGGGGGTAACATGCTCACACATACACACACATACACACGTAAACTTGAGTACGTGATGGAAACTTGTCGAAAAACGAAACTTTTACTGGGTATTCGGAAGTAACTCTTCCGTGATGGATGCGAGTGAGATATATAGATTCAGGGCGAAGGAATTTTACAGTGTTTCAATTTCTTATGTAGCCTACTAACTTTACGAAGGGCTGTTTATTTTTATAATTTAAAAAAAAACGGAATATGTTCCAATGGACCTAAAAATATTCTGAATAAAATTATAACTTAATCGAACAATATTAATGTGCCCTGAAGTTTTAAATGCCTATAAATAAATTGGAGGAAAAAGTGGACGGGAGAGAGTTCACCTTGACGATAGAAATAGATTTAAATTTTATTAGAAAATCATAAGAGAGTGTCATCTATGAGATCCGATGGAATGGATTATTTTTAATTATATGTCAGAATGGTTGTTTTTCACACTCTCACAGGATATTCAAATGGCCCGGATTGCTGTTACTGGCACTCGGGTTCGATTCCCGAGGGGGTGAAAAACAACCCTTCTGACATATAATTAAAAATAATCCATTCCATCGGATCGAATAGATGACACTCTCTTATGATTTTCTAGGAAAAAGTGGACATTTTTCAAGACTCAGTAGGCTGTTTTGCAGTTTTGATGTATTAATATCTAATAGTAAATAATAAATTATTTAGGTCCTTCGATTAAATGATTAAAGTTGTTATAGGGATATAAGGACTATATCTTTTATAATTTATGTTATATTGCCAACGTTTCGTCAACTTTGTTGACTTCTTCAGGAGCTCAAATAGTTAACTTCCCTGCATATTTGTCATTTTTATAATTAGTCTTTCTTAGTAAGCATATCAAGGCAAGTCATTAACATCAATCAGATTAAAAATGTTTTCATTTTTAAAACTTAAAAAAAGAGCCCTAAAGAAGTCAACAAAGTTGACGAAACGTTGGCAATATAATATAAATTATAAAAGATATAGTTCTTATTTCCTTATAACAACTTTAATAGTAAATAATAAATATTTAAATCTCATAATAATTTAGATTTTTTTCTTATCTATAGTCAAAAGGCTGAACCTAGATTAATAGAAATTAGGAAATTAATTTTTCCTAATCTGAAAGAGTTCTGGACTTGGATTTGGCCTTAGCACTAAAGGAAAAGAGATCATTGTACCCTGTTTTCTCCTCGATCAGCTTCTAATATATCTATCAATTAAATAATAAAACAATTGAAAATATTTTAAGCTAGAGTGCTCTTTTAAGTAATTAATAATAAATTTAAATATAAGTTATTCATTTATGCCTAAATTATAAATATTAAATACATTGCCTTGAAATCTCAATAAAATCATTCTGTAGTTTTGAATCAGAAGCTCTAATTCTACTCTACATATTCTATCCTACTCATGAATATACACCATTAAATTAATTTTTACCATTTAATTAAAAAAAAATATATTATATATTACTTAACATGCTTTTATTTTTAAAACTATATTAATATATTTTTTTAATTGCAATAAGTTCAGAACGTTAGCAAAAAAATCAAATTTTATTTAATTGTGTTTGCAATAAAAAATGGACCTTTTTATCTTAATGTATAATTAAAAATAATACTTATATATATTTAAGTAAAATAACGATGGATTTCCCTTAAGTATCATTGGTAAAATAAAATTTACCTTAAAAGTTTGAGGTTGATTTAAGTGTCATGAATTAGTATTAACTGAATCTATAAGAATATTCCATATAAAATATAGGGGGTGGATATTAAGGGTTGATTACCTTTGCTTGGCTGCGGGTGGTCGTCGATGTTGCTTTGATTCTTTCTCGACACCAAATGAACTGAGCAAGGAATTGGGATTGAAAGAATCCCGTTACTTGATAAGATAATTTACCCGGTCAATATTCTCCGAAATATTTCGATAAAGAATAATTTAAAAAATACTCAAATGCATTTTTTATGTAATTTACTGTTCTTTGATTATCGTATAGTCTAATTAAAAAGAGTCAGTAATTAAATATACTCATTCAATTATACAGGGTGTCCCGTATCACAACGATAAACCGTGAACATGGGATAGCCTAGTTTATGTCGATCGAGAACCTAAATTTTTTTTTCAATTAAAGTCTCATAGTTTTCGAGTTAGAGGCATTTTTATGAAATGATTTTTGTTAAGCAATTCTGAATAATCCTGATATTCACCAGAATTCAAAATAAAACCATAAGTATTATACTTTTGGAGAAAAAATATATTTTTGCCGGACTTAGGTTTTTAAAAATTTTGATCACATAAATTTGAATCATCTTTAATGCAAAAAAAGTCTCCTGTTCACTGTTTATTATTGTGATACGGAACATCCTGTATAGGGGATGACTTAAAAAAATAATAGTATGATACTTGGATTGATACAGAGACACCCTCTTGTGATTTTCTTTTTTTAAGTTCTATTTCTATCGGAAACTTGAGCTCTTATATTCAATTTGTAAAAGTCATTTAAGTAGACCTCGAATTTTGAAAAAATTCCAAATTCGAAACACTCAACCTCACCTTTTTAAAACTATGTACATATATGGTATTGTACGTATTTAAGTTTAGAATCACTAGACCCAAAATTAAAAAAAAATGAACATTGAAGGAGACAATAAAAGAGTGTGTTTTCTGCTGGAATTTTAAATTTTAAATTTATATATAACGAGACTATAGTTTCGAGAGCTTTGCCCTCTTCATCAGTATATTACAATTGATTCACAGGAATTTCTTTATAAATCTCGGTATAAATAAATTAAAAATTTATAATTCCATCACAAGACACACTCTTTTATTGTCTCCTTCAATTTATAAAAATTCTGCTACTCTCAGCAAAAAGAAACTTTCAATTTAAAAATGAACATATTTAGCCCGTTAAATCTGTCAGAGCTTCATAGGGTGCGAGGTAGGTTTCACAAACAAGAAATAAAACAAAATGAGTTTTGAATTCGATATATTTCAATATAATGGGCTCACCCCCGAAATATATTGAATTCAAAACTCAATTTTGTTTTATTTCTTTTTATGTTAAACCTACCTCGCATCTTGCTCAAGTTTTATTATTATATTAAAATGTTTTACCTAGAACCAACACCTAACTCCTTAAAAGTTACTTCGTAGGGTAGCCAATTTGTCGAGATTTCTATTTTTGACCCTCGGGTTCGATTGCTGAGGAGATAAAACAACCCTTCTGACATATTATTAAAAAATAATTATCTTAGATCTTGAAGGAGACAATAAAAGAGTCGAGAGGCCAAAAAGTGCCATTTTTTTTGGAAGTTCGTGCGGATGGATGGATGTATGTTATCGTTTTTTTCGTCCACGATTTTTTCCACACCGTTGTACCAATTGAAATGAAAATGAAAACCTAACATTATTTTAACAAAAGAAAGTGCTGATTAGTGTCTTCTGCTGGAATTATAAATTTTATTTATGTATAACGAGACTATAGTTTCGAGGGCTTTGCCCTCTTCATCAGTCTATTACAATTTATTCACAGGAATTAATTTATGAATCAATTGTAATAGACTGATGAAGAGGGCAAAGCCCTCGAAACTATAGAACTATAAAATTTATAATTCCAGCAGAAGACACACTCTTTTATTGTCTCCTTCAATATATAAAAATCCTGCTATTCTCGGCACAAAAACTTTCAATTTAATATCTTAGATCTAATAGATGACGGACTTTTCTAGAAATTTAAAGTCCATTTCTATCGGTAAGTTGGTTATTAATTCGAGATTTGTTAATGCTATTTAATGCAACTTTAATTTTCTACAAATTGGTATAGAATTTTATCTTTTTCCATTTCTGAAGGTGTGTGTGTGTGTGTGTCGTTGTTAATGTGGAGTGAATAACCTAAGCGTGTAGGGTGTGACAAGGACACAAGATCATTTATATGCCTAGCATTGGATGCCTAGGCAAAGCACAAATGTCAGAATAAGATGCTGAATAAATAATAATGACCGAAACGTCTCTGTGGAATCTCATTTCTAAATCAGAAGACGCGACGTCGGCTGTTGAACTTGCAACTTCGACGCTTAACGAGACAATCACAAGGCATAGGCAATTCCATCCAGCTAAAACTTTCTCAAACTACAAACAAACAGCAGAGATCAGATTATTTAGATATTTATTTATTTTTTTCAACTGTGAAGTCTCCTGCCTTGGCGTTGGGCTTAATTTTTGTTGGTTCTTTGGAATTTTAAAATATTGATTGATTGGAAGAATAATATTCAAACAAATTTGAAAATCAGGATATTTTTAAAATAAGAAAATACTTTGAGGCCAATAAATAAAATACAATTATATGTCAAATAGATTTAGGTATATTAAAGTACTCTACAGACTGGTAATATATATAAAAGCGTAAAAAATTCTTTAAATTTTTATCAAATATTTATTTCACAAAATCTTGGAAACTACAAGTGTTAGTTTAAATTACATATTATCTAACTACAAAAGTTGAATATAAGAGTTCAATTTGAAGATTGAAATAGACTTTAATTCTTAAAGGAAATCCCAAGAGATCCGTGGATTATTTTTAATTATATGTCAGAAGGGTTATTTTTACAAAGAAAAGAAAATTTAAAAATACAAAATTCTAGGTTAACAGAGAAAAGTTTTCTATTTTGTAATTCTCATTAAATTATTTCGTTACTTCGAAAATTTTTCAATTCTACTAAAAAGTTATTTGATTTCTAATCGGATTACCGAAATTGAAACCTCTTGGTGAATAATCAGCTGGCCGGCTATTAATTAAGGAAAAATTATATTATGTAAAAAAAATCTACTGAGATCCATTTCCTTTTCTTTTTTCAATTCTAAATCATTTTAATTAGTATAGTGACCGTGCGTTAAACATAGAGGCAGCACTACTGCCGAAGGTAGCGCTCTCTTGTGTTGATTTATTTAAATAATTTGGGAGAATTGGGGCAAATATTGTATATATAGTATATATCATAAATAAAAGAGTGCACGTAGTCTAGGGTGCCTTGAGCGAGTCTCTTTGTCCTGGAGGTTTAATAAATCATCCCCCAAAGCTTACATTTTCGTCCCCAGTTGGCGCTAAAGTCGTGACGCACGGTCCCTATACTTCTTTTGGATTTCTGGAATATAACCTTGTAAAAACTTTTTTTCTGGCTTAATAAACGTCTTTTTAATGAGGTTCTTTCGCGACAATCCACACAAAAAGTTTTAGCCTCGTAACCACTCTATAAATATGAACGGAACTAAAATTTTATGATATTTTTTTTAACGTGACTGTCCACTCACACTACGAAATCTCTATATAGATACACACATACTTGTTGGATCGGTTCCAAGCCATTGTGCTTATATCCCCTCCAAAAATAATCGCCCAAATAGGTTTTTTTTTAATCAAAACTACGTGGTAAATAATTTCAATTTTTTGTTTAGTTACTCCAAATATATTATTCTAACAAATATTAGTTTTTCATCAAGATGGTGAAAGTCATTCAATGAAAAAAAATAAAATAATGATCTTATCCCCACCCTTTCCCTATCTACCCTATGTAAAAAATGTAATTTTTAATTGCAATTATTTCATGTTTGGTGTGGTAAATCGTCATCAAATTTTAACAGTATGTGTATTAATTATGCTTTTAACGACTTATATTCCAAGTTTCAAAAACTTGAATTTTTGCTTTTCTGAAAGAACTACCTTAAAACTAACTAAAACTAACCAGTCTGCTTAGATTCCCGAGGTGTTATAAACAACCCTTCTGACATATAAATAAAAATAATCCATTCTATCTCGGATCTTATAGATGGCACCCCGTCTTGGAAAACTTTAAAACTTTTACCATCGATTTAATCATCAAATTCTCAACAAGATAATAAAAACCATCATCATCATCGATCCTAGAGACTGATTGATCTTTCGCATCCAGCTTCCTTTTTATTTTAAATTATTAGCTAATTTTTTTTAACGGGTTTTTAATGTTTTTTCTTTTTTTACTTTCTTTTACACTCAAGTATAAAAGAATAGTATGAAACTTAAAAACATCATTTTCTATCCGTATAATATAAAACTGAAATTTATCTTGATTGTTTTTAATTTTTCCCTTTTACTTGGGCATTTATTCGGATGTCACATAAATCCGAAACCTGGGATAATGAGGAAGGCGACGGCAATAAAAATGGCGGCCATTAAAAACATGCAATCTCCCGCGGCTTTTTTTTTTATTTTTTTATTTCCACCCTCGCAAGCACATTTCCCCTTACTCTTTTTTATTTTGTTATTATTTTATTCTATTTTTTTTGTCATCTTTTCTCTAAAGAAGAAATTATTATATAAAAATGTCAAATATATAAAATAATATAGATGGACCAGATGGTTGCTCGCTTAACTTGGAAACTAAAAAAAAATAAAATAAAACTTTGTTTCTGATTATCATAGGACAAGGAAGATTCAATAAAGATGAAAGTTTTCAAGATGTTTCGGTTTTTAATGGTAAATGTTTTTTTTAGTACTTATAGTTTCGAAGGTTTGACCTGAAATTTCTAATGAATAATTAGTGAGTTTTAAAATGAACAAATCAATTACGTAATAAAAACACACGTTTATTATTTATTTCTGCTTTTATCATAAACAAGTCCTAAAATCTCACTAAAAGCATTTCTGCATTTTGAACTGGGTGTTCTATAGCCAGAGAGCCCAACATCTAATCAGTTTTCCATATATTTTTTATAGAAGAGTTACGATATATAGATAGGTAATAAGTTTATATGAAAATATTAAATAACCCCTATGACATGGGTTTGCCCATCTGGCATTACATTTTTTTAATTATCAAATTTTGATATTAATAAATATTTTGTTTTTATTAAAATAGGTAATTTTTTAAAAAAAATATGAAAAATAAATAAATTATCTTTTAATTTGATTAATTGTAATATTACTTACTTTAAATTATTTAATTTATATGTTTGTTATTAAAGTGAGCTAAGTGATAGTCATATGATTGATAAAGTGAGCTAAGTGATAGTCATATGATTGATGTGCACAGCAAATGTCAAAATATTATAAGATGTAAGTAGAAAGAACAATATAGGAGGTTATTCTCAATGGTATTAAATATGATTTCTTTTCTAATTACTAATCTAATCGCTTAAGAATTCGAAGATGGCAGCACCTTCTGGCAACGCCTGTATTTAGACAACCAGCCCTGATGAGTAGGAAAGAAGTTGCATTCTACATGCTTTGATTATGTCAATGTAGAATATATTTTTTTTTCTCAATGGATTCAAATCAGCTTCACTTTTAAACGATTTGAAGGAATATTTTAAAATTTTAAATTGAGAAAATTAACTTTTCTTTATTGACTCGAAATAACAAAGCAAAAATTTAGTTCAAATTGCTCCAGTGCAATTATGTTTTTTTACTTTCACATTTATATTTTATAGAATATAATGTGGAAGTATTGCGATGGGCTGTTTTTTTTTACTTTTAATTTGATTAATATTAGTATATAATGCTATCCTTGTTTATGTGCAAGTATTGAATTCTTTCAAATTTAGTCTGCTTATCAAGAATCAATCGTATGTATGTCATATTTGACAGGAATAAAATTTATAAAGTAGTCCTAAAATCTCACTAAAACCATTAAAATATATATACATTTTTTCTGCATTTTGAACTGGGAGTTCTATAGCTAAAGAGCCCAAAATATAATCAGTTTTCCATATTTTAAATACAAACATTATCACAGGAACGATCTTTTAATGACTTTTTGTTCTTGAGAGTTATTGCAGATTAAAAGGGAAAAAATCATAATTGAAAATGATTTTTTAATCTCTTCTATTTTCATTCAATGAGCAAAAAACAATTCTAGAGGGTTCAGTCTCCTCGGGCCGGAGGCAGGCAAAGTACGTAGTAAAATTTTTCTACTTACAAATTTTTCCAAGATTCTGGCTTGACTAATAATGCATGATCGGGGTGTGGCCACAGCAGAACGGTATAAGAACCTTTGTGTGCTGTGAGAGATTTAATTGTTAGGGTCAAAATTCAAAATAAAGTTCACTAGGGTTGAAAATAATAAATAAAATTTAAAAAAATAAAATAAATAAAATCTAAAGTCACTATGATAGAGAGAGAAAAAAAATAATGTTAATTCACAACTCGCACTTTAAAAAGCACAGATTTGAAGATTTTCACGAGTTGATATGGGAAAAGGCATAGACAAAAAACAGGTAGGTACTAAAAAAGTAATTTTGATTAATTTAATACATTGAAATTTATTATTAAAGCAAGCTCATTGTCCAAGTTGCCAGCCATAGCCTATTTCTCCACTATCTATTTAATTTACGGCGTATGTACCGATTTTCTCACTTTTACCCTCTAATGTATTTATACAATTTAATACCATAAAATACAAGAATGTGCAAGCCAGATTTTTTTCTTTTCATAAATTCTCATTTTTATCATGTGAGATTTTTTCGACAAAAATCGACTTTGTAATAAAATAAAAATGAAAAATGTTTATCGTGATATAATCATTCAATTAAATTCACCTATAAATAATAAGTGGCCGTGCTTAAAATAAAGGATATAAAAGTATACATGCGCGTAAATTGTGTCAGTGTAATTTATAAATATATATAGGTCATCGTTGTAATCATGATAATGGGATCCGCCATTATCTAAAATAAATTCATAATTTAAATTAAATTATCCGTATAATTCATTTTAAATGTTGTGTCGCAAAAGGGAAACAAATCGAGTGAAATTACGTTGATCATTTATCATCGTGAATTCTATTTAGTGTGTAAGAGTTAAAATCTTTTTCTGAATTAATTAAAAATTAATCTGATGAAGTGGGTGGGATTAAAGAGACATCCTAAATTAAAGTAGAATAAATCATAAAGTATGAGTAGAAATATTTATTAAGTAGTGGTAAGTCTTAATCTTGAATCTTTTCAAAAATTCAAGAATGGAAAATATTATAGTAGAAAATTGATTATAGTAATATTTTCAAAGCAAAGAGCTGATTAGATTTTGTGCTTTCTAGTTTCAAAACTTTCAATTCAAAAAATTGGAAATTCAAAATGTTATACTCTAATAAAAATATTAAAAAAAAAAAGAATTTAATTAAAAATAAAAAATAGTATCATCCTCCTCAATCAACATAAAAAATATTTTTTTTTTTTTTTTTTTTTTTTATTGTTTGAAGAGAATTTTTACAATCAGTCAATAAAATTTTGACTATAAGTAAAATTTATAAAATTTCTACATTCACGCAACACAATTATATCCCATTCACACAATTGAGAGGTTATTCTTCCAGTGAAGGATCCCTCAATTAAATTTATTAGTCCAGCTGTATGTGGCAGAACGTTCTTCCATGTCCAAAATGTGGTATTTTTTTAGTCTCCTTAGAGTTAAACTGTTGTCTAAAAGAGTGATGGCTGATGAATTCGAATGATCTTCCAATTTTTTGATATGTTTTTTATACTGATCAAGGATGACTTTTCTGACAGATGGAACGATAAGGTCGTTGTGTATGCTAGCATTGGTGACATACCATGGAGCGTTGACGATATTTCTTAGTATTTTGGATTGAGTCCTCTGTATTATACTAATGTTTGACTCGCTGGCAATTCCCCAGATTTGACAAGAATATGTCCAAATTGGTTTAAGAATTGATTTGTATAGCAGTACCTTAGATTTTAATGCCAATTGAGAATTTTTCCCAAGAAGCCAGTACATCTTTTTGTATTTTAAATTTAATTCATTTCTTTTTTTAAT
This sequence comes from Forficula auricularia, assembly GCA_024734495.1. Classification (NCBI taxonomy): domain Eukaryota; kingdom Metazoa; phylum Arthropoda; class Insecta; order Dermaptera; family Forficulidae; genus Forficula; species Forficula auricularia. The sequence goes on from JALMQS010000264.1 coordinate 737,116, forward strand.
TATGTGCTCTTTCCAAGTTAATCGTGAATCAAGATGCAATCCCAAATATCTGACCGAGTCGCCACTTGGAATAATTCTCGAATTCAAATATACAGGAGGGCACGAGATTCTTTTGTTTGTAAATGATATATGTGTAGATTTTGATTCATTTACATGAATTCTCCATCTGTGTAGCCAGTCTTGAATGATGTTGAGACTTTCTTGTAGTTTATTTGACGCTGAGACAGGATCGGGATTTGTAATCATCATAGCGGTATCATCTGCATACGTTGCGATGAATATATCTTCTGAAGTTGGTATGTCGGCAGTATATAGAGAATATAGAAATGGCCCGAGAATACTGCCCTGAGGAACTCCTGATCTAATGGGATGATATAGTGAAAATTCATTTTCGATCTTTACCTGGAACCATCTGTCTTCCAAGTAAGATTTCAGTATCCAATAGAAATGGTCAGGGAAGATTTTTTTTATCTTGTAGAGAAGTCCCTGGTGCCAAACCTTATCAAAGGCCTGTTTGATATCAAGAAAAACCCCAGAACATATGCTTTTTTCCTCCATTGCACTTTCTATATTGTTAACTATTCGATGTATCTGTTCAGAGGTTGAGTGTTGAGTGCGAAATCCGTATTGATGATATGGTATTATTTCGTCAAAATCTATACTTGACTTGAGTCTCTTTAATATTAGTTTTTCAAAGAGCTTGGATGTTTGTGGAAGTAAACTAATGGGTCTGTAAGAGGAAACTTCATGTATATTTTTTCCAGGCTTGATTATCATAATTATATGAGCGTGTTTCCATTGAATAGGAAAATATCTAATTCTCAAGATAGCATTAAAAATTGCGGTTAGTAGTACTAATCCTTTTTTTGGAAGTTTTTTTAGTAGTTCGATTGTTATTAAATCATAACCGGGAGACTTTTTTTATTAGGTTCATGTTTGAGGAGTTTTTCGACTTCATTTATTGAAAAGAAAGGTATAGGTGGGGATAATTGAAATGGGGTTTCTAGGAAATTTATTATTTCATTGTTCACTAAATTTGTGCATGTTTGGGGGAACGGATTGAATGTATGTTCCAAATGTTTGGAAAATGTGTTTGCTTTTTCAATATTTGTTCTTGCCCATGTATTTGTATCTGTTTTTAGTGGGGGTGAGAATTGCTTTGGTCTTTTTAAATATTTGGTTGCTTTCCACAAGGAATATTCATTAATACCTTGTGGGGATAGTTTCGATAGGTAATCCTGTAGGGTATCATTTTTATTTTTTGTAATTAAATTTTTTAATATTTTAGAGGCTCTGTTATAGGCCAATTTATCAGGTATATATTGACTTCTTTGCCAAATTTTTCTTAGTCTTCTTTTTAAAGTTATTTTTTCCCTTATTTCAATTGGGTAATTTATTTTAGTAGTTTGATTATCTAATTGAGGTGTAGATAACCTGGCTGCTTCGTGGATGTGGCTATTTAGGTGTTCTATAGCTTTCTCAATATCCTCTTCTGTTTTAAGAGGAATTTTGGTATTTAAATTTTCATCGATGTTTATTTTGAATGATTCCCAGTTTGTTTTTTTATTATATAACGAAGGGGTTTTTTCTTTTTCTTTTATTATTATGTAAGAGCTCAATGTAGCAATCACAGGAGTATGATCAGAACTAAGGTCTAGACATTCTTCAACGTTAATGTACGAGTTAGAGATACCTTTAGATATGTAAAAATCAAGTAAGTCAGGTAACCTATTTGGGTCTGAGGGCCAGTAAGTAGGTTTTCCAGTGGATAGGATATTATATCCTTTATTTGTAATAGTTTTAAGTAAGTTTCTACCTTTAGGTGTTATTAATCTGGATCCAAAAGATGTGTGTTTGGAATTAAAATCTCCACCAGCTATGAATTTAGGACCAAGAGTGTCAAAAAATTTTGAAAATTGTTCAGTTGATATAGAATGTTTAGGTGGACAGTATATAGCACTAATTATGATATTTGATCCGTTTATATCTGATATTGATATTGATGTGGCTTGAAGATAATCTTTTTCAAATTTTTCTAACTCATGGTGATAGATTGAATTTTTGATAATAATAGCAGTTCCAGCATGTGCCTTACCGTCTGGGTGTAAAGAAGAGTAGCAATTGTACCCGGGGATAGAGAAATAGTTCTTACTTGTGAAGTGGGTTTCTGAAATTAATAATATGTCTATTTTTTTAGTTAATAGAAAAATTTCAATTTCTTGTCGTCGTTGTGCTAGTCCATTAGCATTCCAGAGAACTATTATATAGGAATTAGGCATCATTCTTGTTTATGACTTTTGTTAGCAAGTTTAGGATCATGCTGTTTTGATTTAAAAGTTGAGTAAATAGTGATTTAAATTCATTTATAAATGATGTTAACATGGTATTGAGATCATTTGAATTATTATTGTGATTATCGTTTATTAAAACACTTGCATATGACCTTTGTGTTTGTTGAAAGTTTTGATTTAAGTGAGTAGAAGGAGTTTGGGGTGGAGTTTGGATATCTGCTACTGCAAATTGAGTAGCTATTTGGTTATTTTTGTTAACTCTATTATTAATTATTTTGTTTTGGAGTGGCATGTTTCTTCTTTTTATTAATTCCTTATAAGTTGAGCAACCCTTGTAGTTTGCAGGGTGGTTTAGAGAACAATTTGCACAGGTGGCTGGTGTATCTTTGGGTTTAGTGCAACTTTCGGATCTATGAAATAGGCCACACCTGACGCACCTATATGGTTTTAAACAATAACTTTTCGTATGATTAAATAATAAGCATCGGCTGCACTGAGGGATTTCTTTATTTTTCCTGGGTGGTTCTATCACGATTTTAGTATTTTGGAGATAACTTATACTATAAATAAATTTATTATTTTCATTTGGCTCAAGGTCAAGAAAGAAAAGTGGTAGAGGACTTTTGGTGATTCTGTGTTTTATGTTGATAATGTTTCTGACATCAAAACCTTTTTCGGCTAGTTCAAATTTAACCTCATTGATATCAGTAGTGTGATGAAGATTTCTGATGACAACTCTAAAAGAGCGATCTTCTTTTAGTTGGTAAGTGTGATGAATTATATTTTTCTCTTTTAAGTATTTTGCCAGTTTTCTAAATGAATCACTTGTGGTTGTATATATTTTGACTGTCGAATTGACTAGGGCTTTACAGATGTAATCATTTTTGTCTATAACGCTTGAAATGGTGTTTGCCATTTCAGAAAAATTTAGCACGTCATATATATAAATAGGTGGAGGTCTTTGGACTCTTGTTACTTGGTTAGAATTAGAGTTTTCCTTATTTGGACTGTTATTTACCTCGACTTCATGGTTCGATAACGAAGAGTATCTATTTGAGAGTTGAATTTCAGGGGCTGTTTGTTTAGGGTCGAAGTTTCCTGAGCTTGATCTTCGCCGTTTAGCCCTTTGCCATGTAACATCTTGGTTGGGAGTGTCTTCATTATCTGACATTGTCTCATTAATTCATGAGACTCTGGATTTTGATGCAGATAAAATTGTTTTCACTTAGTTCACTGGTTTACACTGAATTTAATGAATAAATAGTTTGTATTTCAATCAAAGGCATTTGCCTTATTTATTAGTTAAAAATGTGATAGAATTTACGAATCTATATATAGTATTTAAAATTTATTATAAATCGGCTCAGAGGTCAAAGGATTTATATTTGATCCGTTCGACTCGACAGACGATGATAGACTGAACATAAAAAATATATTAGAAATATATTGACAAATTTTAAATACATTTTTCTAAAGGTAATATGTATTTGGCATTTTAAATAAATTTCGAGACATTTTTTTTGGTATTTTGTATTTCTTATACATTACTTAAATGTTTTCTTTTTTTATTATTTTTGTATTTGGTAATTCAAATATATTTTTTGGCTTTTTAAAGGTACATAATTGTTAATAATTAATAGAGATTGTGCTGTTGGTGCAAGGTGAAACATTTAATAAAGATAAAAGTAAATAAATATTTTATGAAATATTAATCCACTATGAGTTAGGTTTTCTAGGTCACTTGTTTCATGTTAAAAATTAAAAAAATAAAAGAGGTAAATTTTTAAATATATATTTCGGGCTATCAATCTTCAGAAAATACAGTAAATTTACCTCTTCAATTTTTTTTAATTTTTAATGTGAAATAAGTGACCTAGAAAACCTAACTCATAGTAAATTAATATTTAATAAAATATGTATTTACTTTTATCTTTAGTACATAATTGTTCTTGAAATTACAAATCAATTTCAAAAAGGATTTGAGATGTTGTATTTCTAATACTTTAAGTGGGGTATTTTTTCAGTATTTTTGTATTGGGTATTTTCAAACACATTTTTTGGATTTTCTATAAGTCCCAGTTTCCCAAACTGTGCGCCGCGGCATCTTCATAGGTGCGCAGCGAAGCTTCATAATTAATTGAAACAAGACATTTGGCCTAAGACAAAAATGATTTATTATTTATTTTTACCTATTACTTACGATTAAATAATACTTTTACTTAGGGAAGAGCGCCATAGAAAAATTTTAATTGAAAAAAGACGCCGCGACTCGGAAAAATTTGGGAACCCCTGCTAAGTACATTTGTATTATTGCATTTCATATAAATTTCGAGAAACATTTTTTTGGTATTTTATATTTATAATATTTTAAGTGTAGTATTTTTTACTTTCACATTTATATTCTATAGAATATAATGGGAAGTATAACGATGACCAGTCTGGGTCTTGACTCTTTGATAGCTTGTATCTCAGAGATGAAAAAAGATAATTTCATTTTGTAACTTCTAGGTGGAAGGAAACGATGCCCTTAATAGTTGGAAACCAGATTTAGGAATTAAAACCTGAAATTGTAGTCACCAGAAGCCAAAAAACGGTCCAAAATCCATTGGTCAGTGCGTATGTACCGCCCCTGCGTTTCGCAACCATAAGTCTCAGAGCTACAAAATTCGAAACTTAAGCTCGATATAGTCTAGAAGGAGTACAGCAAGCTTTTGGGTGAAATCAGAACACCGGAAGTGAACATTTACATGAAATATTTTTTTTTCTCAAAAACGACTATAACGATTTTTTTTTAAATTAGTGTATTTATCAAGTGTCATGAGTTAATAGTTGTGTCAAATTTTTAATCCGATTGAAATAAAGTAAAGGGATGTAAAGTAGGGATGTCGCGATGACTTTAAATAAATGAAAATGTGAAAGTCGGGTGTTGAACACACCAGTTGATTTTTTTAGTATTTCTGTATTTGTCTTTTCAAATAAATTTCGAGAAGCATTTCGTATTTTTTCATCCTCTAGATACAAAATATAAAACACAAAAATCTTATTAATATTTTTCTGTCCTTTTCTTAAATTGTTTTAATAACAAATAAAAACTCAAAATTCCTCATTAAATCTCATTCCTGAAAAATGGTCCTTTCTTTGAGGTTAAATTATTATTAGCATTATGAATACTTACACGCCATTTGCATAAAGGTATACAAATCTACATGAATCAAAACTACTGATTTATGTGAAATTTATTTATTCGTTTATTTGTTTGCTTTTGGTTAAACTAATATTTAGAATGAATTTTAATTCAATTATGCCATTCTAGTATTAATAATCATTTTTATTATTCATAAAATTGAAATCATATTCAACAAAAAGTCAAAAAAGCGAAATCAACAAAAAACATAAAAAAAAAGAAACGGAGATTTCAATATTGATTTCGGCTTTTGCAATTTTCTTCTTTTCAATTTAATAATTAAATTTTATTTATTTATTTTTTCGTTTATTTAATGCTACGAGTGTTTTTCTTTATTATTTTTCATTTCCAATTAAAAAAAAAATTTGTCAATAAAGTTTAAAAAGGAACGTTTTTTTCTTTTTAATTAAATCTCGAATCTTTCATCGTATTATTTTTTGATTTGTAAATAATTATTACCCACTGCTGAATACCATACAATCAGTTTGCATTGAATTGTCGGATTCACCCAATATCTTAATTTTTATTTTTTGGAAAGTATTTTCTAATTTTTTGTTCAAATTAATTGGCTTCTATTTATGAATTTTGAAGAGAAAATTAAATCATAATCACCAAGGGGCAATATACGAGATTCATTAATATATATTAATAAAAAAAAAATTATACAAAATAAGATCTACCATAAAAAATAATAATAATAACTTTTAAGGAGTTCGGTGTTGGTTCTAGGTGAAACATTTTAATAACCCCCGAAATATATCGAATTCAAAACTCAATTTTGTTTTATTTCTTTTTTGTGAAACCTACCTCGTATCTTACTCAAGTTTTATTATTATAATAATAATAATAATAAATTGGAATGCCAGTCAGCTTCGTTAAATATAAGAGAATTGTAATAATTTCATTAGCTCTAATTTGAATGGCTGGATTAAGGAAAAAATTCATCTGTCACTTAATTAAAATTTATTGAGTCTCTTTAGCGCTTAATATATAAAAAAATTGTGGAATATTTTTTAATGAAAAAGAACCAACGTTACATTCCTCTGTGAAATGCAAGTTGAAAATCTGAATTGGCTTTTGCATTCAGAGAAATAAATTAAGTTGATGGAAATTTTAGAAAAAGAATATTTTTATACAGAATCATAAAAAAATATTAAGTAAAATTTTAAAAATAAAAAAAATATGCGTTTTTTACAAAAAGGAGCAAAAAATAAAATAACATTTTAAAAATTGAAGGGTTCTTTTTTGGACAGCATCCCCTGGTTAAAATGTCACCGCCCACCACTGATATATACACCTATGTATATACTTATATATCAGTGGCGTGAGGTCCATGGATTCTGTGGAAGCGGCGCATCCCTAAAATTTCAAACATTTAGGGTATTTTCATAAATATAAGGTCAACTTCGGGAGGATCTTTAAATTTTCAAATTATTATCTGATATATCAAATATTTTTATATTTTTTGTTTTGAAAAGTATATTAGTTCTCGAAATGAAATAAAATTGTTGCATAGTTTCAAGGGGGAATTAAAATAAATGATTTTTCTGAAAAGGGTGCCGAAGAAGGTTTGAAGTCCCTGCCTATGGTATATCTTTAAGTTCAAACAGGTCAAAGACAAGTTCAGACGATGTTGCGCAAACCTAAAAAAAAGTATATTAGTGATCAGAATTTAATTTATTTAGGTTATTTAAACCACAAATCAAGCATAAAAATCAGTGTGTTTATTTAAAAAATTTTAACTAATAGAAATTACAAAAATATATGTGAAATTACACATTTCAAATATCGATTTTTACCATTTGAAATAGTAGAATTTAAAGTTAAGGTTGAGTATTTATTAAAGTCACTGGCAGTTTTTACCATTTGAAACTTTAAAAAATTTTCATCTTTTCTTGTAATTATTTCTCTTCACATAGTATATATTACCATTTTTCAAGTGTTTTTACATTTTACTTACTAATATTTCACAATTTGCGTTCGGAGTTAATATTTAAAATGGTAAAAAGTAAACAAAATCTGAGCATAAATTGACATATATTTTTTTCCGTGTAGTGATTTTTGCAATTTTTCATAAGTTTAAAGTTCGATGCACGAGCGGAAGATGTTAACCGATCTTAATTTTTTTATGCCGTTTTTCTTCTTATTACAATAGGCACTAAGGCGTTTTCGAAAAAAAAATTTGAGTTTTTTCGACCCACCCTAATGCGCAGCATCCACAGCATCCATGGACTGCACGCCACTGATATTTATATCCTTTATTCTCTCTAATTATATGTGGTTATATATCTATTTTATGTTGATGACTTTTGAATATGAAATACCAAATGAATGCAGCATCGATATTAACAAAACAAAATGTTGTTCTAGAGAAGCATAAATACATTCAATGCATGTTGTAGATATAGATTAGCAATTTCATGCATGTTTTGCCATTCAATTTAATTGAAAAAAGACTATCGAGTGGGGGGAGGGGCCCCCGATTCGGGGAGAGTGTTCCCGGAGACATGAGGACTCCTAAAATAATTGGTTTAATTGACTTACTTCTAATGACATTTTAACGATTTTTTTTTATTCAAAATATATTAAAGGTAATTAAAAGTTGGAAAAATGAATGAAAAAAAAGTTCAAAAAGAAAGATCAAAGCTTTTTAGAAAAAAACTTTTAATTAATAAACGGTCTTTTACGGCGGATAGTTTATTATAATTAAATACCTTTAAATCTGGATACACGAATATATTATATAAATTAGGGTGTGTCAAATAAATATGATCTTTTTCAGCTCTTATACTCCGAAAAGAGTTAATTTATTAAATTAAAAAAAATACACCTCAAGAAAATTCTGTATATTTACCTCATGACTCTCTACTTAAATAATTAAAAAGGTTCTAATTGAAAAACATTTTATTTTACTGAGAGAAGGGGCCGTCCATATGGTAAATTACTTCACACAAATTTAAAGATTTTCCTCCACTGTGTCACAATCTGTCACATTTTTAATGAGCCCCTCCTGATATTGTGACGTCACACTATTACTTTTATGCCCTATAATTTTTTAATTTTACTTTTGTGACATCACAATTTTTATGATCCCCAGGGCCCTCTGTCACAAATCTGAGATGCCCCTCCCTCTTACTGTGTGACGTAATTTATGGACGGCCCTGAAGCAGAGTTGTTGATTCATAAGGAGAAATCAATGAGGTATTCTGCTTGATGCAAATAAGTTTATAATCAATATATTCTTATAATAATTCGCTTGTGCAACCACGCCGACCTGTTTTGTTTTAATTTTAAAACCCACTAAAGTGGGGTCGGGTTAGGCGAGCGGTTAGCGTACCAGCCTGCTAATCAAGTGGATCCGGGTTCAAATGCGACTCGAAGCAACCGGTTAAAAATCTAATCCCTACATAGAAAATATAATTTAATAACAGTATCGTAAATTGGCTGATGGCTAGAAAGGCCGAAAGGCCAAAAAAACCCCACTAATAGTTCATGACAAATAAAATTCATTAAAATTCGGGATTTAAACACCTCTAATAGTTCATGACAAATAAAATTCAGTAGCCTGCTAGCTTAAGTAAGATGCCCGCCGAAGCCGGGCTTCTCAGCTGGTTATATATATAACTAGACATTATAGAATAATTAACCACAAATATGCCTTTTTAGTTTAGGTTCAGTTTATCTATAAAACTGAATTTCTGCGTAGTCCTCCTAGGTGAGGAATTAGATTATAGGGGGAGATGTTTGAATTTTGTTGAGAATATATATCTGCGCCTTCGCCAACGATGTATGTGTAATTATATTTGGGGTTTAGGCCTTTTAATTTTTAATTATGGATATTGCCGACTGTCTTGGGTATAGGATGCAATGTCAAATGTTTTACTCAGATGTGTAGTCTGGCGTAGGTGTTGTTTTCGCTAGATTTAAAACCCGCAACGTGTAGCGCGAATGTGCCGGGTTGAAGGGTTGCCCGGACGACAGGCATATTAGGGATCTCCAGCATTCGAGGTAGTATCGCTTGACTGTGCATCAGATACCCGAGAGATAGTTCATACCCTCTATCTGAGTGAGTGTGTGTGATTTCGATATTTGTTGAAAGACTATATTAGAAAAGTCTTTCATTTGGAAACCAATTATATGATCCTAGTCGGTTGAGAAACGGGTGAGATTCTTGGATAAGCAGCATGGCAGGGTTTCGATTAGGTACATGTTTGAATCGATAGGGTTTCTTTTTTTCAGCAGACATACTGTGGACCTTGAAACTTACGCTGTTTTTCAAACGATTTCTTTGTCCGAGACCAAATTTTCTAAGATTTGACCTTTTCAATTAGAAATATTTTATTTGTTTAAATAAAAAATATGTAAAATGTTAAGTATATTATTTTTAATCATTTTTTTTTTGCTTTGATACTTGACTTCATTTTGACGAATTAATTAATTTTATACATTTGTAAAATTATATGGTATTCTCTCTCTATCCTTGTGTTTGTTTTTTTATATATTAAAAATGGAAAAATATACATACCTATTATTAAATTCAAATTCACTTTGATTCTATTTTTTTTCTTTTTCATTTTTATGTCTATTTATTGTCTACTCAAATATGATATATACAATATATTTTAATTATAGAAAAAAAAACATGAAAAATGATATTAAATCAAAGGTATATATAAATATAATTATAAAAATTATAAATATTTTAAGAAAATACTACCATAATATCAAACCCTACCATCGTATCAACCCTGGTTCGTCCCTCAAAATTTTTTCCCGTGACCCGACAAATTTGTTTATTGGGCGACCCTATTTATATAAAATTGTTTCGCGAGACTGAACTACGAGCCAAAGGTTAAGAAACCTCACGACTAGATCTCACTGTGTATAATCATTATGGCAAGACGGAAAATTGAATTCAACGAAAAGTTTTCATTAATTAATAACAGGTGAGTGTATCAAAAAACTGTATTTTTAAATTATTTTCTATTCCCTTTTTTATTAATTGTATTTTTTTAATTTTAAAGCCACTAATAGTTTGTTAAAAATATTATTATATATTATATTTAGGAAATTTAATTAAATGGGGCTCTTTTTTATTGGAGATGGAGTGGTAGAAATCAATGGTGAATTGATGCAAAGGCCGCCGAAGGATAATGAAATCTACGAATTATAAATAAAATAATTTATTCTTTCTTATTCAGGGTTTAAAAAGGTCAACAAGGAAACCTCCATATACATTACTATTATTTTTAATTGCAATTAAGTTGATAATTTTGATAAAAAAATAAAACCGACTTCAAAAAACTTAAATGCAACAATTAAAATAAGAATAACTCAAAAATAAAATAAAATCCACTAAAAGGTATAAAATAATTATCTTATTTAGTTACAAATAAACGACGAAATATTAACATGAAATTACTTTTTGAAGTCGGTGCCAAACAAACTATACTTATAAGCGAGCGTACCCGCCAAACGTACTAAGTAAGAACCCTCAAGTGCGATTCATAAAATGTATATGTTTGGCACCGACTTCAAAAAGTAATTTCATGTTAATATTTCGTCGTTTAGTTGTAACTAAATAAGATAATTATTTTATACCTTTTAGTGGATTTTATTTTATTTTTTGAGTTATTATTATTTTATTTGTTGCAGTTTTTTGAAGTCGGTTTTATTTTTTTTTATAAAAATTATTTTTATTTTCTCTTTTTAGTGATGTTATTAATAGTGACTTAATATAATACCTAGCATTCATCTAGTAAGAGAAAGCGTCAGGTGAATGAATCAGAAAATGATAATAAAATTCAATTCATAAATATAGAAATTCTCTCAAAACATTTGCGGGTTTTAAATAAATGTTTTAAGATTTTTTTATAAAAGATTTTATTTATCATAATTTCGATTATTTGCTCATAAGAATTGGAGATTTACGTTATTTCGTCGTTGATCGTATCATCAGAACTTGACCAAATTAATATGGCACCTTCCCTAAGATACCGCCTTTCCAATAAAAAAAGAATAATAGAAATCGGTTCATACACAAAGAAGTTAGGCCTGAACAAACCTAACAAAAAAACCAACCAATGAAAAAAACGAGACCAACCGAAAGCAAGACTGAACCCAATGCAAAAAAAATCTTCAAAATCGGTTCACAATTGGCGGAGATATGAGGTAACATAGACACAAAAAAAATTCAGTCGAATAGAGAACCTCCTCCTTTTTTGAAGTCGGTTAAAAACTTTGTGAAAAAAGTTTATTTGATGAAGGGGCAGGTAGATTATTTATAACTGAGGACTTAATGGAAGGCTATCCATAAAAATATTTTTTCCAAAATGAATGGTTTTCTCTTGACAACTTTTGAACCGACGTTTCGTAAGATCTTCCCTTCTTCTTCAGGGTTCGAAGGGTCAATGAAGGAGGCATGTAATATTTTTCCTTCTTGTTTTCTTTTTTAAGCCAACCAAAAGGAGACAAGTATTTTAAATATTACACATCTCCTTCATTGACAGTGTGAACCCTGATGAAGAGAGCAATGTCCTCCGAAACGTCAATTTAAAAGCTGTAAAGAGAAAATCTTCTAATAAATACTCTTTTATTGTAGATAATATTGTTATTTATTCCTTCCATTAAATCCTTAGCTAAAATACGAGTAAATTCAATTTTATTTAATTTTGACTATTGGAAAATAAAAATCAATCATTTTATCTGAATTTAAAATTAAAATTATTTATTGTAAAGAAATGAGTATCTATTTGAGAAAGAAAGATTGAATTTTTCTCAAAATCAACTTAAGACATAAAATCAATTAATTTTACGAACATGAATTTAGTTCATTTATCATAGATTTTAATAGATATGTTTATATTGTATGTAGAAGGGTCTTGTCCCCTCGGGAGTCGAACCCAAGCACTAGTACGCTTTCGGGGCAACTAGTCAGACCCTTGAGACCATCACCTCCAAACATGCAATATAAACATACCTATTAAAATTTTTGAAATGTTCGTAAAAATAATATTTATGTATCGGTTTAGCTAAAACAAAAAATTACCGAGCAATGTTCGGTCTGCCAGGTACTAATAATAATTTTTAAAAGAGAATGAATAAAATCCATTTGCTTCTTTCAAGTAATTTTTTATTTCCGGCCCTATCAGCTTGTACAAATCAACAGAAAAAGCTTGACTATACACATATATATAGTATGTTGCAGTAAAAACCAGATTTTAGTATGAACAGGTTCTTACTAGATAAAACGCGTTTCACTGAATACCTTTGTGGCAACTAGAGTTTACTGATGTTGGTTGAGTTTAGTTCAAAGGTCTAGAATCTTCATTTATGACCTTCCACCCCATTTTGGGTGTTTATTTTCAAAAAATTTTAAACGAAAATGTCAAAAATTAGAAGCAAAGTTGTAGAGGATGTAATTTTTGACATTTTGACTGATGATGAAAATCAAACCTTCGGAACTATTATTATTATAAAATTATATACACCTACATGTTTATGATCGTATTTGGTATATGTGTTGTTGCAGTAAAAACCCGTTTTTAGTAGGAACGGGTTCTTACTAGTTAAAACCCGTTTCATTAAATACCTTTGTGGCAACTAGAGTTTACTGATGCTGGTTGAGTTTGTTTATTTTCAAAAATTTTTAAACGATAATGTCAAAAATTACATCCTCTATAACTAATTTTTGACATTTTCGTTTAAAAATTTTGAAAATAAACACCCAAAATGAGGCGGAATGTCAAAAATGAAGATTCTAGACCTTTGAATCAAACTCAACCAACATCAGTAAACAAACTTTAGTTGACACAAAGGTATTCAATGAAACGTGTTTTAACTACACTGACCGGCAAAAAAAACGCAACACCTAATTTTTATTTTTTATTTTTAAATGTTTTACTTTTATAACATTAATTTTTTAACACAGTTAAAACATTTATATCATTTTTAAAGTCATTTTATATAACTTTAAACACTTTTAATCTATATTATTAATAATTTAATTACAAATAGCTAACATTGTTTCAAAATATCAAATTTTGTTTAATCAGATTAATCAAAACAGTTTTTCTTGAAAATTAAATTTTGTGATTTCAGTTGGGAAAAATCATTAAAAGATGAGCCGCTTGGTGATTATTTGTTGATAATTAAGTGTGACAATTTACAATTATATCAGAACTTTTTCGAAAAAATAAATCAAATAAACTTTAAAGTGACTTTAATTAAAATTTTTATATTTAAAATTATCCTAGCAATTATATTAATGATTTTTATTTGTTCAAAGATAAATATTATAAAATTAAAAATAAAAAAATAAGGTGTTGCGTTTTTTGTGTTTCAGTGTAGTAAGAACCCGTTCTTACTAAGAATCGGGGTTTTAATGCAACATATATACAATTTCACAGTAAAGGATAAAAAATAAATAAAAAAAAAATCTCTGGCTCGACAACCCTTCATGGGTCTTGGCCTACTGAATTGGTTGCTGTCCTAATTGGAAACAGTACCGTAACAGTACCGTAACAGTAAAGGATAACCATATTATTAACATTCAATTTTTAACGCACCATTGAAATTTAATTTTTAACGCCATTTAACTTTCATACTAATAATAATATTTGTATGTAGTGAAGAATGTTAGTCCACATTTGTTAAAATAAATTGGAATTGAAAATAATTTCAATTTCAATTGTAGCATTTTATTCCAGTTGGTTTTCTTTAGGTAAGGTATCTCCTCCCTTAACATGTTTATCTTAACTTTTTGTTTTCCTTGTACTGAAAGGTCTCTGAACTTCTATCTACCATTCTATCTATCTGAAGGTAAGTGCGCGTACGCATTGGGTCTGGGGGAGATCCGAGAACCCACCCCCGCACCCCTGGAGGGTAAAACCTGGTGAACCCAGAGGTGGATAGATACTGGAAAATAAACACACAAGACTTCACGTGTAATTTCAAATAATATCAAATTGAATCCGTCTCTGCTTGACATTCAATGTTATTTGGTTTAATTTAATTCCATTCATTTCATCAGTGAAATGAATTCTCGAGTGAATATATTATACCTATATATAGCAAACATCAAAATACAAAAAGTTAAATTTCATGTTTTCGGTAAAATGACAATTTTTATAATAACATAGGAATATAATCAAAAATAAATTGATAAATAAAAACGACAGCAAGTGAAAAAGTTAATTAATTAAATATGTAAAATTTATAGGTATAGACGAGAATTAAATTTTAGGGGGGGGGGGCTCTCAAAGAAAAAAAAGGATGAACAAAATGTTTTAAATTGTTATTAAAATATAACCACAAAGTGAACTGAATAACTTTAATAAATGTATAGCTATATATATGTAGTAGTAAAACCAGATTTTGGTAAGAACGGGTTCTTACTAGATAAAACGCGTTTCACTGAATACCTTTGTGGCAACTAGAATTCACTGATGTTGGTTGAGTTTGGTCCAAAGGTCTAGAATCTTCATTTTATACCTTATCAAAAAAATTTTATACGAAAATATCAAAAATAATATCTTCATTAGAAGTAATGTTAAAGAGCACATAAATAAAAAAAGAAATAAATTAAATTTAAAATACAAAAAGATGTATTGGCTTCTTGGGAAAAATTCTCAATTGGCATTAAAATCTAAGGTACTGCTATACAAATCAATTCTTAAGCCAATTTGGACATATTCTTGTCAAATCTGGGGAATTGCCAGTGAGTCAAACATTAGTATAATACAGAGGACTCAATCCAAAATACTAAGAAATATCGTCAACGCTCCATGATATGTCACCAATGCTAGCATACACAACGACCTTATCGTTCCATCGGTCAGAAAAGTCATCCTTGATCAGTATAAAAAACATACCAAAAAATTGGAAGATCATTCGAATTCATCAGCCATCAGTCTTTTGGACAACAGTTTAACTCTAAGGAGACTTAAAAAATACCACATTTTGGACATGGAAGAACGTTCTGCCACATACAGCTGGACTAATAAATTTAATTGAGGGATCCTTTACTGGAAGAATAACTTCTCAAGTGTGTGAATGGGATATAATTGTGTTGCTTGAATGTATAAATTTTATAAATTTTACTTATAGTCAAAATTTTATTGACTGATTGTAAAAATTTTCTTCAAATAAATAAAAAAAAAAAAAGTAATGTTGTAGAGGATGTAATTTTTGATATTTTTGTTTAAAAATTTTTGAAAATAAACACCTAAAATGAGGCAGAAGGTCTCTAGTTGCAACAAAGGTATTCAGTGAAACGCGTTTTAACAAGTAGGAACACGTTCTTACTAAAAAACGGGTTTTTACTTCAACATATATATATATATATATATATATATATATATATATATATATATATATATATATATATATATATATATATATTATTTTAAATAACAGTAAAAATGTGAACAAAAAATTGATATATTTTAGAATTTTTTTGAAAGAAAAGCCTTTATTAGAAAAAAGCAAGCAGAAGATATGGCGCATAGGTAGGGGGACTCAGCCCAAAGGTCACTGGGCCACCGAGCCCCCCCTAGGTCTGGGCGCCTAAGCGTACACTACGTTTAGAATTTTAAAAAGTTTTATTTAAAATCATTAAATTCCATGTTCTTTATTGATTATAAATTTCATAAAAAATAAATCGTAATAATAATAAAGAGAATGTATAGTAATATTTAATATTTTAAAACAAATTTTATAATGAAATTTTTGCTTTTGTTTTTTAATTTGTGCGATTTGTTTCTGGAATTAGAATCCATTTTATTTATTTATTTTTTTATTCAAGTTGAAATTGAGTGAATTTGTTGTTTTTTCAAATTTATCAATAAAACCACTCTCTTCCTCTAAATCTATTTATCTTCAATATTTCCCAGCCTCTCACACTTGTATAAATATATAATATTGAATAAACAAATACAAGTTTGAATCGAATACCGAGCAGATAGATTACTTCACATCTTCGAATATAGTTGAGATATCAAATCCTTTCTTATTTATTGTTGATTGAATTTGTGCAATATTTCTCAAAATTTTATGTTCACTAATTTGAAAATCATCATGAATAGAATGATAGAAAAATATTTTATATTTTGGACCTCAAAAATAGCATGAAGTTAATAAAAATAATAATTTCGATAACATTTTAATATGATTTTTAATTTCGGGCAAAATAATCTACATTCCCAGACAGACATTGTATCGACTCTAATGTATTGCCATTTTACGTTTGAACGAAACTATGAAAATCGATTTTTTTTATAGAGCAGTTATATACAATAATAATATTATTAATATTTTGTTTTAGTTTAGTTTCTTAAAAAAGATGATTTTAAAAATAAAATGAAAAACAAATAAATAATATTTTAATTTGATTAATTGTAATATTACTTTATTTAATTTTTATGTTAGTTATTAAAGTGAGCTAAGTGATAGTCGTATGATGTGCACAGCATATGTCAAAATATTATAAGTTATGAGTAGAATGAACAATATGGGAAGTATTCTCAATAGTCTTAAATATTATTTCTTTTTTAATTACTAATCGGACCACTTAGGATTCGAAGATGGCAGCACCTTCCGGCAACGCCTGTATTTAGATAACCTACACAGATGACTAGCACTGAAGTTGCATTCTCCAGGCTAGACAATGTGAAGGAATATTTTAAAATTTTAAAGAGAAAATTCTATGGAGTTGTATACTTCTTTGGTTCATCATTAACTTTTCTTTCAAACTTATTCCATCTCTAGTATACCTATACTTTCTCTTATGATATTATGGGTATCTCTTTAAGGCCCAGAGTTTTTTTTTTATTTTTGGCCCTCTGAATTCAATAAAACAATTTTCAAATATAAGTGGTAGGAATAACACAAGAATAATAAATGTCAAAGAACTCAAAATTATTTATTGGCTCGAAATAACACAGCAAAATTTTGGTTCAAATTGGTCTAAGGCAACTTTTTTTCTTTACTTTTAATTTTATTAATATAAGTATAAATAATGATATCCCTCGTATTGGATTATTTCAAATTTGGTCTGCTTATCAAGAATCTAATGTGTGTCATATCTGACAGGTATAAAATTTATTTGATTACACTAGCCAATACACATTTTAATGTCTAAGATGTTAGACCCGTTCCTGGATATATTTGACGTGCTGATTCTAAAAAATGCACTAATTTTCAGCTCTAGTTTTTAAAACACATTTGGTCGAATTTCCTGAAAGCAAATAATTTTTCCCTATTTTTGAGGAGTAGTATTTCAGATCAGCATTTCTTGAAATCAAAATTTTCGAAATTTTGTTGAAAATTTTAAAGTCTTAGAATCTCAAAATATTTAGTTTTATAAATTTAAAAATCCTTCAATATTCGGATGTTTTTAGCCTAATGAGAATTTGATAGTAAAAAATATATAGAAACTTTTTAATATTATATATATTTTTTTTTACATAGATCGAATTTTCATTTAGCTAAAAACAAATTCTAAATAATAGAATAAGCTTTTTCCGACTTCGATAAATAAATATTTTGATTTCAAGTTCTGCTGCTCTAAATCGATAGACCTCAAAAAAAAGATAAAAATTTGATTTAATGTGCCTTACAAACGAGCTTGTGTGGTCTATCCAATACACTTTTTAGAATCAGCGTCTCAAATAGTCCCAGGAAAAGGCTTACAAATAAAAAAAACATAACTGGTTGTTTTTGTTGGATTATTATGTTTAAAAGCTAAAAAAAAGGATAAATAATTTCAAAAAGAATAGGCTGGGAATCTAAGTAGTAAGCGTACAGAGTATATTTTTTAATTTTTTCTGTCTATCCAATTCAGGACCGGCCCTACCATAGGGAAAACAGAGCGGCCGCTCCTGGATCGTAGTCCCGGCGCCTTAGTGGTAAAGAAAAATAAAGGAAAAAATATTTTATATATTAGGGGTACGTAAGGGGGACGCTTTAATTGGGCCTCAATCCATCCAATAACTTGTCTCGGACAGGGCCGGATTTAAGAGTATGCCGCCTATAGGCTAAAGTGCATTTTCCGCCCGCTCTATAGTTCATATTTGCTTAATACATTTGTTTTATAGAACAGAAGTGTTAGTATGTTAGTGTCGTTAGAACATCCACGAATAAGAGAAATAAAATGATTACTTGGGAAAGGTTTATTATTATAGAAAAAAACTTGTTTACATTCGAGAGGTGAGACTAGGAATATAAAAATATAAACAAAAATAAAAGAGAACAAAACATAAACAGATGAACGGCGATCGTTCAACTATGCCACGACGGAACAAGAAGGATAGAGTTCATTGGAGTTTTCATCTTTTTTAAATATAAAGTTCATTTAATTTAGATAAAACTACAATTTTATTGGTTAATATAATAAATTATATAATCAAATTAGTTATCTATTTGTTTGTTTGTTTTTATTACTTACTTCTTTTAAGATTCGTTAAAAATGAAATGGGTTTCGAACTTTTGAATAAATTGCCAAACTGCCGCCCCTGAAAATTTGCCGCTCTATGCTGCAGCCTACTTAGCCTATTTATAAATACAGCCCTGGTCTAGGGCCGGCACTTTCTCAATTCTTCCTTTTAAATATTTTTTTTTGATCAATTAGAATCAATACTTTACATGTTCAAGTCCCGAATTTAGAATTTCAATATTTTTTTCTTTCGCCCTCACACTTAATAATAATAATGAACCAATTTTAAAGTGACGATCCAGCTAAATGAAATTAAGTCACTACGTCTTCTTAAAAAAAAACGTCCTTCTCTCTTTTCTTCTCTTTATTAAATTTAATCCATTCCCAGAGTTTTTTTTATCGTCGTCGCAACATAATTTGAATTTGCAAACGAACGTTCTATTAAATTGAAATCTAAATTACCTATTTATTTATTTATTATTCCTTAAAAGGGATGGAAACGAATAATAATTAAGTGATTGGAAAAGAGGGATGCTGACGTTTCAATTATTTCCATCTACCCACTCATGGAGCTCTCGACACTTACCTCCCCCATTTGTATATATACTTTCCATTTATTCAAACACCACTTGTAAATATATATTTAAATTAATTTGAACTTTCTCTAAGCACTCACTTTGTTACAGTGTTAATCCCTAAATTATTTGATAATTTCTGTTTGTACAAGAGATACCATGATAAAATTGTAATTTTGGTATGATTAACTTTGCATTGAAGATAAAAAACAACAAAAATATATAAATATATAATAAATAATTAAATATAATCAATTCCATCTCGGATCTAATAAATGACAGCCTCTTGCGATTTTCTTAGATAATTTTTTTTATAATTTATTATTTTTTCAAATACAGGGTGGGCCATAGAGATCTACCACATTTTGAAGAGGTATAAAAAATGAAAAAAATTAACTAGAAAAAAACCAAATATATTTTTGAAAAGAACATAAAATATTTTTTTTAATGTGTTTTAAACATTAAATCAGAGAAAAAGAGGGAGGGGAGTCAAAAATGTAAATTCTAGCAGTTTCCACCAAACACAACCAAATTTTGAATACATATTCTGTGGACCCCCAGAATGCTAGAAATGCAAAAAATAACAACCAAAACTGGGGGGAGGGTCAAAAATGAAAATTATAGCCCTTTTGACCAAACTCAACCAAATTTTGTATACCTATTATGTGGACCCCCAGAAGGTTAGAAATGCAAAAAACCAACCAAATTTTGTATACATAGTTTGTTAGAAAGGGCTAGGATTTTCATTTTTGACACCCCCCCCCTCCATTTTTAGTGGTCGGTTTTTACATATCCAGCCTTATGAGAGTCCACAGAACATGTATACAAAATTTGGTTGAGTTTGGTCAAAAGGGCTAGAATTTTATTTTTGACCCCCCCCCCCCCCCCGACCTTTTTTTCGTCAATATAATGTTCAAAATGTTCTTTTAAAAAATATATTCAGTTTTTTTTAGGTAATTTTTTTCATTTTTTTATACCTCTATAAAATGTGGTAGATCTTTATGCCCCACCCTGTATATCAACAAGGACACCACCATTTTTGACTACAAATTAAACATTAATTCAAATTTATTTTTATTTTTTATTTTCTAAAACTTTCATTGAACTTAGAGACTTCATGTCCTTAAGCCACCTTAGATAAAATTAAACAGCATTAATCGTCTAATTTTTCATTTTTTTTGAATGTTGATCTATACCTACCAGACATATAAAAATTTCTGACTATTTTTCAAAAGGAAACTGATTTCTTATGAAAACAAAAGGAATAACATTTCTCTTTCAGTTTTGATTGATGTTTTCTTTTGGATATCAGATGGATGATGGATTTTTATTATTGTTTTGTTCCTCACATCAATGTTTTTGAATGAAAAGCAGATCTCTCATTTCATCAACCACCAATAAAAAAAACCACCCCACTTTTGGGGGCGTAAAACGACATTCCAAGATCGTTTCTCTCTTCTTTTCAACTTTCGCGATTGAAACAGGCGAATTAGGGAAAGTGAGTGGTTCAGATACGAATAGTTGTTGGGCTCAAGCCATTTATGTATCTCTCTCAAGAGAAAGAGATGAGAGTTTAACTGGGAAAGTGTGAGCAGGAGGAAGGAACAATTACCAAACTATTAAAAGTTTAAAGTAGAAAATAGAATTGCTTAGCGGAAATTCCTTTCATCTCTAAAGTATGCAGAGAATCTATTTAGAGGCGATTATAAAACCAAAGTACACGTTCAATTCCAGTTGGCTAATTCCAAATCACACTTTAACTAACAACTAGATATCACAAAGAGAAATCAATGAGATTGTCATCTGCTTGATGAAAATAAACATATACAATAGAGCGATTCCGCGACATTTCAGCCCCCAACAAAACATCCCCTGACAAAATATCCCCGACAAAATATCCTTCAGACAAAATAACCCTTCCCCTCGTGAATCTTATGAGTAATGCAAATCGACTCCGGTTCGGTTGGGTTCGTATAGCTCCTTTTCGGGCTAGTTTTCAGACCGTTCGGTTGGCGTCAGCCAACCGAACCGTCTAAATGCCAGCCCGAAAAGGAGCTATACGAACCCGACCGAGCCGAACTGAATATATATTAACCGAACCTCCGAAAGTTTAGTCCGGGCGGGGTGTGTTTCGGGCTCCCATTTTTTTCTAATCAATCACACATTGAAAACCGAACCATCCAATCATCGGGCGGGGTGTGTTTGGGGCTCCCATTTTTCCTAATCAAACACAACAGTCAGCTACACTTTCAAACGGCTAATTAGCCGCCATAATATGAAAGTCTGTTTATATTATTCAAAACTATGATTATAAGCTTCTTACTTAATCTCTTTTGTATTCTCCCTTATACTGGTGAATATTTTGTCAGAAGATATTATGTCGAGGGATATTTAGTCCTTGGGATATTTTGTCTGGGGATATTTTGTCGGGGATATTTTGTTGGGGGCTGAAATGTCGCCGTACCCAATAGAGCAGGGTTTTCCAAACTTTTTTGTCCCACCTAAGAAGGCCGGTCGCCAATGGAAGCGACGACGCGCTTCGGAGATGAAGTGCGACAATGAGATAATACTCTACTAAATACTACTACTATTAATACTACTAACTCTACTCCATTTGCTAATTGTCGCGTTTATCGAAGCACGTTGTCACTTCCAGTGGACGACTGGGCTAAGCCTTTCTAAAATTCTTATGCCCCCTATGTAAAAAATGATCTTATAAAAGACATATTTTTTTGTAATTTATATAAATATTACAACAACAAAAATGTTGTTATTAGTGATGTGTATGGTTTTATATTCATTTAAGTTAAATTTTATTTCAAAAAACTTGGTATCAAATTTTATTAACTTTTATTTTTTTTAAATAAAGGTACCTAATTTTTAACCGACTTCAAAAAAGTAGGTTCTTAATTCTGCTGTTTTTTTATGTCTATGTTACCTGATATCTTCGCCAATTGTGAACCTATTTTGATGATTTATTTGCATTGGGTTCAGTCTAGTTTTCGATTGATAAAAATATACTAGAAAATCATAAGATGGTGTCATCTATTAAATCCCATGGAATGGAATATTTTTAATTATATGTCAGAGGGGTTATTTTTCACCCCCTCGGGAATCGAACCCGAGTGCCAGTAACAGCAATCCGGGCCATCTGGCTCACCTGCGGGATGCGAACCTCTTTGACATATGTAAACGCGTAAAATATTTTACCTAAAGATTGTTATCTTAATTTGTAAAATTTCGCGATATAGTGATTTTAAATTTAAACATATAGCCATGTCATATAATTTAAATAAAGGTCGTTGAGTGTTTCGAATTTTGAAGAGATTCAAAATTCAAAGGGCAATGGAATGACTTTTCCTAATTTAATATGAAAGATTTCAATTTGCCGATGGTAATAGATTCAAATTTACTAGAAAATCATAAAATGGTGTCATCTATTAAATCCGATGGAATGGAATATTATTAATTATATTTCAGAGGGGTTGTTTTTCACAATTTCACTCGAGCTCGCAAGAATACATTTTGGTACGAAAAAAGAAAAAAGGGCTAAAAATAAATAAAAAAAAAAACGTAACCAAAAATAATGTACGTGTTATAATTAATTTAAGATGAAGTGGAGTAAAGGTAGACTAAAAAATGCAAGTATATGACTCATTTTCTCCCACTGCAAAATAACATATTGTTTCCATTTAAAAAATGTTTATGAAAAATATGTTATATGCTTTTAAAATTGAAAAAAAATAAAATACAAAAACATACCACTAGGTCGAGCCCATTTTCGAATTATCCCCCTTAACAATCAAATTGCCCCACTGTTGAGCACGGACCCAAGTTGGAAAACACTGCATTAGAGTGACCCAATTTGACCGTCTATTTTTCTTATACGAGTCTCGCATGATAATTTGTTAAGATTCTGTGTATTTTAAGATTTCTCTATAAATTTCATCTCAATAAAAATTTTTTGATGTAGTTCACGTTTTTTGAAAATTTCAATAATTTTTTTCAATTACGAAAATTTTTATATTCTATACTGAAATTCTATGTTTATTTGCATCAAGCAGAGGAAATTACGCTTTATAATAAATTATACATTTAGAATGAGATACTGTCAACATTTCGACCCATTCTGGAGTCATTTTCAGATTCTGTAGAATGCTATCAATTGAATCGAGAATTAGTGGAAGAAACGTTTTGAACATTATATCTTTTTTTAAGTGCGATATCAGGTCTCCCTGACGTTTCGACTCCTCTCCACATATACCTTCTGCTGAGTGTGTTTAGCTGTTTTTACACAGATATACGGGACATTATTTTTAACGCCGGTTCTGAACGCTAGTTTGGAGAGGTTACTAGACAATTATACTCTTGGTAGGTTGCCATTGCTTTCCAAGAGGAGGCGACTGTAAATATCTGATCTGCCGAGACTCAGTCTCGAACCAGCCAACTTCGAGTAGGCAACCCGACACTCTACCCACTGACCCACAGTCGCCTCTTTATATAAAAACATTTAATTAAAAATGTGAAATTGATTAGAATGTTTTAGCTTAAAATTTTTTAGCCTCAGAAGTTTAATCAAGATTAAATAAATAATATTCAATAAATCTAATAAAAAATTAACTCTCACAACTGTAAATTAAGTTTTCGTAATTGATCACTTGAGGGAGAAAAGTTCGCTTGCTTGTTAGGCTAACAGTGAGTGTCTCATTTCAACTTCTTTAGAAGTAAAGAGGGTTTAAAAGTTTTCGGAAATCCCCTAAAAACTATAGCATATAGAGCTTTAGAATTGAAAATGAAAATTCTCGAAGTTTGCGAGAAAATTAAACCTCTCGTGATTGACTTTAGAAATTACATCAGCTTATATGTATAATATAATCTTGATAGAAATAGAAAATGACTTGTTCACTTTGCAGGTAAAAGGCTTCTCTTGCTTGTTTCGTGGAAGCAAAAGGGCGTCCATGAGTTCACTCTACCGTATAGGATAAACATACAAAATACTTAGGAAAACTCAAAGGGTTTCTTTACGTGTAATGTATGGGGAACCAAACAATCCGCAATGGGAATTAAAAAATAAATATTTAAAATTGAATCCTATGGTAAAACACAACAAGCAAATTAAGCAAATAAATAAATAAATAGATGTGAATTCCTGAAGAGTAGTCAATGTGGTTATCGTCTGCTAGATGCAAATAAACATACATTATATATATGGTATATATCTCGATTCACGGTGGTGCTGAGGATTCTTATAGTTATTAAGTGAATAGCTTATTTTTCAGCAGTTTTTAATTTTAAATTGTGTTTTTTTTTGTTTTGTTTTTAAATTATCCAAATTTTTCGAGGAGAGTCGGGTTGGCCGAGCTGGCTAAGGCGCTGGGCCCGCTCCAGCATCGTTGATGACGATGTTCAAGCGGGAGGCCGGGTTCGAGCCTGGGTAGCATATAAAATTTCTACCGGCTAAAGCTCGGCTCTCTCACTAAGCCTACTAACACTTTATTGATGTGCTGTCTAAATGGGCTTTTTTTTCACGGTAACAATAAATTAAAAAAAAATATTTATGAAATCTTGTTCAATATTACTTCTTCAGTGAACCTTTTTTTTCTTTTTTTGTGAAAACTGAGCAAATACGGTGATTTTTTGGGTGACTTAATGTATAACACGCATTACAACATGTAATATATTTAAAAAAGTTCTTTAACTTAATTTAATGTCTAACCATACCAAAAAATCTATTATTCTAATTGAAAAAAAAGTTCCACTGAAGAAGGAATATTGTACAAAATCTCCGAAATATTTGGATAAAGTAAAAAAACCAGCATTTAAAATTAAAAAACTGCTGAAGCTGCAGCTTTTCACTTGATACTTATTATATATATGGCATATCTGTATATTAGTGGCGGACGGTGATTTTTCAACCAGGGGATGCTGTCTAAAAAAGTACCCTTCATTTTTTATAATTTTATTTTATTATTCGCCTTTTTTTACAAATTTCATCGAATACGGCATCATAGAATTTTTCCTTATTTTTCAAATTTAACATTAGTTTTTTTTTTTTATGACAGGGTATGAAAATATTGTAAATGTTATGACATTTTAGGGATTCGCCGCAGCCACAGGATCCATGGACCGTACGCCACTGGTGTATAGGTATATATAATGAAGTGTCAGATGTCGAAAAAAATTTTGAAGAGGACAAATTAATTTTTGGAGCCCCTTCTAGAAAATTGTTTTTAAATTTTGATGAATATTTTTATCTGAATTAATAGATTAATTTCATCAGTATAATTTTGTCATTCTCTCTAAATATATGTTTAGTGACACCCTCAACATAATGAAAGAGAGCAGGAAGCTTCTTTCTAGCAGAAATTAGTTATTAATATAATAATCTGATATTAAATTATTATTATTATTTTTACATAGGCTTTTTATAATCTATGTTCTATTATATATTAGAAAACATCTCTATATTATTCATAATATAGCCACACTATCGTTGACCAAATGATGGGTTCATGTGAGCCTAGCTTTATGCAACCATAATGTATTATTTGGCGATCCATTGCCTACCCTACAGGCTGACTCACTAATCTCTACTTAGCTGGAATAGGATAAAGTAACAATATTAGCTCACATCGCATTAACTCCAGATTACCAACTTGTAGATCGATATAGGGTTAATTATTAAAACTAGTTGATAATGGGAGCATAATTATAAAGAATGTAAATGAATTAGGCCCATCTTCCAGCTTATAACAAAATCGATTCTAACCTTGTAAGATTATGAGATAATAATAATAACTATAATATTACACAAGCGATGTTTCAATTCTTAAATATTTTTTAACTATACGTCTTTCAAGGAAGATTTATCCATTTATATTTAAACTTACCTAGAGGTCAGGATAAAATAAATGTAATATTACGGGTATTTTTTATTCAATCTTTAGTTGGCTGAGCACAATATACCAGGTGAGTTTTTTTTATCTTGAGACAGTCTTATAACTCAAAAACAGTGCATTATTTGAAAAAAAAAGTTTCAAATAAAAGTTTATTTATATCGGGGGAGAAACTGAACTATGCTATTGTTTATCAACCTAGAACAAGCTTTCAAGGGTATTTCAAGATCACTTTCTGTTTTTTAAATGGAAACCTATATTTTTCTTTACATTTCATAAATCTATAAAAAAATAAACAACTTTAAAAAGAACTATTTTTTTATACATCAAATAAAAAAAATATTAAATCAATTAGATCTCAAAAAAATCAAATATTTAATTATTAAATAAATAATTATTAAATTGAAAAGTCACAACAATGAAAATAAGTGTTTATAATGATCTTAAAACTTCATTATACACAGATTTAAGAGATTATTTTCTAATTAATAGAATTAACTCACTATTAAAATTCTGGAGTTTAAAGAAGAAAGATGTTCCAACCAGAAGACTTGCGATACACTCTGGAATGTCCAGAATATTGTCGAAAAATTATTAAATATATTATTAAATTATTTATTTTATAATTAAATATTTGATCATTATTATTTGATAATTAAGGTGAATAATTTTTAAATATAATTATTATCTGGATTTTTTGAGACCTAATTGATTTAAAATTTTTTTATTTGATGTCGTATAAAAAATAGTTTTTATGAAAGTTGTTCATTTTTTGTAGATTTGGGCTATGTATAGA
This sequence comes from Forficula auricularia, assembly GCA_024734495.1. Lineage (NCBI taxonomy): Eukaryota > Metazoa > Arthropoda > Insecta > Dermaptera > Forficulidae > Forficula > Forficula auricularia. Next base: position 764,290 of record JALMQS010000264.1, read on the forward strand.
AAAATATAGGTTTCTATTTAAAAAACAGAACTTGACTCTTGAAATACGCTTATGAAAATGCTGTTCTAGGTCAACAAACAATAGCATAGTTTAGTTTCCCTTTGATATAAATAAACTTTTATTTGAAACTTTTTCATATAATGCAATGTTTTTGAGTTATAAGACTGTTTTAAGATAAAAAACGCACCCGCTATAATTGAAAATATTTTATTTTGCCAAGAGCTGCAAAGCATTCACCAATTCGTTTATCCCTATTACTTCTAGAGACCAAAACTAATATCTAACTTCCATCTTTCCTTTGACCTACTACCTTCAATTATCAAGATCCGCATCCACAGGTATCATTTACTCCGACACAAACTCTAAAATTTCTGCCTTTTCTTTTAAATCTGTCAATCTATAGGCGTTGCACTTTTTTCTTGTAACTCCTTCTCCTAACAATATCATCAAAAACCTAAATTATTAATGCAGTCAATTTGATTTATGCATTTATTGTTTACAATGATAACATTGTAATTATTTTCTTATGATATGATTGATTAACTTCTCATTAGAGATGAATAAAAAAGAACAACAGCAACAACAACAACAAGGATGTTTAATAAAAGTTTAAATGAAATTATTACAGAGAGATAAAAAATCTTCTATATTTTTTTATAAAACAATATACTTACAATTTTAGCTTAAAAGATTAACGATTTGAAAAGTTTATGAAAAATCCCTAAGGAATTACTAGTACTACTATTTCAAATACTACTGTGCTACACACCTCGCTCTAAAAAACAAAATAGTCATTTTTTATACTTGATTATATATATAAGTTTACGGATATTAAAAACTTTTAGTTTCATAAAATATTTAAAAAGTAAAGGGATATAAATTTTTTTTTAGATTAAAATGAAGATGAAACGGGGTATCATAAAGCATACCTTATTCTTTAAATTTTTTGTTTTTCCAAGAATAAAGAGTTGTTGATTCATAAAGATAAATCAATGATGTTGTCCTCTGCTAAATACAAATAAAGATATTATTTATATTTATATTTTGAAAAACAGCAATGTTTTTTAAAGAATTGCAGTTTTCCTTCATAAAATGAAACCCAGCCTAGAAACTTGATTCGTGTCTCATTCTCTAGAAAATTTTGTTGACTTGAACTTTTATTTGGCCACTTTTTTGTTAATATCTTATAATTTGTAGATATTCAACATTTTTCAGATAGAACATGATCCGTTTCATGTTAAGCATCCTGTCTGGAAAATGCTGAATATCTACAAATCTAAGAGATTAACAAAAAAGTAGTCCAAGTAAAGGTTTAAGCCAACAAAATTGCCTAAAGAATGAAACACTAATCAAGTTTATAGGATGAGTGGGTTTCATTTTATGAAGTAAAAACTGAAATTTTTTGTAAAAAAAAAAGGTCTACTTTTCAAAACTTCAACCTTGTTGAGTCACAGGTTAGCTTTATCCAATTACGCTGAAACTTTGTCAATCTCATTTGTTAGCCAATTGGGAACTATTAAAAAGTCCCCACAGTAGAAATTCGAAAATTCCATTTCTTGGGAGCACTCTGATACCTATATTTCAACAAATCCAAGTTGGCCGACGGAGGAGTTGGTTCCTACCAAAAATGGCAAGCTAAATACCTAACTAGTACTTGGTAAAAATTTTGTTCTTTTATTCGATGTGTAAAAGTTTTCATGCTAAGCGACCCCACTATCTCTACTGAATAGCATCTAATTTTTTTTTCAAATTGAATATGAGAGATTTCAAGTTGTTGTTAGAAATAGACTTTAAGTCTCTAAGAAAATCTCACGAGATTATCATCTTTTAGATTCGAGATAGAATGGATTATTTGTAATTAAAATGAACTATTATAATTCACTTTGGAAAAGTCATTAGATTGCACTTCGATTTTTGAAAAAATTCAAAATTCCAAACACTCACCTAACTACATGGCATGGCTATGTGTTTAAATTTAGAATCATGAGACCGCGAAATTTTACAAATGAATTATTATTTTATTTATAAAAAAAATGTATTTAATACATGGATTGGGCTAACTTTAGTCCATCTTCACTTTTAAAATTCGTTTTTCCTTTGCCCTTATATGCTATTTCAAAATTCTCATCTCAAATATAGTCAAAGCAATGCTATTACTTAAAAAAAAATATTTTCCTTTCTTTTCCTTTGTAGAAATACAAGGTCAATATTATTCGTTAATCACTCTGTATCTTCTAATTCTATGTAGTATTTATTTTTTATGAAATTTTATATAATTTTTGAAAAATATCTCTTAAGTTTCACTTCCCCCGTGAGTATATGTGGATGAAGCTAACACATTTATTTTCACAAATATCCAACAATAGGGCCTAAAATATTTATGCATGTATCTTGTATAGATTATGCAACTTTATTTATTTTTATTTACATATTTGGGAAAATTTGTATCTGTATATATATATATCTAAATACATTTACACAAGAGTAACTGTATGTAGATCAAGGGCACATGAGCCAAAAATGGCACATTATTAGATTACAAGTGACGCACTTCATGTTATTTTTTTTATTCCCCTATGCAAAGTAGATACTATACCCTTGTCTCTATTTACCAGCCCGGATCTTATTGTAAGAAGGTAGAAAATGTGTTTGATTTGTTTGGGAAAATTGACGCTTGGTATGTGAAATGTTGGCCACCACTGATCTAAAAATGTATCTTTAACAATATTGCAACTAGGATAACTTTTTTATTTACCTTCTAAAACCGTAGGCTATTTTTGTCGTAGGTACTCTGTATTATATACCTATATCCTTTGTATTATATGTTAATGAAAAATCTACCTTTTTAATCAAACATTCAATAAACAAATCTTGTCCGATAATTGAATTGTATTGTATCAATTAGCGAGATTTCTCAAGCCGGTTTTATTGTTTACAAGAATATATTTGTTTCCTTTAATAGAAACGCAATAAAGCAAGCCGTCGAAAGTGTGGGTAGAAAGGCGAATGACGCCCGAACGAACGCCTTTGGCCATTATAGCTACTCATCTGATAAATATTTCTCAAGAGCAGGCTAAAAGCTTCGAGAACAAATCAAATTCAAAGGATCGATGGCCATCTTCGAAATTGTGCTGGACCCAAGAAAGACAATCTGATTACAAGGGCAAAAAATCACTCCCTTTAAGTGAGATCATCCTGGTTACTGGTTAGTGGAGAAATCCGAGGAGGGAATTAATTTCGAATATTGGTCAGGTCGAAAACATCAACGATTGCGAGATCTTTAATTGAACTTAAATCCAATAATCGTTGAGTTGAAGTTTCGGTGGTTGAGAGGTTTTTTAAGTTAAAAAGTTGAAACCACTTAAACTAAGTAGTGATTGAATTTAATGGTAAAACCCAACCAAGTAACCTTGTTTTGACAAGTTTCAAGAAGTGGGTATACTGTTAAAAAAATTAAAATTTACTATATTTATAGATAGGAAATTTACAAGATTGCTTATAGTAAAAAAAAAACTATAAATTTGAAAAAGTTTTCTCTTTGGAGAGAGACGGACTGGTAGAATTTTTATTTTGCAAAGTGAGCAATAAAATTTTTTAAAATTTTGCCGGAGAGATCATTCTAATTTTAGTTAATAAAAACTTTATTAGGAACCCCACACCCTATTATAAAACATTATTTTTTTTGACAACGAACAAAGAATTCTACACTGTTAAAAATTTATTATCTAATTAATATCGTACTATAAAAAATGGGAAGTCCAGCCTCAAAAGGGTTTATTAATATTACATACCAGTATTGTAATCTTACATCACATTTTTTGCTAATACGTATCTAATTAATACAAGAAAAAATTAAAGTTACAATTTATTTTTGCATTTTTCCAATGAGTCAATGTGATTTTAACAATACAGTTTTTTTTTATTTGCAAAGTAATGGAAGGCAATCTAAGGATAGTGAATAAAAAATTATTACATTTCCAAATAAGATGCATTTATTGGATTGTCATTCTTTTTCCCCCTTTTCTTTAAAACCAAAGTTTCGGAGGTTTATTCTCTCCTTCTTCAGAGTTTCAAAGGGTCAATGAAGGAAACAAAAATAAGATGCTTCCTTCTTCTCTAATTAAGAAAAAAAATTTACTTTTTTTTTTCTATTTACTGCTTATGTTAAGAAGAGAAAATTTCAAACAATGCTAGACGAAAGAATAGGGAAGCATCTTGTTTGTTTCCTTATTTGACCTTTTGGAACCCTGAAAAAGGAGGGAATAATCCTCCGAAACGTTAGTTTTAAAGGAAAGGGGGAAAAAGAATGACAATCCAATAAATATCTCTTATTCGGAAATGAATAATTTTTAATGTTGCATAACTCGCATCCATAATAAATAGCAATTAAAACAATAAGAGTAGAGAGTTGGGCAATAAATAAAAAAAGGTTTTTTTTATTAAATAGGCCAGACGTTTCGTCGATTCATTTCGACTTCCTCAGTGGGCCATTTTATCACTCTTTGTCAAAAGACAATTCCACTATGGGACGAAATATCTTTAATATTTTTTATTACTATTTCTACAATACATTCTTGGCCCCAATTACTCAACAATCATGAACTTTTTTCCCCTTTTAACAATTAAAAAAATCAAAAAATTATAAAAATTTTATGTTGTTTTTAAACAGACATGGCATTTGCAATTCAGTTTCAATTTGCAAATGCACCATGTCTGTTTAAAACAACATAAAAGTTTTATAATTTTTTGATTTTTTTTAATTGTTAAAGGGGGAAAAATTCAAGATTGTTGAGCAATTGAGACCAAAATGTGTTGTAGAAATAATAATAAAAAAAGATTAAAGATATTTCGTCGCATAGTGGAATTGACTTTTGACAAAGAGTGATAAAACAGGCCACTGAGGAAGACGAAATAAATCGACGAAACGTCTGGATCATTTAATAAAAACTTTGTTTTTATTTATTGCCCAACTCCCTACTATTCCTGTTTTATTTGTAATAATTTTTTTCTTCACTATTCTTGGGCTGGCTTCTTCTAAATCTATCTCATCTTAAACGTGTAGAAAAATATAATTTTATTTCTGTGTGTGTATGAATCCACACGATAACTTAAGAAGAAAAAGTCTGAAAAATTTCGTTCTTTTGCTAAAATTTTTAATGCGTAGAAGTAGATTAGGGGGAGTCGGGTAGCTCAGTCAGCTAACGCGCTGACCTCGCTTCGGCATCGATCGATTATGACGATGTTGGAGTGGAGGTCCGGGGTTCGATCCTGGCTGGCAAATAAAAATTTCTACCGGCTGAAAACTCGGCTCCCACACTAACCCTACTAACACTCTACTTATGTGCTGTCTAAATGGGCTTTGTTTCCGGTGATATTAAATAAATAAATAAAAAAAAAGTAGATTAGATTTTGGACTAGAACCTCGGGTTCAAAAATGCAGAAAACATCATATTTTTGAATGTTATAATATAGGCATAAATGAACATTTTATATTTAAGTTATATTATTATTATTATAAAGGCACAAATAAGTTTTCACATTTTTTTGTAAATTATTAAATGTGCGGGTGAGCAATTCTTTCATAAGAATTTAATGGAGGAAAATAGCTAAAAAGGACGCGGATAGAATGATCGCACTTCCACTAGATGCCAAAGACAAGTCCAGACCTGTTTCAGACTAGTAGAGTTTAATTTTTATTATTCTAAGAACGGCTTTTTTACCTTAGGTAAGAAAATATTAAATCGAAATGAATACCAGATTAAATATTTATCATTTAAAATTATGAATTCACCAAAAATCCAAACAGCCAACAGAATTTTGGAAAAAACAATAATTATAATTGAATTAATTTTTTGGTATGAAGATGCGTAAAAGTACCAATTTTTAGTCGATTTTTGTACCTAAATTTTTAAAATTTCAAAACCACTATACTTTAAGTACAACGATAGTACCTGTGGGGATAGTAAAAATTCAAAATTTAAATCCCAGACCTTAGCAGCATTTTGTAGGAATGTAAAAGGATCCTAAAATACTAGTAATTTTTTACAGTTAAGGGAAATTTCAAAATAGACTTGGCTTGAAAAAATAAATCAAGCTCTTAAAATTTCAAAGCACTAAATACCTAGCAGAGTGGTAGAGGTTGATGAATTTATTATCAAAATTTTATTTTTGGAAAAAAGCCAAATTTCAGGTTCCGAAATTTTAAGAAAGCTCAATTTAGAAGAACGACTTCAGTTAACCTAAAATCGGAATGGGTGCTCAATCTTGAGAAGGATCGCGAAATAAGCCGATCGAAACGTCGGAGTAATATTGTACTATTATTTATTTGTGTTCAATTAATAATTATAATTAATTATATGTGATTTAAACAAAATTTCAGGCCTTAAGAAGGACTCTTACTTACAAAAATATTACCTGAAAATATTTAGAATGTGAACTCAAAATTAGATCTACAAATATGTATATATTTTGTAAAGGCTTAGAACTAGATGGAAAAAATAAGTTTCCAATTTATAGCCTTCTTTCGACAAAAATGACATTTCGGAAAAATAAATGTTTGTGTGCGCAAAATAGAAAGAATGCATTAATCCATAAATACTATTAATCCGAAATTATTATTATTAAAAGAATATAAAAAGTAAAAACTTTTTTAGATCCTAAAATTTCTATAATAAACAATTTTTATAAGAAACAATTTCTAATAAATATGATATCGAGGTAATAATAATTTCATTCAATATTTCATTTAAAGAGAGTATAAAAGTGTACTTACAAAACTGGAGTGTGTAATTATAGGGTAGAATATGGCGGGAAGATGCTTACCTGAAACAAAAAGAACATTAAATTAGAAAAATAAAATACCACCAAAATCGGCACCACACAACTATCTCATTAGTTTCTTCCTTATTTGAAATCATCATACCAATTTTCTTCAATCAAATTACTTCAATTTCTAAATAATAGTAAAAAAATACTTCAATTTGTGTTTCCCCCAAGCTGTTTTGGGAAAATCGGAAAAAAGACGAAATTGCAAAATATCGTACCAAAAATCTTCAAGTAAACTTATACTTGTGGGATTGCAAGGTTCAATGAATCGAAAAATGTTTTAATCGAGGGGTGAACCGCGACCTAATATGCTGTACACCTACTTCCACTTGTACTTCCAAATATTTCCAAGTAATTCCAAATATTTCCGACTACTTTCAAATATTTTCAATCACTTCCAAATATTTCCAAGTACTTCCAAACATTTCCAAGCACTTTCAAATATTTCCAAGTACTCGCAAATATTTTCAAGTACTTCCAAAATACTTCCAAAGAGGTGTACACCTACTTCCAATCGCGGATCACCCCTCGGTTTTAATATTAGCAATTGAAGGGTCAGGAGGAAAAAAACGAGATAGTCATTTTTTTAATTTATCATAAAACGACATTTAAAGACTCTTTCCCCTTATCAGAGTTTTAAAAACTGAATTTTTCGTAAGAAATTAGTGTTTTTTGCATCTTTCATTTAATGGAAATGAAACTATTCATCGATCAAAGACCAACAGATAATCATCATCAGTTTAAAATAGAAAAAAACTGACTACGTCGCAGCCCCCCCCCCCCCCCACCCTACCACCACCCCTGATCCTTCAATTTGTGATAATGAATTTTCAACTAGAAAAAATCCAAGAGCTTGATGAACTCCGTCCGAATTGTGAACGAAACCTTGATTTGTTATGGGAGAATGGTGTGGGTTCTTGGTGAAACATATTTAAATAAAGTAAAAAAAATTTAAATAATTTAAAAAATTTTTAAAATTTAAAAATATAAAATTCTAAGTAGGTTTCACAAAGTACTATACTATCAAGTCGCATCTCCTACCTTTCTTGTTTTCTGATTGTGAAAACACTTCGGAAGATTAATTAGAAGTGGAGTTACACTTTAAATTACTTGAACTAGCTAATCCCCGCGAATCAATATAAAATTTTGAAGATTAATTGAATTAGCGTGGGGAGGTGATGTTCTCGGCGGCGCGTAGAGAGCGAGACTGACTACTGCTTAAAATCTAGGCAAGTCACGTGAAGTCACGCATTGCACTAATATCAAAGCTCGTCCAATTATTTAAACAAATATTTATTGAAACATTATTTTTTTAAATTATGAAAAAAAATATATTTGTTATGAATTTGTTAAATAGGTATTTAACCTATATATATATTTAGGCCTTAAATCTAATAGCCCAGGCAAATTATACCGAAAAAATATTATTTTGGTGAGCCTAAAATATAAAAAAAATGTTTTTTTCATATGCCATTTAGAGAAACAATGAGGTTGTCATCTATTTCATCATGCTTGAAATTTATTTTTCCAACTTTGAGACATTTATCAAAGAACATTTTCGCATATAACTCGAAAATCAAACATATAGAAAATTTCACTCTTAATAAAATGAAAGAGCATAAAATTCGCGTGGAATAACTTACGTAAAAGATAAAATCGGTTTAGCCGTTTACCCACAAGCGATCCTCAAAGATATGCGAGTCTTACCAACATGGCGGAAAAGTGAATTATTCTTATTACAAGAAACCACTCTTCAAATTTTGGCTTGCTGCTCTCCTGCTAGCCACGAGGGGTAAACCGCGATTGGAATGGTTAATGCTGAAGTTATTTTGGAATTCGTTAGATAATGACCCTATATCCATTGTCGTTCTACTTGGAAATGAAAGTGAAAGTAGAAGTAGGTGTACACGATATTAGGTCCCGGTTCACCCTTCGGCTAGCATAATCGGGGTTAAGATTAGAATTTCGTAGCTCTGAGACTTATGGTTTCCAAACGCAGATTGATACGTACGCACTGATCAATGAATTTTTGGTCACTTTTTGACTTCTTGGGACATCCTTAAAACCTAAAAATAATAATATAAATAAATAAAATAAAAACAGAATTATAAGTTTGGACTCTGTCGAATCGGATAAAAGCGAATAAAATTCAAAAGCCAATAAATTAAATAAACTCTTTTTACTACTGTCCAAATCGATTTTGATCAAATAGGAATATAAAGCAAAAACAAACACGTGTATTTTGATTAATATTATATTAAATTTATTATAAAGCACCCGCCATTCTAAGCAAATCGTCTCCTCAAAGGATTAGACTTCCGGATATATCGGCTCGATAAAAAAACAATCAATTTCTCATCGAATGAGATTTTGAAAAAGAATGAAGATGCACTCCCCCCCCCTCCTCCCAATACATCTCTCTGAACATTTCTCTAAAGGTTGAGGGCTTAAGGGAGTGTGAAAATGGACCTATCATGTTGCAACGTCGCAGATATCTGATTGTCGGAAGATACACAGCGACTCCATGTTCTGCTCGTTTGTTCTTTCGGAAGGCACCAGGCCAAATTTTCCGAGCCATTTCTCAACCCCCTCCCCCCTGGTCTCCCTTTGTCCCCCCATCCCCCCTCTTCCTTTCCTACTTGGCTTTATCTCGTTCTCGCCCTCCTGCAATCTCTTCAGAGGCCAGATGCGAATTTATAACCTGCCGCAATAACGAAAGGGAATAAAATGGATTTAAAACGAAAGACCAACCTGCTACTATTCCAGGGATTAAATCCTAAATACTATTAGACAACCACTCAGTCGCTGAGACTCTCCGTGGAGATGCAATCGACAAAGATACACTTTGTACAAGCATTTACGATGTTTGTATAGCCGATCAAGATGGCCAACGTCCGGGAAAAGGCTCAATTCATTAAACCGAAGAGAGGTGCATCAAATTAACTCTAGGGCCAAAAAGGACTTCCCATAATGGTGCTTTCTTGGAGATCAATATCAATATCATTTCTTTCAAGTACTAATAAAATATTAATTAATAAAGTAAAGGGTGTGTAGTTTCATAGTGAATGAAATAAAACTCAATATATTTCTGATTATTAGTCCGAAATATATTGAGTTTGTATAAACCTCTTGGAGTTTTATTTCATTCATTGTGAAACTACACACCCTTTACTTTATTAATTAATATCATGTTTCACCTAAAACCTACACCACTTTCTCTAAGTAACAAATAAAAATATTAATTAAATGAAAATATCTCCACTTTCTTCATATTCTTTTTTTCTTAAAGTAATTATTTATTTTTTTTATTTTTTTTTAAATTACCATTGATAAAGAGAGAATTTCTACCGAAACGTTTCAATTTCAGATTGTTTCATAAATAGAAATCAATGAGGTTGTCGTATTCTTAATGAAAATAAACAAATAGGTACATATTATATATAGCAGATATAAATGTCGTGGTCTCTTGGTGAAACACGTCATCGTGTAATGCCAATATATTTCAGAAAAATATTCCTGAAATATAAAAATAATATTACAATGATATTATTGAAAACTAACATATTATTTCCTGGGAAATCCGCAAAAATATCTATTCCCGATTTTCCGAGAAAAAAAGTCAATTCCCGGGATTATTTATAACATTTATCATCATATAAATGAAAAATAAATATTTCAAAACTAGTTATTTTATTTAAAAATATTTTAAAACGAAGTAACCATTGACTTTCTTGTATTCGTGATTATGCAACTGCGCAAAACAAATATTTGAAAGTCAAGGTGTGTGTGTGTTTTTACTCTTTATATGTATTTTAAAAAGCTACAACCAGAATAAATTTAATGTTTACATAATTAAAAGATTGCAGTTTCTTTGTGAATTAAAGTAAGTTTAATTTAATTTCAATAACACTTAGCTATTATTTCACTGATATAAAATAATAAAAAGGGTTATTAAAAAAAGAATGTCGTCAGAAAGAAATTGGAGATTTTATTAAAAGACTATATTAAAATAATTTAATTTATTTGAAGCCAATGGAAAATTTACAAAAAATTTGAAAATGCTCTTAGATTCTCTTTTGCATTAAACCAACCTCGGAAGAAAGTGAAAGAGTATTTTCGACTGCTGGCCTTTTTCTCACCAAAATTAGGACACTATTCAATGACAATTCAGTTAATGTGCTAGTTTGTCTCAGAACTCATTTTAAAAACTTTTCTGATAAGTAGCTTTTTTATGTTCTATTAGTAATTAAATTTTTGTTTTAATGAAAAAATAAATGAATATTTTAATTTTTTTTTTAATTAATAAATTTATTTTGATTAGTAAATATTAAAACCCGGTTTTCCCGGGAATCCCGGGAATCTCTTCGAGATATTCTCGTTTCCAGGGAATTATAATTTGCCGGGAAATGAGAAATCCTAGTGACGGAATATTGCAGAGTAGTATTGCCGCATTATTACAATATTATCATTTTAATATTATTATTTTATTTCAGGAATATTTTTTGAAATATATTGGAATTACACTTTAAGAGTAGAGACCGGATTTTTATGTAGTAAAAACTGCCAAAATATGCCATAAAATATGCAGTTAAAATTGCTGAAATATGCAACTAATATGCACAATAGCTTGAAATATGCAAATATATGCAGTAAAAGATGGCAAAATAAATTTTTTTATGCACTGAAAAATTAAAATTGAAGACAAAAAGATTAGTTAATAGAGTAAAGGGTGTGTAGTTTAACAGTGAATGAAATAAAACTCAAAGAGGTTTATACAAACTCAATATATTTCGGATTATTAGTCCATCATCAGGAGTTTACAAGTTAATACAGTATTAACTTGTAAACTCCTGATGATGGACTAATAATCCGAAATATATTGAGTTTGTATAAACCTCTTTGAGTTTTATTTCATTCACTGTGAAACTACACACCCTTTACTCTATTAACTAACATCATGTTTCACCTAAAACCTACACCACTTTCCATAAGTAAAACAAAAAGATTATATAATTGAAAGAGTCCTATGAAAAAAATAAACCCATGTGTCAAATATGTACTTTTATTGCGTAAAAATTGCAATAGGTATATTTTTTTATTTTTTATTTTTATTTATTTATTGTCACCGGGGTCACAGCCCATTTAGACAGCACATCAGTAAATGTTAGTAATGTTAGTGAGGAGCCGAGATTTAGCTCGTAGAAACATTATATGCTAGCAAGGCTCGAACCCGGGCCTTCCGCTTGAACATCGTCATAAATCAACATAAATATAATAATGTTTCAAAAAATGTTAACGAAAAAATACGGGGGGGGGGGGGGAGTATTCACGAACACTCAATGGTCAAAATCAGCTATAGTTGCCGAAGACCTTTAAAAAAATTAATGTTCCCTGTTTTATTTTTTCATTTTTTTCATTCTTTCTCCGAAAAATTACTTTTAAAAAATCTGTATTTTTTCCCAAAAAATCCCTTTAAATATTCAATGTTATGCAATTTTCATCAAATATGCAATTTTATGCAATATTACTCAAATATGCAAAATATGCAGTATAAAATTTAACCCACAGTATCCTAGATGGATGATTCGGATAGATAATTGATACCCTGGGTCTTATGTGGCGGCAAACAAAATATGCAATTGCATAGGAATCCGGACTCTAGTTATGAGGTGTTCACCAAGTGATCACGACATAAATATGTTTCTATATATACCTATATATCTACCAATATATCTATAATTATAATCGACTTGCGTGACAACGCCAATGTGAATTTTTTAATTTTAAAACACACTAATAGTTTATGACAAATAAAATTTATTAAAATTAGGAAATTTAACTTATTATATATACCCACAAGAGAGCCCAGGGGGCTTGGCCAGCAAGATGCCCGCTGAATGCGGGCATCGCAGCTGGTAATTCAAATAAGATTAAAAACTAAAAGCCAAGCAATATTATTTTGGCCTAGTTTCAAAATGGTATACTTATATAAATTTCAGTTTTAATTACTTAACTTATTTTAGTAGTTAACTTTTGTCATTTTTCAATGTAAGCGTAGAAGTAATTCCCAGTGTTTTAATGTAAATAAAGTTTAATATATTGTTGCAAATGTCATTTTGTTTAATGTGAGGTTATGTTATTTGATATACCTATAAACAAAATTATTACAGATAAAATTTAATTAAGGAGTAATAAATAAAATAATTACAAGCAAAATTTTTAAGCTTAATTATCCTATAATCGATGATATAAATAACACGCGGTACTACATGTATAAATTTAAATAAAAGGTATATAATTTTTTAGACAGTTTGTAAAATTCAAAAAAATTAAAATCGGCTGCCTTCCCTTCCAAACAGATATTTTTCATATTCATTTTATTGAGGATATAATATGTTGGGTATTCGGTTAATAATAACATTTTAATCGGTAATTTTTAAACTTTAATTAGAATATCTTCTGTGCTTTGAAACTTTTTATCGTACTTTTACACTTCTCTCAGAAATTGTTGAATAAAGCCATTATTTGAAAAACGATACGCAGATATAATAGTTAAAACTTGTGGGTCTACGATAAACTTTAATTGTAGAGAATATTTAGAATATTCAAACAATAATAACAATTTAATTAGTTATTTTGTAGCTTCAGATCTTTTATTTGATTATCTTCAACTTTGTGAAGAATGATCACCGCAGGTATTTGCTGGTTAATGAGTTTTCAGTCAATGATATCCATATTTAAGGCCAAAAAACAATTTTAACATTATTATTTCACTGCGTTGAAAGTTTTCTAATTACGATTTTTTAAGGTAATCAGAGATATCTATGATTAAAAAAGCCTTGTAGATGATCCTGGCCACTGAATGGCTAATACATAGACGTATCGATATATTATTATACCAATACTTAAATTTTTTTAGGTTATTTCTAAGCAATATTTGAAAAACATTTAGATTATACCTTAAGAAAAATTCTAGACTTATATGCATCAAACGCCTGAATATAGGCAATCATTTCGTCAGCTCTTCGTCAAGGCTGCGTAAAATCTAGGCTCTACGGTAAAGTACTCGAGTTTTAGAGTCAACACAACCCGCCTGTATGTCGGGATGGCCAAAGTATTTATATTCATTATTTTTTTCTACCCCCTTGGCCTCGGGAACTAATGCCCATTTAGCCAAAATTCATTATTATTATTATTTATTTATTAATGGAAATTCATGTAAAAAATCTTCTTATAAATTTTAAAATAACATGTAAATACGAAAGATTCCCAGAAGTAAAATCTTTATGAAATTTATTGATACGTTGCTGTAGAATATAGAAAAAATAGAAGACCTAAAAACTCAAAAATCACACAAGAGAGTTTCTTGAAATTTTATCAAACCCCTCTATTTTACTTTTTATCTAATTGTAATAGAACAAACAAAAAAGGACGCCTATGTGAGTTTATATTATTTTATTTTTTAATTTTCCTAATTTATTTATTAATTAAAGTTTCCTGTTGCCAGATATATTGAGATGAGTAGTACAAAATATCGTGATTTATATAAAAAATATGAGACTAATTTGTATTCTGAAATATCGTCCAAAATGTTCTCTAGCTCTCCGGTCTATAATATCAACATCTTAATAGTATTTCTAATTTCGGGAAAATGTTTATGTTGCAGTAAAAACGGGTTTTTTAGTAAGAACGGGTTCTTACTAGTCAAAACGAGTTTCACTGAATACCTGTGTGGCAACTAGAGTTTACTGATGTTGGTTGAGTTTGGTTCAAAAGTCTAGAATCTTAATTTTTGACCTTCCGCCTCATTTTGGGAGTTTATTTTCAAAAAATTTTAAACAAAAATGTCAAAAAATACATCCTCTAAACTTTGTCTAATTTTTGACATTTCGTTTAAAATTTTTTAAAAATATACACCCAAAATGAGGCGGAAGTTCAAAAATAAAGATTCTAGACCTGTTGAACCAAACTCAACCAACATCAATAAACTCTAGTTGCCTCAAAGGTATTCAGTGAAACTCGTTTTGACTAGTAATAACCCGTTCTTACTAAAAACGGGTTTTTACTGTAACATATACACGTAACATGAAAATTATTTAGTTTACAAGCTACAAAGATGTGAAAGACAGACAGACATAGTATCGCCACTAATATAGTTCCGTTTTACTTTTAAACAGAACACTAAAAAAAAAAAATTTTTAACTGAAAATAATGATAAAAGTATTAATTATTGTACGAAATCTGTTATATCCTCAATTTTACGCTCGATTCAAAACTTTGAAAATTCCATTCATTTAGTGAAAAGGGAGGAAGTTTTAAAATAAAAAAGGTTACTAAAGTGCCCGAAGGAGAAGGGACAATTATTTGATCAAAACTTTCTAAATGAAATGTTGAAATTTTTCTTTGTTTCCAAGTGTCAGCGATATAATATAATGAAACAACAAAATGGTGAGTGATACTAAAAGTCAAGTCAAAAAAGTTAATAATTAAAATATATTCAAACTGAATTTCTGTTGCAGCCTTTGTAAAACGCGTTTGTTGTTATTTTTGAAACTTTCTTAGTTGTTTTTAATTTAATATGAATAAAAAAAGAGAGAATCTGAACAAATTCATCAAATGTTATTAAATCATATTAATTAAAGAGGGTTTTATTACGTCAAAAAAGCACTAGGAAGAATGGGATAAAAGATTTGGGTTTTATTTGAAATATTAAAGGATTAAACGGATTATATTTTATGAATAAAGAGAGAATTTTGACTGATGGAGGACGTTTCAAACTGATAGCAACAAGGGTGGAAAGAAATGAATGGTTAACTATACCAAAGAAAAAGAAAGTTAACATTTTATATGATGCGTTCAGAGCTAAAGTGGATCAAGTCCATAAATGATAGTTTCAAGGTGATCAAGGTTGAAGTTTATTAATTCTAGATGAATCCTAAAGTGACATAGAGGATTTATTTATTTTACCATACAGGGTATGGTCAAATATTGTAATCGTGCATGAAAAAAAGTGTTTTTTTCCTTCTTTTTTTTCGAAATATCTCAAAAACGGCTGAAACTATTTTTCGAGATAATAATTGTTTTGTCAAAATATCTGTCAGTTAGTTAGTCTGTCTGTTAGTCTGTGCATTACCAAATTTTTGTGGACGAGCCAGCTCAAAAACTAGTGCGAATATCGAAACCAAATTTCACAAATAGTTTTGGTCCATTGAGATTAAGAGCTGCTTAGAATTTGGTGCATATCGACGCAAAAATTAAGGGGGTTGGAGAGGAAGTTAAAAATTAAAAATCTAGGCCATTTGAGCAATCTCAACCAAATGTTGTATACATAATCAGTGGGCCCACAGTAATCTAAAAATGCAAAAACTAACCGCCCAAAATTGGTGGGGGGAAGAGGGTCAAAAAATGAAAAATAGGCCCTCGTACCAAACTCAACCAAATTTTGTATACATAATCAGTGGGCCCCCAGGAGTCTAAAAATGCAAAAACTAACACCCCACCCCTACATGATTATAAATAATTTTATTAAATATTAAATATAAGTGAGAGGCCAGGTTATATGGTAAAGTCAAATGGATGGCCACATCAGAACACGTAAGCTTATTTTTATTGTTGCTTTGGCCAAGGGCAGTTTCTTTTCCGATTCAAATTCACCTCGCCATTTAGGGTCATTTATTTCAGCTACTATCTTCAATTTAAGTTCGTTACATCAACTATATATCTTTTGCAGGAACTTCAAACTGCAAGTTAAACTTAGTAGAGAAAACATGATAGCATAATTTTTGTTTCAGTCCTTGCTTTCTTTCACTTTGGCATTTCTCAACATATACAAGTCATACATTTTTCTAATATTTAAATCCGGGTGAAGATAGTTCCTTTCCGAACTTTAATTTTCTACTGTAGTAGTTCTGATACGCTGTAAAAGATTTGATATATGCTACTATATCGGAATTTTGGATTTGATCTAGTTTAGCGCGGAAATTTTATGAGAGTTTTTCAGGTCCAAAGGAAACTGCTGCCATTTGTTAAAAAATCGTAATAACATGGACTTAGTTCACTATGTTTCTGAAAATATACACCATTAGTATTCATTAATAAGTTGTTATAGGGAAATAAGGACAATAGCTCAAACACATATAAGCACAGATTGAAGATACGTGTTTGCTAAGAATGAATATTTATAAAATGACAATTATGCAAAGAAGTTAATTTGTTTGAGCCTGAGGAAGTCAACAAAGTTGTCGAAACGTTGGCATAAAATAAAAAATATTCCCATAAGCTATTGCCCTTATTTCCCTACAACAACTTATTAATTTAATCGATGGACATAAATAATCAAAATAATTAGTATTAATCCGCAACAAACAATTTTGGACTTAATCCACTTTAGCTCTGAGCGCCTCATATATTGACCAGGCAGGATGTTGGATCAGATAATGTTTTATTACATCCAGAAGGGAAACAAACAAATAAAGGTACAGTGTCATGTTGTTAGATACACAAGGTTACAAGTCACTTTATCGGGATTTAGACATTTGTCAGATGGAAGAATTACTATCTATCTCTAGGGACAGTTAATTTACATTCATCTTCAATTTAAATATTTCTTGGTATGGGTGTGTTTATTCGACTGAAATGTTTAGCATAGGTACTTCCAAACATGATATAAAATTGAAATTTGGCATATGGATAGATTCTATAGTGTAGGCCAGGGGTGAGGAAGCTTTTTTGTTCTAAAGACCACATTGGCAATGACCATTTCCCAAGAAGGACGCTTGAACAGTCCTGATTTTTAAAGTTATTTTATAGTTATAGTTCAGAGGTTTCCAAACTGTGCGCTGCGGCGCTCCGGGGAGCCGCGGCCGCTTCAGAAGTGCGCCGCGAAGCTTCATAATTAATTTAAACACGACATTTGTTCTATCTAAACAAAAAACAAATTGATAAGCTAAAAATGTATTTATTTTATCCATTTTTATCTCTTCTTATGATTAGACATAGGTAGATACATAAACCATAAAAATAATTATTATCTTATTTAGCTTACAACTAAACGACGAAATATTAACATGAAATTACTTTTTGAATTCGGTACCAAACAAACTATACCTATAAGCGAGCATACCCTCCAAACGTACTAAGTAAGATCCGTCGAGTGCGATTCATAAAAGGTATATGTTTGGCACCAACTTCAAAAAGTAATTTCATGTTAATATTTCGTCGTTTAGTTGTAACTAAATAAGATAATAATTATTTTATACCTTTTAGTGAATTTTATTTGTTGCATTTAATTTTTTGAAGTCGGTTTTTATTTTTTCTTAAAAATTATTTTTATTGTTCTCTTTTTAGTGATGTTATTAATAGTGATGATATCATCAGAACTTGACCAAATTAATATGACACCATCCCTAAGACACCCCCTATCGGATAAAAAAAGAAACATCGAAATCGGTTCATAAACAAAGAAGTTAGGTCTAAAAAACCTAATAAAAAATATACCTATACCTATGAAATATGACGGAGATATGAGGTAACATACGCACAAAAAAAAAATTCAGTCGAATAGAGAACCTCCTCCTTTTTTGAAGTCGGTTAAAAATAATTTAACTTTGACACCCTCGAAAAAATCTGAAATGTATACAAAGGG
The DNA here is from genome assembly GCA_024734495.1 of Forficula auricularia. Taxonomy (NCBI): domain Eukaryota; kingdom Metazoa; phylum Arthropoda; class Insecta; order Dermaptera; family Forficulidae; genus Forficula; species Forficula auricularia. The sequence goes on from JALMQS010000264.1 coordinate 782,759, forward strand.
TCCCCCTGTGGTCTGAATGTTTGATTTTCATAGAAAAATAAACTGTTAATTCTCAAGATATTTTTATAGATTCTAATACAAGAGTATTTAGAGAGACCGAATATAGTATTTTTTGTTTTATTTAAATCGAAAAAATTTAACTTTGACACCCTTGAAAAAATCTGAAATGTTTACAAAGGGTCAAGACTTATTTAGTAATATACAATCTTTGACAGGTGTACAGAGAGACATTGTAACAACACTAATAGGGTCCGATTTAATAGCAATTTTTCCTATAATAATAAAAAAAGGGGAGCGCTAGTCTTTGAGTAAAGAAAGACAATTTATTTTACTCAGAAGGATTTTTCAATCCAAACACATTCAATTATTACTTCTTTTATTTTACATTTTTGTCAAAGCTAAACAAGTTTAAATAATGAATAAGAAAAAATTGAAAAATTTTCTTACTTTTGGTGTGTTTAAGCCGAATTTTACAAATGAGTGATGTTCAACTAGAAGTAAATATAATATTATTGGCAAGACATCAAAACTAAAGAAAATTTCGTGAAGCCAGGTTCTAGAGATCTAGACTATAACGATTAAGAAGTTTTTTTACGGAATGGGGTTGCTTGCCCCAACTCCAACCCCTATTAGTCGCCTTTTACGACAAGCAGGGACTGTGGACATATACTACCCCCGGTCCACAGGGGGAAAATTTGGTGACACACACACACACACTGATGATCCATCCACTAGCAGACATTTTCACAAAATATACATTTTTCGATGTTCTTTATACAAGATCTTATTTTAGACTGAAACGCCGTGAATACACTCAAAATTTTTTTTGCAGGAGACAATAAAAAAGTGTGTGTTCTGCTGGAATTATAAAATTTTAATTTATTTATAACGAGACTATATTTGCTTTGCCCTCTTCATCAGTCTATTATTTATTTTTATTTATTAAACATTGTATTTGAAGGGCCATATAGTCTTTTTAATCTACAATTTTAGACCAAAATATTTACATAGAAATTAATTAATATACAAAAAAAAATCACGAAAAATAGAAAAAGCTAATATAATACGCAATACACGTGTAATTCTCACTTACATACATTAATTCCTGTGAATCAATTGTAATAGACTGATGACAAAGGCAAAGCTCTCCTAACTATAGTCTCTTTATAAATAAATTAAAAATTTATAATTCCAGCAGAAGACATACTCTTTTATTGTCTCCTTCAATATATAAAAATTCTGCTACTCTCAGCAAAAAGAAACTTTCAATTTAATTCACTATTTTTTTATAGTAACAATAATAAGGTCCCATTTAAAAGCAATTTTCCTATATTAATAAAAAAGAGGGGGGTGTATTTAATATCTCACTGTTAGAATAAAGAAAGACAGTTTATTTTACTCAAACGTATTTGTTAATCTAAAAACTTGCTATATTTGAACTTGAAAATGAAAAATTCATTTTATTGAACAAGTCTTATTATATATTTTGCATTAAATTGCATCTAGCATAAGACTACATCATAAATTCGTTTTCAAGTAGGTAGGTAAATACTTACCTTTGAATTAAATTTCCCCGTATATTTTGCCCCGTTAAATATTCTATTAATCTTAGATTTTAGTGCTCCAATCTAATGAATATCAAGTACCATTAATGTCATATCTGGAGCCTCGCTCCCTGCCAGCAGGCCTCCTCTCTACCAAGCCAATGTCGTGTCTATCATTAGTGAATTCGCAAAAGTTAATTCAATATAATTTCGTGTGTAATTCTATCTACACTTTCGGGATTAGCAATAAATATTAGATTAATAGAGTTGGCTAAATTAGGCTTTGAAATGTTCAACTACTAACTTATGACAAATGGATTCATATATGTTAATAGTAGTTAACCAAGTTCAAAAGGAAAATTTAACATACGTTCAATGATAAAGGGGAGTTAGAAGTGAAAGTGGAATATCAATGTGTGTGTGTGATGTTAAATACAATTGGTAAAATAATATTTTTAATCATTTTTTTAGAATTTAAGGTGGAAAATCCCCGCAAATCCCCCCCCCCCCTTGCTGCAAATGTTCATGTTTTCGAACTTTTGGTACCGCGACATTTCAGCCCCCGACAAAATATCCCCGACAAAACATCCCCCGACAAAACATCCCCCGACAAAACATCCCCCGACAAAATATCCCCCGACAAAACATCCCCCGATAAAACATCCCCCGACAAAATATACAAAGGACAAAATGTTTTCGAACTTTTGGTACCGCGACATTTCAGCCCCCGACAAAATATCCCCGACAAAACATCCCCCGACAAAACATCCCCCGACAAAATATCCCCCGACAAAACATCCCCCGACAAAATATCCCCCGACAAAATATCCCCCGACAAAACATCCCCCGACAAAATATCCCAAGGACAAAATATCCCAAGGACAAAATATCCCCCGGCATAATATCTTCTGACAAAATATTCCCCAGTATAAGGGAGAATACAAAAGAGACACCCTGCCCGACGATTGGCTGTTCGGTTTTCAATGTGTGTTTGATTAGGAAAAAATGGGAGCCCCAAACACACCCCGCCCGACGATTGGCTGGTTCGGTTTTCAATGTGTGTTTGATTAGAAAAAAAAATGGGATCCCGAAACACACCCCGCCCGGACTAAGCTTTCGGAGGTTCGGTTAATATATATTGACTGACGCCAACCGAACCGTCTAAATGCCAGCCCGAAAACGGAGCTATACGAACCCAACCGAGCCGAACTGAATATATATTAACCGAACCGGAGTCGATTTGCATTACTCATAAGATTTACGCGGGGAAGGGTTATTTTGTCATGAGATATTTTGTCTGAAGGATATTTTGTCGGGGATATTTTGTCGGGGGATGAAATGTCGCGGAATCCGAACTTTTCACCTCTCCAGTCCCTCAGAAGAAATTTAAAGGTTAAAATAATCCTTTTATACTCTCTAAATCAAATTCATGACCATAAAATTAATCAGGTTCATGAGTTCATTTTAAATAAGAATCAGAAGAAATGGTGTCAGTTATAAAATTTTGTTGTTTTTTTGCCGAGCATTCTTATTACTATTAATAAGTTAGAAAAAACTAGGGTCTGTGAGATTCAATTAAAATTTTTCTTGTATTTCGAACTCCTTAGGTAGCTTATTATTTTAAGATTAAGTACCTGGAGGCACCGAGCGATGCACGGTAACCCCTGACCCCCCTCCCGAAACCACACACCTCGCCCCAAACACTGGACCCTCACTCCGCCCCACCCCACCCCAACCGCCCCTCCCACCCCCGATATACTAATATTATTTTTAATTTTTTAAATTCAGGTAAATAGCTCGATTTTACTTTTCAGACAGAATTAAACGAAATTGAAATTAATTTGTTTGTCAACGGTTTGACCCGCTCCGCCCATTATAAAATAATAATAAATAAAAATAAACTGCAACGGATCGTTGCATGAAACTTTCTCTGGAAATTCATTTGAAATATTAATATGTTTGTTCCTTTATTATGTAATGCAGATATCACATGGAAATTTGTAGTTCATATTAGAAATTAATATACATAAAATAATATGCGTCATTTATTGGAGTCGAGGCACCTAACCATTCATACCGACGTTTCGGATTTCTGACTCGTTCTCCAGGTTTTCATGGTGTGTATACCATTGCTGAAGACGAGTAGAGGAATCGAAACCTTGAAGAATCAAGGAAATAGTCCATCTGATTCGTCGATCTGAATACTTGAGGGAAGGGTTCAACAAATTACTACATTTAGGTTTGTTGACGTTTCGATCCTCATTACCTCTGGGTAACCATTGCATGACAGACAATGGAGGATAACGACTTAAATATCAAAATATGAACGATCGATCTCTTATCTGAATACTAGATGGAATAACCTTATTCAAAGAACTTCCGGGTTTCATTGATGTTTCATGTATTCTAATTATATGAGAATCCATCTACATCGAAAGATCGTAGTAGATTTTTATATACGTATTATATATTATATGTCAGAAGGTTTCGCCCCCTCAGAGTCTAACGAGCTCTAACTTGCTATCCGGCATATACGAATCAATACTATGATGTACATTGTACATAATAATCTACTAAGATCTTTGATAAAATTGTCCTTATATAAATTATCATATAAATAAAATATTTTATAGAAACGTTTAGTAAAATGTTCAGGAAAAATGTTCTCATGAATGAAAATTTTAAAATTTTAAAAAATAATTGCTTTAAAAAATGGAAATGATAAAGCAACTATAAATTCAAATTTCCTTTTTGATAAAGGGATAATTTTTCCTGAAACATCTGAATTTTTAATAAACGTTTCTAGATTGTTCTATTAGAGAATTGTAATTATTTAATCACTAAAAATATTTTGAATATAAAAAAAATTATTAAGTTGATTTTCAATTTAAATGTATGCATATTTAAATATAACATAAATGAAAAAGGTTACTTGTAAACTTATCAAATAACATTTTAACAAAGGGAGAAATATATACTAGAGTACAAAAAAAGAAAAGTTCCAAACAAACAAACAAACGTAAAGAGTAAATTGGCAAATAAACAAAACAAAAAAATGAATAAATAAACAAACATGAAGAATTTAATTTATATTTTTATATCATTTGTATTCGTCCCAGGGGATAAATAACTTTATTTAATGAGTATGTATAGCCAGTAACAACCGAATGGGACATTTCTATATTTCCTATCCTATCTCTGATTTTCATTAGCCTGAGACTGGATTCAACTTAAAAAAATAATTGGAGGAAAAAGTGAAACTTTTTTAAGACTCGGTATGATGTTTGTAGTTTCGCTGAATTAATCATTTTAAATTATACATAGATACCTATAAGTAACTGATATTAATTTCGATTTAATATTTTTTTGACTAGAGTCAAAAAGCCCATTCCTAGAATGGTAGAAATTTAAAAATTAATATATACTTCTAAAACAGGTATGGACTTGTATTTTCTTTACTTTCCTTTTCGTTTGGGCGACACTGGGCATAAATATTTCGAGGGTGGACAGCCAAAATGTGCATTATTTTGGATAATGAATTAAATACTTTGGAATTATGAAATTCAAACTAGAATTAAAAAATTGGATAAAAAATATTACCTATATTTATTTCAAAGTTTAATTTACCCAGAAACACATGATTACAGAACAGTAATCATTAGGTAAAAAAGCGCTATTTTTCTGTTATTATGTTTAGTGGCAAATGAATTTACAACTACACCAAAGTTATTTTACATTTTTTTTTTAAATCTACAAAATTCCTAAATCTGTGAGCCTCTCTTGTGACATTGTGGTCCTTAAATAATTTTATCAAATGGGTTTCAATAATTTTTTGCTCAATAACTTATTTTGACGGTTGGAAGAGAGCAATTTGGGTTGGGCAGTCGCCCCACCTCGCCCAACCCTAGAGTTGCCAGTGTACTTTAGCTCTAAACGAGGAGTGAACCGCGACCTAATATGCTGTACACCTACTTCCACTTGTACTTCCAAGTAATTCCAAATATTTTCAATACTTCCAAATATTTGCAAGCACTTTCAAATATGTCCAAGTACTTCCAAATATTTCCAAGTACTTTCAAATATATCCAAATACTTCCAAAATACTTCCAAAGAGGTGTACACCTACTTCCAATCGAGGATCACTCCTCGGCTCTAAAGAAAAGAGAACATTTTATCAACGCCCTCTATAGTAATTTTCTTCGATTAGAGTCTAATAAAAGAATCGCTCGCACGCTAATTTATTAAATAATAATAAAATTGAAAACTTAATTACGCTACAGACGCCTTTATAAGTAATTAATAATAAACTTACATAGGTATAAATTGTTCATTTATGCCTATGTTTTAAATATATTACCTCATTAAGATCATTTAAAAAATGAAGTTCTAAAGCCCAAAATCTTATCAATTTTCGAAATTGGAATTACAAACACTAGCACAACAACGAACTTTCTATAAGACATTTCGTTTGCAAGTCATTATTTTTATGTTAATCTAATCCAGGTTTTTGAGAAGAGCGAGAGTTCTCTTCACTTGGTCGTATAAGTCGACCAAGAATAAGAATATTCAGAACGATTTCATCTTTGTTAAAAATGCGAGGCACCTCAGTAAATATAGAGGAGGGCAATGGGAAACCACCCCTGCGAAAATTTTAGCCAAAAAATTACAATGGCGCTCTCGATAGTAATCTCCGACGATAGTAATCGAGTATGGCGGAGGGCGTTTGAAGAATAATAATAAGAAAATTGTATTCTAATGTATTTAAGGGATATAATTGAATTTTTTTAACAAATGAACTAAGTAAGAATAACCAAATAGGTTCAATTTAATATTATTACATGTATGTCAAAGCTAAACAAGTAAGAAAATTGAAAAAAATGTTCTTACTTATTATAGGGTGTTTAAGCCGAATTTTACAAATGAGTTAAGTTTAACTAGAAGTAAATATAGTAATATTACTGGCAAGATATCAAAATAAAAGAAAATTTTTTGAAATCCGCCGGATTCTAGGGGGGAAGATTTTTTTACGAAGTGGGGTTGTTTGCCTCACTTCCAACCCCTATTAGTCGCCTTTTACGACAAGCAGGGGATACTGTGGACATATTCTAACCCCGGTCCACAGGGAAAAATTTGGTGATACACATACATACATACTGACCCACCCACTACAGAAATGTTCACAAAATAATTAAAATCTCTTAAAATATACACATTTTTCGATGTTCTTTATACAAGATCTTATTGTAGACCGAAACGCCTTGAGTCTTGTCAATTTTTTCTTCAATATAGTCTTAGCCGTTTTTGAAATATTTCAAAAAACTTTTTTCTCCACACTCTGTATCTTAAAGTAAATTAATAAAAATACTATATATATAAACTTTTTGATTCACATTTTATCAGAAAGAATTTTCAATTGAATTTCGAGTTTTTTTTTCTTGAGATTCAGAAGATACACATGTGAGCCATTTTCATTTTATATTATGTTTTATTCAAAAAAAAAAAAACTTTTAAAGAAAAAAATAAGTTTTATTCTCATGATATATATATGTATATAGTGTCAAATTTATGTATGTATATTTTACGAAGTTGGTCTTTTTAGAAATTCTTTTTTTCCTGTATAAATATTTGATTGTTCTTTTTTTTTCGAAGATTCAAATTTTTACAAAAAGACACCACTAGACAGTAGTTTATCATGAATATTTTAATTTATAATTTTAAACAATTTGTGACTTTAATTAAGACCATGGGTTCCGTAGTCTTTACCTGAGGACCCTTTGAAGGAAACGATTACAATACTTTACCCTTGCTTCGCATTGGATAAAGTAATAAAATATTATACATATATTAAAAGTTCATAGCATCCATATCTTCTTATATTATTATATGAGCAATTCTTGTATATATATATAGAATTGGTTTCTCAAAAACAATTTAGCTAAAAATTGGCCTCTTGAGTTATTAGTTGTGTATAAATTTTAATCCGATTGAAATAAAGGAAGGGGTGTAAATTAGTTATGTCGCAAAATAAATATTTTAATTGTTCATATCTCCTCTTCGGAAAGTCGCAGAGCCTTGAAATTTGAAACTTAAGCTATCTAGAGGCTACAAGAAGTATAAAAAGATTTTGGCTAAAATAGAAGTACCGAAAGTTGATGTTTACCTATGAATGTACCCCCCCTGCATTTCGCAACCAAAAATCTCAGGGCTATGAAATTCGAAACTTAACCTCGATTTAGGCTAGAATGGGTACAGCAAGTTTTCGCTTGAAATCAGAACACCAGAAGTGGACATTTACATGAAAGATTTTTTTTTTTTTTTATTTTCTCAAAAACGACAATAACGATTTTTTTTTAAATTGGTGTACTTATCAAGTGTCAAGAGTTATTAGTAGTGTTTAGATTATAATCCGATTGAAATAAAGGAAAGGTTTGTAAATTAGGAGTGTAGTAAAATAAATATTTTAATCATTCATATATCGTCTTTGGTAAGTCGCAGAGCCTTGAAATTTGAAACAAGCTATTTAGTGGCGAAAATTTACCGAACATCGCTCGGTGCATGCTCGGTGATCCATGGACTTATATAAATTAATCAAGTATGTTAGCAGGTATTTGGACGAGAAAGAAGCAAATTAAAAAATTCTCATCGATTTACGCGACGTTTCGCCAATTTTATTTCGACTTCATCAGGCGTCTAAAAAACACAAAAAAGAGAGTTTCAGATAAATTACAAAAGTTAAATAATTTTTTCCTCATTTTTTCTGACTAAATTATCAAATGATATTACACATAACATACATCAATGATTATAATTAATTGTAAGATATAATAGATATGCACATATATCTGAATTAACTCAATTGTATTTGATTCTTTTTATGGCCCGAACAATTATTTAATTTATATATAAGAAAGATTCAAATGACTGGATTATTATTAAATTAACTGCAGATCTATTCGGGCCATATAAAAATCAGACACAATTGAGTTAATTCAGACATATGTGGATATATATTATATCTTACAATTGATTGTAATCATTGAGGTATGTTACGTGTAATATATTTTGATAATTTAGTCAGAAAAAAAAGAAAAGAGGAAAAAATGATTTAACTTTTGTAATTTCTCTGAGACTCTCCTTTTTGTGTTTTTAGACGCCTGATGAAGTCGAAATAAAATTGGCGAAACATCGCCTAAATCGATGAGATTTCTTTTGATTTGCTACTTTCCCGTCAAAATACCTGCTAACATACTTGATTAATTATACATATATAAAATGTTTTAATATTATGGTAAAGTTTTATATAAAAGTTGTTTTCTTAATTAATTCTTCCTATAATATTTTGAGTATTATTTTCTCAACATATTTTGTTTAAAAAGAATTCTTGTAAAAAATTAAGGTAAAAATAAGGAATAATTATTTTTATATAATTAATAAAATTTATATACCTATTTTAATATTATTAATTAATAAAATCTTCGTGTACACAACAAGTATTAAATAAAATACATTTTTTTTCACAAGTACTGGGTATGAAAAGTATTTTTATTTTTTTTTAATTATATGGATTGGATGGAAGAATAAAAAAACGTGTAAGTGAAGATAAAATTTAAAAAAAAACATCATATTTTGTGTGTGGGGGGAGGGGGGTAAGAAGAGGGTTGAGCCCTATAGCCTCAATTCATTTTAAAATAAAAATCATCGCAAACGTCACAACAATGAAAATTTTAATAAAATTCATCAAAAAATTATTTTGTTCTTCTTACCTTATTAAGATTGGTGTAAAATTTCATTGCGAGGTATGAATGTGACGAAGAAGACTTGTTTACACCTGTCGAAACATCGTGAATTGACCCAGAGGGGGTTGATAGTGAGCGTCCGTCCCTCGGTTCGGAGGGCAGCGCGAAACTAAAGCGGAAAAGCGCTCTCCACTTCCAACTGGCGCGTTCGGGGGTGGAAAAATAAGGATTGGCGCATGCGCAGACGCCCTTCACAATTGCACTGATACCCCCAATGATACCATATCATCTATAGGCGAGTGATTTTCAAAGTGGGAGTCGCGGCCCCCATGGGGGCCGCGAAAAATATTTGGAGGGTCGCAGAAAAATTGATAACGGAACAATTTATTTTTTCAAATATTTTCTAAATTTAGTGTGGATTCTGTTTAGAAATAATAAAAATAAAAATATAATTATTTTATTATATGAGACCTGAACTGACCGATGTTAAACACAGGTTTAATTTATTTTGGCAAAATAAACAGGCTCACCCAGCATTAGTCCAGAAAAATTACGTGAAAAATGATATAAACAGGAAATAATTCCCGGTAAAGCTTTTATTGCTGGAATAACTTTATTGGTACTCCAATATTACTACCCTAAGTTTTTCCCACAAATCTTTGTAAACTGAACCTAAATAGATGAACGTTGTATCATTTTACGCATAATTTAAAGACCTTTAATTTATCTAATTGATATCTTTTTGATTTGATAAGCCCTTTTAGAGTTATTCAAGAAAAGCTGAAAAAACTCCGAAATGTTCTCATTTTGAGGCGCGTAGAAAAATTTCCATAACACAGATTTGGGGGAAAACTTAATGTAGTAATATTGGATACCAATAAATGTATTCCAGCAATAAAATCTGAATTATTTCCTGTTAAAATCATAATTTGCCTGGACTACATCAGGTTGAATTTAATTTAAAATATGTTTACTAAACTTAGTTAAGTTAATTTCAAAACAGATGTAAAGAATTTTTTCATATGATCGAAAGGAATTGAACAAATAGATTAAATCCAGAGTTTTATATTAAATAACACGGATGTTTCGTCACTATATTTGCGACTTCTTCAGCGAGTAATTGTAAAGAAAAATTAATGTCTTTAAGAATAAGAAAAATTGAAATAGATAGAATGTTTCACATAATAATATCAGACAATTGAGTTGAAGAATAAGGTAATATTAACCTAGAATAATTTGTATGTAATTATTATATAATAATTAGTATAATCTTTATAATTGTCTAATTGTACACTGATAAAAATGATGATTTTCTCAAATACGCCGCGTATATGGCCAATCCGCATTTGAGTCAAATAAATTTCAATTGATTCGAGTACACAGTATTTGAGACAACTACATTGAAACATTTGAGTATAGTCCGGTACGATAACTTATAACAGAAATAATCCTTTCAAAACCCATGTATTTGAATGAATGAAATGCAAGATTTATTTAGGCAAACAAGAGATGGAGCTAAATGGGTCAATGGACTCACCAGAAGTAAATATGAATTTGAAATAAACAGTATTTTGAGTTGATGTAAATAAATAATTTTTGCGATTAATTTCATGCATGTTTTTCCCAGAAAGTTTCAAGTGATTATATTAAGATATTTTTGAATTTCGTGAACAAAATACCAGTCGATTACACCTATTTTTGTGACAGAAATACGAATAACTTTAGAATAATTGAATACCATTATTATCACAGTAAATTGATGTAACTTTATATATAAAAGTGTATTTGATTTGTAGTCGCTGAAGAAGTCGCAAATATAGTGACAAAACGTCCGTCTCATTTAATATAAAACTCTGAATTTAATTTCCTATGATCTTATAAACTAATTAAATTATGATTACGATTCCCAAAACAATATTATATAAACAATATTTTGTTCAAAGATGTCGGAAAGTTATTACTTTTTATTGATAATAAATATAAATCTACAATTTATCAAAAGTTTTTCAATGCCCAATTTAACAAAAGAAATTATATCCTTCTGAATTTAAGGTAGTTTTTTCGCGACAATCCACACAACAAGTTTTAGCCGCGTAACCACTCTATACATATGGAGGGTGCTAAAATTTTAGGTTATGTTTTTTAATGTGACTGTACTTTTTACACTACTATATTCTCTTTATGAATGGATTGTTTCGAAGCCATTGATATTATATCTCCTCCACTAAAAATAATCGCCCAAATATGTTTTTTTTTATTTTTTATCAAAACTACGAGGTAAATAATTTCAATTTAATTTTTAAGTTACTCTGAACATATTATTCTAACAAATATTAATTTTTCATCAAGATGGTGAAAGGATGATCCACGATTGGATGTAGGTGTACCCCTCTTTGGAAGTATTTTGGAAGTACTTGGAAATATTTGGAATTACTTGGAAATTTTTGGAAGTAGGTACTTGAAAACATTTTGAAGTACTTGGAAATATTTGAAAGTGTTTGGAAATATTTGGAAGTACTTGGAAATATTTGGAAGTACAAGTGGAAGTAGGTGTACAGCATATTAGGTCGCGGTTCACCCCTCAGTGAAAGTACTTCAATGAAAAAAAATAAAATAATGATCTTTTTCCAACCCTTTCCCAATCTACCATATGTAAAAAATTTCATTTTTAATTGCAATTATTTAATGTTTGGTGTGGTAAATTGTCTTCAAATTTTAACAGTGTATTTATTAATATTTTAATAACTTATAATGACTTACTAGTATATATAGTTTCGAAGACTTCTTGAATTTTTTCACTTGTGAAAGAACTACCTTAATAAAGTAATAAAAATTTAAAAAATTGAATTTTTTTTTTTTAATTTTCATTACTTTATTAAAATACGTTTCACCAAGAACCTACACCAGGGGTCGGCAACCTTTTGAGACGGAAGAGCCAAAATTGACAATTTACAAAATTTCGCAGTTTTCAAAGAGCCACTAACATTTTTGTTTCAATATTATGGTATTTGATTAGGATTACGTATAAAAATTTGATTTTTGATTTAAAATAAATAGCTTTAAATATTATTTTTAAAGTATAATATTTTTTTATGAGTTTTGAAAATAAATTAATATGATTTTAATATTTGCGCATGGAACTGGAGAGCCGCATCTTGACATCGAAAGAGCCGCAGGTTGCCGACCCCTGACCTACACCATTCTCCCTTAAAAATAAAATTCCCACTCAGGGATACTTTTCTACTCCCATTCTTCGAGAGTCCTTTAAAATTTGTAAGTACAAAAGGGGGTCGCGGACCAAAAAGTTTGAGAAATACTGTTCTAGCCACACCAATCAAACTAATAAACTTGACATCATATGGTCAAGTTAAGTCAAAGGAAAATAGTGGAAATGGTGGGGGGGTAGAAGGGGTTGCAGGGCCAACCATTAAATCAACAGAAAATGAAACGAACGCCAACAAAGATAAGAGCCCTTTGATTCACTCTGCCATTAAAAGACTTTCTTTTTCCATCGTCAAAGGAATTTAATCAAAAATTACAACCTCCTAGAGAGGAAAATGCATTAAGGGTAACATTGTTAATTAAAATAAAAATTATTAGACTATTTCATTTGATCATTTCGTATTTCCTAAGATAAACGTTCTAGAAAATTCTCGTCATAAGATCCGGGTATTTTATAAATAAATTTTAATTAAATTGAAGGAAAGAGTTAAACTTTTTCAAATCTCGCGATACCGTGTTTGTAGTTTCGGTGAAATAATAATTATTGCAGTGATTATTTTCAAGATCCAATTTAAAGATTCTATAGTGTTTTAATCTAAGTTAAAATAAGTAAAAAATTATTAATTTTGTACTGGAAAATTATTACTCTTTATTCTTTTTCTTTTATTTATTTAATTTATAATAATTTACATTATTGTTTGTTATGTTTATTAAAATATACCTGGCGACTGGTAGAGAAAAAAACAATTTCACAAAAGAAGTAAATAATTTTACATAATAAATATCTAAAATTGGGATTTAATATTTTCTTACCCAGAGTCAAAGGACCGTTCCTAGAATAATAGAAATTCAGAAATTAATCTCTAGTAGCCTGAAACAGGACTCGACTTGTATTTGGCATTGAACAGGTCTGGGCTTGTATTTGGCGCATCCTTGTAATCCCATAGCTCTAAATAGAGAGAGAGAGAGAGAGAGAGAGATTATTCTATCCGTGGCGACATTTTCTTCGATCAAAATCTAATGAAAGACTCCCTCACCCGCACATTTATTAAATAATAAAAAAAGTGAAAACGTTTTTACCCTAAAGACAGACTACTTTATAAGTAATTAATAATAATAAACTTAGATATAAAATAATCGATGTGATCGATTGGGAGGGGATTGAATATAATATAATAATTAAGTCAGGTCACTACAAGGCCATGAAAATGAAGAAAGAGGAGATTAAACATTAAATAAAAATTATTATTATCATTTTCGTCCATAATTCATTTGAATTTGATATTTATATCTGTAAAAATGGATAAGTAAAATGATTCCGTTCTATTTGTTCTAAACTGTGTTGTCTGATTCTGTTTGTATTGTTTCTGAGACTGTTTATCTAATTATTGTTTATGTGAATGTGCCGAATTTTTTGAATTTCTTGTGGACATTGGTAACAGAGATAAAGAAAAATAATGTATTTTAGACGAATGTGTGATGTAATTGAAACACTGAAGAAGTCGGCAAAGTCGACGAAACTTTGGTGAAAAATAAAAAAATCACACAAAAAGTTATAAAAGTCTCATTAAAGATAAATGAAATTCCAAATTAATATAGACATTAGCTATTAGTTTGAGTTCGGGGATCAGAGCCTAAGTACTTATATTTATAAAAAGCATAGCACTGTTTCGAACCCCGGGTGGTCCTTTTGTCTATAATAATAATTAAAAAAAAATACTTTATTTTCTAATTTAATTTGATTATATTTAATCAAAGCGCACAGAGTGCGCAGGCCAAGTTCGAGCATTGGCTTGGCCGTACACGCTGTACGTATTTACAGGAACCATTTCGACCCCCTGCAGCCTGGAACCCATTTGAGATACAGAGCTGAAATTATACTCATGTAATTATGTAATCCATCTTGAGGAGAGTGCCAAATTTCAATAATATAGATTAAATGGATTCTGAGATACGGACCTGAGAAAATAGCTGATTTTGGCAATGACTCACTGACAGGTCATCAAAACCTATAGGGTACATACTTCCAATCATTCCAGCATCATGAAATTTCGCCTGCTAGTAGAGTTTGTGACACAAACAAAGGAAAAATTCCAAAAATCCAAACATTCTATCTTTCAACTCTTTCAAAATGGGGGGGGGGAATGAAAATTCTAGCCCGTTGGACCAAACTCAACCAAATTTTGTATAAATATTCTGTAGGCCCCCCGAAGGATAGAAATGCAAAAACTAATCACCCGAAATGGGGGGGGGGCAATAATGAAAATTCTAGACCAAACTCAACTTAAATTTTACATAGCGTTTTTCACGTAGATTACAAAAAGAAGAAAATCAAAATATTCTGTTAAAAAACAGACAAAGTTCGAAAAAGTAGTGAAATCTACTGTGCAGCCAAGTTATATTCGCCAAGAATAATTAAGTTGAGAAAATAGTACTTTCAATTAAAAAGCATTCTTTCCATTTTGAATGACAATCTAAATTTATGGATTCTAAATTTTTAATTTAGATTATTTCATGAAACTTGGCTGTTAGGATTTATACTCTAATAAGGGTCAATGAACTAAATTCGTGAACAGCAAAGTTTCATGAAAATAATCTAAATTAAATATTTAGAATCCATAAATTTAGATTGTCATTCAAAATGGAAAGAATGCATTATAAGTACTATTTTTTAAACTTAATTATTCTTGGCGAATATAACTTGGCTGCATAGTAGATTTCACTACTTTATCGAACTTGTCCTGTTTTTTCACAGAATGTTTTGGTTGGGATATTGAGTTAAGATCTCAATAAAATAATTCAAAAAATGACGTTGTCTGCATTTTTGAACCAGAATTTCTAAAGGTAGAAAGCCCAAATCTAATCAGTTTTCCCAATTAGAAAGACAAATACACTACGGTGCGAAAAAATCGAGCCACCTCTTAAACTAACATATTCAATAAATATTGTTGATAATAATTTTTGAATTTTGTAAAAAAATAAGCTGACGTGTTCTGATGTGGCCATCCACTTGAATTTACCATACTGGCCCCTAAAATTATTTATAATCATGTAGGTGGGTTAGATTTTGCATTTTTATGCTTCTGGGGTCCCACTGATTATGTATACAAAATTTGGTTGAGTTTGATAAATGGACAAGATTTTCATTTTTTTGGCCCTACACCCCCCCCCCCCCACCCCACCCCCATTTTGGGCATTTTTTTTTGATTTTTAGACTTCTGGGGTCCCTTTGATTATGTATACAAAATTTGGTAGATTATTAATTTTTAACCCCTCTCAAACCCCCTTAATTTTGGGTCGATATGCACCAAAATCTAATCAGCTCTTAATCTCATTGGACCAAAACTACGTGTCAAATTTGGTTTCAATATTCAAACTAGTTTTTGAGCTAGCTCGTCCACAAAAATTTGGTAACGCACAGACAACCAGACAACCAAACGGACTAGCAGACATTTTGACAAAACAATTATTATCTCGAAAAATATTATTTTTTCGATGTTCACTTATCAGAGCGTTTTTGTAGAGCGAAATGCCATGGTTTTGCTCAATTTTTTTAATCGAAATAGTTTCAGCCGTTTTTGAGATATTTCAAAAAAAAAAATACTTTTTTCATGCACCCTGTATGGTAAAGTAAAAAGTAAAATTATCACGGTCTGCTTGAACTTGAGAAATATTTATTTTGTATATTTTATCTTTCTATCAATGAGGCTTAATTCAAAATGAACCATTTTATTGATATTTCAAATGGAATTTGACCTTTTAATAAAACTTTATTTCAATATAAAGTGATATTGATAAAGTAGGGTAATTTGTAATTGTATTTGTTAATTTAATTTTACTTATTTTTTTTTATAAAATTCAAAAATGATCAACAATATTTAATGAATATGTTAAGTTTAAGAGTTGATAGAACAAATTATATGGTTATTTGTAAAAATTTTAAAAACAATTTGCAATTTAATAAAGTTTAGTTTGGTGGCTCGATTTTTTTGCCCCGCAGTGTATTTTAGCACCAAAACGAACATTCTATAATTTTTCGAAAAATGCCAACAAAAAACAGATATTGAAAAGATTAAAGTTGCGAATTGAGATATTTGGCTGATTCCATTTGTCTTTGAGGCTGGCTGCTCTTGAGTAAGTTTTCGTGAAGGATCTAACGAGGTAAACGTTGCCGATGGCAGCCAATCAGTTGAGTTCAAAATCCAACTGTTCTCTTGATTATGTCACTGCTTGAAACAACTCCCAACTCACAAGGGACAATCAATTTAGTTCGAGATTTAACTGCGCTCTTCTTGATCAGAAATCCGCTCCGTGGCTCTTTTATCTAATCGAGGGAAAAGAAAAATCTCTTTTACTTCGACTTTTTTTCGCTATTTATTTAGAGTTGCCGGATTTGCCAGAGGGATCATAAGTAACTTGTATTTTTGTTTGTTTCTTTTTATAATGTAGCTATATGTGTAATGTGTATATATGTATTTATGAATGTATAATTGTGAATGAAATTAATGATGGCCATACCGGTTATGGATATTATTATTTTTTTACCGACTTCAAAAAAGGAGGTTCTCAATTCGACTGAATTTTTATTTTTGTCTATGTTACCTGTCTATGTTATCTCCGCCAATTGTGAACCGATTTTGATGATTTTTTTTGCCTTGGGTTCAGTCTAGTTTCCGTATGGTCCCGTTTTTTTTTCATTGGCATTGGACATTTTTTGGTATGTTTGTTCAGGCATAACTTGTTTGTTTATGAACCGATTTTAATGATTTTTTTTTAATGGAAAGAAGGTACCTTAGGGGTGGTACCATATTAATTTGATCAAGTTCTGAAGATATGATCAATGACGAAATAACGTAAATCTCCAATTCTTATGAGCAAATAATCGAAATTATAATAAATAAAATCTTTTATAAAAAAAATCTTAAAACATTCATTTAAAACTAGTAAACGTTTTGACAGAATTTCTATATTTATGAATTGAATTTTATTATCATTTTCTGATTCATTCGCCCGACGCTTTTCTTTACAAAATGCATACATGATATTATCACTATTAATAACATCACTAAAAAGGAAAAATAAAAATAATGTTTATAAAAAAATAAAACCGACTTCAAAAAATGTAATTCAACAAATAAAATAATAAGAAATCAAAAATCAAATAAAATGCACTAAAACGTATAAAATAATTATCTAATTTAGTTACAACTAAACGACGAAATATTAACATGAAATCGCTTTTTGAAGTCGGTGCTAAACAAACTATATAAGCGAGTGTACGCCAAACGCACTAAGTAAGATCCGACGAGTTAGATTCATAAAATGTATATGTTTGGCACCGACTTCAAAAACTGATTTCATGTAAATATTTCGTCGTTTAGTTGTAACTAAATTAGATAATTATTTTATACATTTTAGAGCATTTTATTTGATTTTTGATTTCTTATTATTTTATTTGTTGAATTTAATTTTATTGAAGTCTGTTTTATTTTTTTTTTTTATAATATTTTTTTTTATATTGAATTGTAGACCCTGAAGAAAGAGGGACATTTCTCCGAAACTTTGGTTTTTGAGTGAGAAAAAAATGACTGTCCGATAAATCTATTTTATTCGAGATAATTTTTTCCCGTATTATTCATTGTTGATTCATAATAGGTAATAGATTGAAAAAATTAATTATGGATTGTTTCATCAGATAAGTAAAAAGAAATCTTTTACAATAGCGTACAAGTCTGTTAATCAAGTGGACCCGAGTTCGAATCCAACCCGCGGCAACCGGCTAAAATCTGTTCCCTAGATAGAAGACCAAATTTAAAAATTATAGTATCTTAAATTGGCTGATGGCTAGAAAGGCCGAAAAGCCAAAAAAAAATCTTTTACAAAACAATCTTCAAACGTTTCGGTATAATTTCTGCCTTTATCAATGTAATTTAGAATTATGAATCGTAAAAAAAAGTTGCTCTGTCTAATGAATATAAAGCAACAAATATTTTGAATATAGACAATGATACAAATTGTGTTGATCATAAAATTAACTTGAATACAAATAAAAAATATAAAAATATATTTTTTGTAAAAATTTTTGATATATATTAAAAAAACAGTAGGTACAAAAGTATCTGTGCTTTTGTTAATTTAATTTTTTTCGTTTAAATTTTCGATCGTTTCTAAAATTAATATTTTTTCTAAATTCCTTTCTTAATCAGCATAAAAAATGTGTGACCATAAAAAAAGTTCCGATACAAAAAATCTTTATCACGAAAAAAATATTTTCTTCAAAATATATTTCTATTTAATGGGTATTAATGTAAATTAAATAATATAAATTATATCTAGGGAGTATAGTGTGGAGATAAAAGTAAATAAATATTATATGCAATATTCATTTACTATGAGTTAAGGACGAAGAATCCTTAACTCAAAGTAAATGAATATTGCATATAATATTTATTTACTTTTATCTTTATTAAAGATGTTTCACCTTGCACCAACACCACAATCTCTACTAATTAGTATAGGGTGGTATGATAAAGTCACGTGGTGTGTTCATTTTTTTTTTAATTTATCTAAATTGTTGGTTAAGCCGATAATCGAAATAATATTAATAGAATAAAGCTAAATTATTAATAGAAACTAGCATTTCTTACCCCTAAGGCGCCCATAGTGTCCCACTGCTTAGCTAAGGTGTTGTCCCTTCGGAACTCCCAAGCGAAATGAAAGCAATTCTTTCATCGGCTCGCTTATCAGGCTAACGGGAATTTATTCCAGCGAGGACACCACTAGATGGATTTCTTATACAAATTACTAAATGCTAAATTTCGCTTATTTTTTGGAAGAAATAAGTAGTCAACAAATCCTTCAACAAAATATTTGTTGTAAGCACAACAACACATATTGTTTTGATGTATAGAAAAATTATAAATAAATGGCGATAATTAAAATTAAACAAAATACACAATTCTAATAAGGTTGAATAATTTCAAGAACATCTTTTTCAAGTCTCGGTATGCTCTATGTACCTGTCTCGAATACGGCTCTCATCTGTGGAGAGGGGCCTCAAAATACTCTCTTGCTACCCTGGATGCAATTCAGAAACGAGCCGTCAGGCTAATTGACGATTCTACCCTCACCGAATCCCTCGACTCGCTGGCTCATCGAAGAGATGTCTCTGCCCTTTCCCTTTTCTATAGATACTATCACGGCAGGTGCTCTGATGAGATAAAATCAATAATTCCCCCAAAGCATGCTTTGCACGTAGCACGCGTTTTGCCGACTCCCAACACTCTTTCGCGGTTAAATTAGAAAAGTGCCGGACGACTTCATTCGCCAATACATATATCCCCATGACTTCAAGGAACTGGAACTCTCTTCCAGCCTCTATCTTTCCCAGCACCTATAATCTTCAAACCTTCAAAACCGGAGTGCATAGACACCTACGTCTACACCCTCTCACTTAATCAACTTTCTCTTCTCTTCGGTAATGCAAGGGTCTTTCGAGATCCATAGGGGCTGCATCTTTACTGGTCCACCCCTTCTTGCATTCGATTGCATTAAAAAAAAAAAAAAAAAAAAAAACTTTTAAAATCCACTTATTAGCGAAATGCTTTAACTAGAATGCTGAAACTTTCAAATAGAATATGTAACTTATTGGAGAATTGATAGAAATAATAAATAATAGATCATATAAATTCTGTATAAAATTCTTATCCTCTTAATATCTGAAGTTTCAGAAGATTCTCGCTCTTTCTTCAGGGCTTCAGGGTCAGTGAATGAAGCTTGTTATATTTCCTTTTTGTCCCCTTGGTTATAAGTTACAAGTAGAGGCCGAATTTTTATCCAATTATATATTTGGTTTGGGGAATCGGGTTCGCCGAGCTGGCTAAGACGCTGGTCCCGCTTCAGCATCGTTGATGACGATGTTCAAGCGGGAGGCCCGGGTTCGAGCCTGGCTAACATATAATATTTCGACGGGCTAAAACTCGGCTCCCTCACTATCCCTACTACTAAAACTTTTACTGATGTCCTGTCTAAATTGGCTTTGTTCCCGGTGACAATAAAAAAAAAAAAAATAAAAATAGTTTGCCTGTTTTTAATTTAAATCAATTGACCTAATATCTTTCTGAATTAGTGCATTTAGACGCAATTAAACCCATTTTTATTTTGCTATTACGATAAAACAAATTCACCTATATCCAATCGGGTATTTGAACCCATGAGAAATATTTGCATATACTTGAATATTTTGATAAAAATAAATTTTTATTTGAATTATTTTTATTTTTACTTTATCCAATGCAAAGCATGGGTAAAGTATTGTAATCGCTCTCGGGGCAAGCGTGGCTTCAAAGGGTCCTCAGGTAAAGACTACGGAACCCATGGACTCAATTAAAGTCACAAATTGTAGTATTCAATTAGGTTGAATATTAGCACGTGACGGTTTTGCCAAAAATTACATGGGGTCTCGTCGAGAGGCCAAAAAGTGCGATTTTTTCATTTAGTGCGTGCGTATGGATGTATGGATGTATGTTATCGCTTTTTTGGCCCACGATTTTTTCCACACCGTTGCACCGATTGAAATGAAATTGAAAACCTACCATTAGTTTAACAAAATGAAGCGCTGATTAGTTTTTGGTACATATCGGCCCACAAACATTAGTACTTTATTTCAGTACTTTTTTAGTTTTTTCTAAATATCTTGAAAATGACTTAACCAATTTTGATGAAATTTAATATCCTAATTAAGTACCTTGGGGACCACAAAAAAGGTTAAATAAAGTTTTTAGTAAAATTATATTTTAAAGTACTTTACTCTAGAGTAAGATTGTACTTTTTTTAATTTTTAAAATTCTTTAAAATTTATTCATTTGATCGTTTTAATATAGCTCATTTAGCCTTGCTTAAGTAAGAATGGATAGGCTTCTCTCTGTGAAATGCTAAAAATTTGGGAGGAATTTTTATGAGTAACCATAGCAACTGCGTTGTTTTCTTATCCGTTACCTTTGCTGAAGACAGAGAAATCGATTTTAAACCAAAAATAGCGATTGATTCTCATCTAGTACTTGAGGAATAATCATTCTATATTGGATTTTTGACGTTTCGGTTTTTATTAGTAACCATTGCTGAAGACATAGAGAAATCGACTTTAAACCAAAAATAGCGATTGATTCTCATCTAGTACTTGAGGAATAATCATTCTATATTGGATTTTTGACGTTTCGGTTTTTATTAGTAACCATTGCTGAAGACATAGAGAAATCGACTTTAAACCAAAAATAGCGATTGATTCTCATCTAGTACTTGAGGAATAATCATTCTATATTGGATTTTTGACGTTTCGGTTTTTATTAGTAACCATTGCTGAAGACATGGAGGAATCGACTTTAAACCAAAAATAGCGATTGATTCTCATCTAGTACTTGAGGAATAATCATTCTATATTGGATTTTTGACGTTTCGGTTTTTATTGGTAACCATTGCTGGAGACATGGAGGAATCGACTTAAAATCAAAAATAGCGATTGATTCTCATCTAATACTTGAGGAATAACAATTCTACATTAGGTTTTTGACGTTTCGATTATTATTGGTAACCATTGCTGAGGACATGGAGGAATCGACTTAAAATCAAAAATAACGATCGATTCTTATCTAATACTAGAGGAATAACCTTATTGCATTCCATTTTTGATGTTTTGACTATTAATGGAAACCTCTACTGAAAATGTAGAAGAATCGACTTAAAATCAAAAAGACTAAATTCTTTTTTGGTAAACAACTCAAGCAATCAAAAATAGCGATTGATTCTCATCTAATACTTGAGGAATAACAATTCTACATTAGGTTTTTGACGTTTCGATTATTATTGGTAACCATTGCTGAGGACATGGAGGAATCGACTTAAAATCAAAAATAACGATCGAGCTTGAGTTGTTTACCATAAAAGAATTTAGTCTTTTTGATTTTAAGTCGATTCTTCTACATTTTCAGTAGAGGTTTCCATTAATAGTCAAAACATCAAAAATGGAATGCAATAAGGTTATTCCTCTAGTATTAGATAAGAATCGATCGTTATTTTTGATTTTAAGTCGTTTCCTCCATGTCTTCAGCAATGGTTACCAATAATAATCGAAACGTCAAAAACCTAATGTAGAATTGTTATTCCTCAAGTATTAGATGAGAATCAATCGCTATTTTTGATTTTAAGTCGATTCCTCTATGTCTTCAGCAATGGTTACAATAATAACCGAAATGTCAAAAATCCAATGTAGAATGGTTATTCCTCGACTCTTAAATGAGAATTATTTTTGAATTAATTTCAATATGAACTACAAATTTCAAGTGATATCTGATTAATAATAAAGGAACAAACATATTAATATTTCAAATGAATTTGGATAAAGTTTAGCAACGATCCGTTGCAGTTTATTTTATTTATATTAAATCAATTTTAATTTAGAAATAAATGCTTGGGTTGAAATTTTTTCAATGTTTCTTTATTTTAAATTACTTTTATACTCAAGTGCCAAATTATCTAAAAATTATCTAAAATTTCGTGATTAGAAAAGTCAGCTAGCCATTCAACTAATCTGAGACAAAATTTTGACTTTTATTTTTATCTAAAATTTTGGGATTTGACTTTTCTAATCGGGGTTTTATTCCTATTATTGAACAGCTTAAAAACTATAACCTTTCCGATTTTGAACGTACAGTCTATCTATTATTATAGTAAGTGTATTCCCCATATTGGAACTAAACCATATATGATAATTTGACAAAAATTTGTTTTTCTTACATAATTGTGCTGAGAATGGATAATAATTGAATACAAAAAAGCCAACTACCCAATATGTAAGAATTTTAAATAAATATACTATATCCCTCTAGGTTAGTTGGTTGCGGTTTTTGGCCATTGAACCGATTTCCGACCAAAGCTACATTTTATATTAATTTATACCAACTTTTAAACATTAGATTTTAGATAGAAAGCAAACGATATGTATGCAAATCTTTCTAGTTAAATGAATATGACGTTCAACTAACTCATCTAGAAAATGAAATTGGAATTTCCAAACTCTCAATAACTTTTTACGCTTTTTTGATTTTTTTTCCCTTGGGGGAATATTTTTGAATAAAATCTTTTTAAGAATGAATGAAGCTGTTTTTTTTTTTTAATAAGATATTAAATTTGTTATTAAAAATTTAAAACATCCAAACTTGAGAAGCACAAAATTAAGAGTACGAGCTACAAGTCGGATAAATATAAGTAAAGTATAAATTGTAACTTTTGTAACTTCACTAATTAGAATCCGTTTTACTTTTGTACGAAACCGTAAAATTTGGAGAAAAAAAACCGCCTGTACAAGACTTGGTATATTGTCAGTAAATTTGATTGAATGGACAATTTTTTCAATGAGGAAGATTTTGAGCTAGAAATCTGAAACTTAGCACAAAGATTTAACTTGACCCAGGCCCGATTCTATAACTGGGAAAAATGGGCATATGCCCAGGGGGTCGAGGGTTTTGGGGGATAAAGGGGGCGCAAGAGAATAGAGAAGATTGGGTGGGGGGCACTTGTTTAATTTGCCCATAGCGCCACGTGGGTTAAAAAGGGCCCTGACTTAACCATAGAAACCGTAGAAACAAATTGCTGCTTAATCGTTCAAGAGATTTACAAAAAAAGATTTGATTTTGCGGAGTTTGAAAATCTAGGCCCTTGTACCAAACTCAACCAAATTTTGTATACATAATCAGTGGGACCCCAGAAGAGTAAAAATGCAAAAACTAACCACCCAAAATTGGAGGGGAGGGGTCAAAAAATTAAAAAACTAGACCCTTGTACCAAACTAAATTTTGTATACATAATCAGTGGGTCCCCAGAAGTCTAAAAATGCTAAAACTACCCCCGCCCCCTACATGATTATAAATAATTTTATTAAATATTAAATATAAGTGAGGGGCCAGGTTGTATGGTAAAGTCAAGTGAATGGCCACATCAGAACGTGTCAGTTTATTTTTTATGGCATTTTTCTAACTAACGTACTAATAGATATTTTGACAAAATAATTAATATTTAGTAAAATATAATTTTTTCGATGTTTATTCTTTAAGACTTTTTTGTAGACCAAAACGGCATAGTTTCGCTCAATTTTTTTTATCAAAATAGTTTAAGCCGTTTTTTAGATATTTTTAAAAAACGAAACAAAAAAACCACTTTTTTCATGCAGGATTATCATACTTGACCATACCCTGGATGGTTTGTAAAAAAATATATAATAAATAAATAAATAAAATGAGGTTTAGATTTTTCACGTTTCGTATTATTTAGATTATTTATTACATGCATTCAAGATCCGATCAACTGTGCATTTATGCGAATAACTTAAGCGTCGCGTCGGATAAATCTTCCCCTATTGATTAGATTTTCGATCGGTTTTCTCTATTGACAATAAACATGGTGTGGTGTTTCGATAGCAAAAGGAATGTTTATGGGAAACAAAAAGACCCCCTGTTCATTTTGAAGCACCCCCCCCCCACACTCTTCTATACACTCTCTCTTTCACTCTTTATACCCATGTGTAATTAATCTTTGAATATATTAGACTACAAAACATACTATCCTGACCACATTGTATCCCGAGGTATGGTGTTGTTGTTGTTTTTGGTTAAAAGGGCTTGAAATTAAAAATCTCCATTGGTTACAATAAATACTATGAATTGGACAGAACGGGTTGGGGTTAATTGGCCTCCATAGAACTGGAAATATTTTCTTTTCCATATATATATATAAACGGTATATATATTTTCCAAAACAATTTTTTCTCTCTGAAATTAGCTCGAATAAAAATAAAATAGCAATATTATTTATAAATTGAAACGGGAAATATGCATAGATCATTTATTATATTCATATTGAATGAAAATCAACAAATAAATAAATATATATATATATATACCTATAAAATTAATAAATAAACAGTGTAATTACATTGGATGTAATTTTTAATTTAAAATTAAAATATAATTATATTTTGTTAATCAAAAATATACACAAGTGAATAAAGTTTAAATAATTTTCAATTTATTTATTTTTTTTGTTAAGTGCTTTTTTTAATCTCGTTGATATTTTTTTTTTTTTTTAATCATTGACAATTTAGGAAAATAATATTGGAATGTATATATGTTTATTAATATTTGTATTCAACCCATGCTTTTTATCTGCCCTATTTGGATAAACAGATAAGATCATAGGTTATTTTTTTTAATGAAAGGGATACAAACATATGCAATATCTATAAAATACTAAAAAGAGAGAGTGAACTATCCCTTGGAATAGTAAAAGTATGAAACAGAAAATACATCAGCATTTTGGCTTAAAAAAATACTAAATGTGGTATCACTCGTGTCCATAATAAATATTTTTGTATCAGGAATAGTAGGAAACTGGACAAAATAATCAAAAACACAGAGCTTTCATCAAATGAGCCAGACGTTTCGCCAATTTATTTTGACTTCCTCAGTGGCCCATTTAATGAACAACAAAAAATAATTTTTCAATTGTTAAAAAAAGTACAAGATTATTGATTCATTGGAGCCAGAAATGTATTGAAAAAATTTGGTAACTTATTAACATACTAACGTACTAACAGACATTTTGATAAAACAATTATCGAAAAATATAATTTTTTCGATGTTCACTTATTAGAGCTTTTTTGTAGACCGAAATGCCATACTTTTGCCCAATTTCTTTGATAAATATAGTTTCAGCCGTTTTTGGGATATTTCGAAAAAAAAGAAGAAAAAAAACACTTTTTCCTTTCATGATTATAATACTTGACCATACCCTCTATGGTAAGGTAGAAAAGATTAATGATATTTTGTCGAATAATGAAATTGTTTTTTGACAAATAGTGGTTAAATGGGCCACTGAGGAGGTCAAAATAAATTGACGAAACGTCTGGCCAATTTGATAAAAACTCTGTGTTTTTTTATTTTTCGTCAAGTTACTTACTATTCCTGATACAAAACTACACTACAGTGCAAAAAACCAACCACTAATAAAAACCTTTTTAAATAGCAAATTATTTTTAAAATTTTTACAAATATTGATATAATTTGTTCCATTAACACTTAAACTAACATATTCAATAAATATTGTTGATAATTTTTGAATTTTATAAAAAAAATAAGTAAAATTAAATTAAAAGATACAATTACAAATTATCATACTTTCTCAATATTTCTTTAAATTTAAATCATTATCATTAAAAAAAAAAAAAGGTTTTAATAAAAGATCAAATTCCATTTGAAATATCATTAAAATGAATAATTTCGAATTAAGAATCATTGATAGAAAGATAAAATAATTATATACAAAATTGATATTTCTAAAGTTCAAGCAATTCAAATTGTGTCCTAATTAATCAAGGGCTAAGTCAACAACAAGTGTCAAGTACACTACTTGCAATAAGCAATAATTTCAATAATGTATGGTTCCTTGTAAAAAAATTAAAAATGATTTTATTTTTAATTTTAGTTATTATTAGTGGCTCGATTTTTTTGCACTTAGTGTATTGAAGAAATTTCTTCTGTCAAAAAAATGTTTGATGTTTCTTTAAAAAATATATTTATTACACACATATAAACAAGTATTTATTTATTTATTCACTTAATGATGCTCTGAGCTTACTCACCTCTTAGAGGAGAAAATTCAGAAGAAACATTTGGAGTACAACTGATATCTTTTTGAACAAGATACGTTATTACACGTGGTTATATTCCACAACCGGGCCGACTGACAATAAAGGATCTACTGGCCAACTCAGACCGGTGTGCGGGGATACGAATGAGACCCTATCAGCTCTCAATGAGCGATCATGTACCGACGACCTAAGGGTGAACATATTCAACATGTATCTGGGTTGGAGTAGGGCGAATGTACTAAAGATGACTTTACTCAGTATGTAGAGGAGCCTCGAGGAAACATGGGAAAACACGTCATATCGTGTAATGCCCATAATGAATTTCAGAGATATAATATTACACTAATATTACCATGATTCTATTTTATTAATATGTAGGTACCTGGAGCCAACAAGCGATGCACGGTAACCAAATTTAAAAAAAATACAAATATTTATAATACACGCCCCTTGGACCCCCCTCCCCGAAACCCCGAACCTACACTATTCTCTGAAATACTAAAATAATTTGGAACATTTGAGTATATTGTAAAATAATAATAGTGGAATATAGCAAGAATATTTCTCAGCATTATTACTTATTATTAAAATAGTATCATTGTAATATTAGTGTAATATTATTGTTATAGCATAGCTGTTAAATTTGTAAAAAATAAATTTTCGAAAATGAAAAAATATAATTTAATCAGAAAGTAATGGAAGGCAGCCCAGGGGTAATGAAGAAAGAACAAATTATCACATTTCCAAATAAGATGTATTTATTGGATTGGATTAAGCCAACGTTTCGGAGGGTTCTTCCCTCTTTCTTCAGGGTTTTAAATGGGAAACAAACAAGATTCTTCGTTCCGCTCTCCTTCAATTTTTTCCTTCCTTATCAGAAGCATTAAAATAGAATTTTTTCCCTTAATTAAAGGAAAAAATTCTATTTTAAATGCTTCTGCTAAGGAAGGAAAAAATTGAATGAGAGCGGAACGAAGCATCTTGTTTGTTTCCCCTTTGAACCCCTGAAAAAGAAGGCAAGAATCCTCCGAAAGGTTGGTTTAATCCAATCCAATAAATACACCTTATTTGTAAATGTGATAATTTGTTCTTTCTTCATTACCCCCGGGCTGCCTTCCATTACTTTCAGCTGAAAATTCTATCAGTCCGTCTCACTCCAAAGAGAAAATTTCCTTCAAATATTTAATTTAATTAAATATTTACAAAAAATATTTATATTTATATAAATTAATTTCAATTTATATGTATATTTTTAAAAAGCATAAATATTTACATTTATAATACATCAAGCAGAAAAACCAATGATTTATTTCTGACATTTTTAACTTCCATGATTCGCCTGTCAAATATGCAACCAAGTCGACAGTTCTGGTTCGTGAATATCTAACCTGCAGGCGTCGTCGTAAAACGTTGATTATGACATTTCTTGATACTTCAAAATGAATAAATAGTAAATTATAAAAATTATTACAATGACGAGGAATATGTAAAAAATATTAATAGATTTAATTTTTATTAAAGTTTGTATTTTTGGAATTATTATTTGAGTTTAGCTTAGTTTCACATTTACTAATATCGTAAAACAAATACGAAAAAATAAAATGTTATATATGAATATTTTCATATTGATATATGTTTACATCAAGCAGAGAAGAACCTTATTGATTTTTGGTAATGACTTTTATTTTTTTAGTTATTTTGAATTGATTTTTATCGTTAACAGATGTTTAAAATAAATAATTAGTATTTTAGTTTGTTGAAAGTAAACCAAAACAAAAAAAAATCGAAAACCGAAAAAAATAGTAAATATCATAGCCTCACTATCAACCCGGTCTTCAAATTTTGTAGAATGAAGAGAAGTTTAAAATAAATAATTATCAACAAATTCGAACAGTACATACAGTTTTAAAAACAAGATTAAAATTTTCAAACGCAAAAATTGCATATAAAAACTCTCAAGGTAGGTGTTTCGAGACAATACTAGCAAAAAGTTAATGCTAGAGTATATAGAACAGAGAATAAGGATTCATAATTCATAAGCCCAAAACTTTTTGCTGTTTATGTACCGATTCTAGCCAATCCCGTGCTCGTTTGACAAATCTGGCACCATTGTAAGAGATTGAATATTTTTATATTAAAATGACAGATAAAATACATTTTAAATTTTTATAAAAATCATTTTGTTATTTTTTAACAAATGTAATCAACGCCTACGTTACATCTTATGAAAATTATAATTTTGAAAAAATCTAGCGCATGCGCGCTTTGTACATCTTTCGCTGGTTAAATAAATGCGCTGTTGCCAAATTGTTTTTAGTGTACTTTTTTTTATAAATTTTTCATTATTTATTCATTATTATCTTAAACTGTGTTGTAACTATGAATCAAAATTGGCTTAAAATATTTATTGGTTATTGTTTAACGTTGGTTTAGTTTTTTATAAAAATGTAAGAAGGGTTTCTTAATTATAATTAAATTTCTATGTAAATTTTCCGATATCCCGTATAGTGCAATGTATAAGAGTCTGAAAAACTCTATTTTTGAAATTTAATATCTCCGGAACTATATTGGTCATAAATTTCGTTTTGCCACCCACCAATCGATGCAGAAGAATTTAAATAATAATCTTTCTAAATTTCAAAAAAATCCTAAGAAAACCCATTTGGCGGAACAACCACCTTAAATAAATTTTTTGTATTTTTTTCTAAAAAGTATGTAAAAAAACAAAAATTTCGAAAAAAAAAATTGAATTTGGAACATTGTTGAAGAAGTTATGAGCGAAAAACTGAAATTCGATATCTTTTAAACCGGTGATCAAAAATTTACCAGGAAGAGTTTTTTGATGGGTATTAAAAAATGTCAAAAAATGAAGGAAATCAAAAATTAAAATTTTTCAAACCGTCCGATTTTGTGTGAAATGCCCCAAATATTATTTCGTCTTATCTCAGAAGTGGCTGTTTCGTTGGATGTGAAGTTGTTGTCCCGTGGGCAAGAACCAAAAACCAGCCCCTTGCAGAAGGGAGGTTTGTGTTGTTTATTATTTATGCAGCAGGGTCTTATGTCCCAGCAAGAATGAGTTGATCAAACTTTAATCAAATGTACTCGTTTATGAGAGGTTGACAATGGCAGCCCTTATCGCCCTTATCAGCTATCCCAAGGCCCTCTTGACACGGAAGAACAAGGGGCAACTTGCCAACGCCGGCTCTTGACGTTAAGAGCTTTATTATTATTTAAACCATAAATGGGGGGGGGGGTCAAATAATGGACATTTGGCCGAGGACAGATTTGGGATTTGCCACCCGACCCCCCAGCATTAGCTGACCAATGAAAAGCCATCTTACTAATTACATTTAGAAATGAGAAATAAAATTCAAATCAAATCATATCAGCGCTGATGTCCATTCCAAAAAGTGTTATACTTTCCTTTAATTACATTGAAATCCCCTATTCGAATGGAATTATTTCGATGATAATTTTAATTATCAATTATTTCGTGAAAGCTTCGGATTATCATTTTAGGAAAATACAAACGAAAAAAAATAATTGGCTGGTACATTTCGATGGATTATTATTTTAATCACCAGCCGAAATTGAACTCAAAAGAAAATTTAGAATTGGTGTAGGGGATGAAATTCAGTCGAAAATTAACTGATTCAAGCCCAGAGGATTTTTATTTGTTCAGATTAACACACCAATTAACGATAAAATTAAAATTCATGTAGTTCAATATTCTTGATTGTTAAAATCTTTATGTACATGTTTTTTACTTTACCATACAGGTTATGGTCTAGTATTGTAATGGTGGATGAAAAAGTGTTTTTGCATCGTTTTTTTCTAAATATCTCCAAAAGGGGCCATTAGACATGATCGTTAAATATTAAATTTTTTCCGACGCCCCCTAAAAAGCTTCTTTTTGGTGAAAACCCCGGAGGTAATATTTTTTTTAACAATACGTGCCAAGATTTGTAAGAAGTATATTGAATCCAGATGAGTTTTGCTTTACTATTGTTGCTCTTGTTGCTTATTAAGCTATAATGGCAGCATTAATTTGTTTTTTAATAATTCTAAATTTTAAGAAATAAGCAATTTAATTTGTTATTATATCTTTTAATTTTCTTTTAAAAGACGACCTAAGTTCATTTTTTTGGAGTACCTACAAATAAATATAACAAATGATTATTAACCAAACTTGAAAAAACATAAAGGATGGTAACAACACTTTATAGTCAATGATTTGTACAGTACAACCAAGAGAAATTTCGGAACATATTTCTTATAGAAACTATAGACGTATGAAAGCGTCGGTAATTTATATAGATAGGTAATAATTGTATATTAACCTGCTAGTTAACTTACCAATAGGAAATTTACTTGGGAAATTAGTTCAAATTTATTGATGAAAACAATGATAATAATAATGTAAAATTGTTAATAATATCCAATTATCAAAAAATTATTATAATTGCAAATTTAATGAGAAATTTAAAAAAAAATCATGGTATTACCAAAAAAAATAATTTTTAAGAAAAAAATAAAAACCGACTTCAAAAAATTAAATGCAACAAATAAAATACACTAAAAGGTATAAAATAATTATTATCTTATTTAGTTACAACTAAACGACGAAATATTAACATGAAATTACTTTTTGATGTCGGTGCCAAACTAACTATACCTATAAGCGAGCATACCCTCCAAACGTACTAAGATCCGTCGAGTGCGATTCATAAAAGGTATATGTTTGGCACCAACTTCAAAAAGTAATTTCATGTTAATATTTCGTGGTTTAGTTGTAACTAAATAAGATAATAATTATTTTATACCTTTTAGTGTATTTTATTTGTTGCATTTAATTTTTTGAAGTCGGTATTTAATTTTTTCTTAAAAATTATTTTTATTTTTCTCTTTTTAGTGATGTTATTAATAGTGATGATATCATCAGAACTTGACAAAATTAATATGACACCATCCCTAAGACACCCCCTTTCGGATAAAAAAAGAACCATCGAAATCGGTTCATAAACAAAGAGGTTAGGTCTAAACAAACTTAATAAAAAAGGTCTAATACATATGAAAAAAAAACGAAATAAAATGGGACCAATCGGAAGCTAGACTGGACATAATGCAAAAAAAATCTTCAAAATCGGTTGACAATTGGCGGAGATATGAGGTAACATAGGCACAAAAAAAAAAAAAATCAGTCGAATAGAGAACCTCCTCCTTTTTTGAAGTCGGTTAAAAATGAGCTTAGATCGTCTTGCGGCACGATTTAATTAAAAAATTTTACCTAGGGGTTTTTCGTCAAAAGGAAGCTTTTTAGGGGACGTAGGGAAAAATGTAATTTTTAACGTCCAGTTTAATGGCCATTCAATAAATTGCGTAAGATGTTTGGGGGGCTGACTAAATATTATAAGTTCTTATACGATGGGGTAGCGGGGAGAATCTGATCTTTCGTAAGTTTTTTTTAGTAAAAATCAATATCATTTAAACAATTAAATTCAGGGACATCACTGAAAAAAGGATCGGCCAGGCCAATATCTCTCCAGAAGAAATCAATCATTCGTTCATTTGTATTATATTTATGTCATAATAAATAGTACCTGGAGGCACCGAGCGATGCTCGGTAACTTCTTCCTTCAGTTAAAAGCTTTATTTTAATATTATTTTTAAATTAATTTAAAATTCTGATAAAAAGGTCGATTTTTATTTGAGAGCCGCTTTCAAATTAAAAAAAATACAAAAATATATAATATTCGCCCACTGTACCCCCCCCCCCTCCACCTCCACCCCGCTCGACCCCACCCCCCGAAACCTCGCCCTACCCCCGAATCACCCACCACTACACCCCACCTCCTGCACCTGTTTTGATTCAACCATATGATTCATTTTTATTCATCCAATTGTTAATAAATAAAACCTATCAAAATGTGTTATTTTTTCAGAAAATTGAGACCTGCTCTTGATTATTTTTTATTCTATTAAATAAATAAAGTTCATTATAAAAGCAATTATAAAACGTTTATTAATATTTCTAACGTTTAGGGACAACAAAATATGTTAAAATCCACAATCACAATACTTCTTCAAGGCATTTGAGAATAAAGGATTTACCCGACCCATTGTCTGCCTGAGCACAAAAGGAAAAGGGAAACCTTTTTTTAAAACCCTAAGAATGGGATTTGTCTACCTGAGAATAATTAATTTGATTACGAAAAAACCCATCAAAAACAATTTTGTCAAAGATGAGACCGTGGCAGATCGAATTGTCACCCCAAAAACCCACTAACCCGTGAATTTCATCAAAATCGGTAAAGCCGTTTTCAAAATATAACCAAGATACAAATATACAAACAAATATATATACAAACAAATAAATATACAATTTTTGCTCGTTTAATAAGAGTAGATATATATATAATATTTATATATTTTATCGAAAAATACTTTGCTTTATTAATAAAAATGTATTAATATAATTAAATGAAGTGAAATTGTAATAAAGAATATTTTTTAATTAAACGTCGTTTATTTTGTAAATATTTTCATTCCGTACAAAAATTTATTACTAAGGGATAGGGGGAAGTAATCAAAATCTTATGCCTTACACAGGAGGGTTGAACTAGCCACAAAAATGCCTTACGTAATTTATTAATGACCCCAAACGGTTGAAACTATCTTGTTTAAAAAAATAAAGCGAAACCATGACGTTTTGGTCTACAAAAAAAGTTCTATTGAGTGAACATTGAAAAAATTATATTTTACGAGAAATTAGTTATTTTATTCAAAATGTCAGTTAGTTAGTACGTTACCAAATTTTCGTATACGCTCTAGCTCAAAAACTAGTGTGAATATCAAAATTTCACCAATATTCAATATTTATTTAATATAAAACTGAAGAGTGAATGGAAGGTAGTCCAAGCATAAAAAAAAAGATCTATAGGTACTTAATAATCGGCTTGCGCGACGACGTCGAAGAGATAATTTTTAATTTTAAAACCCACTAATAGTTTATGACAAATAAAATTAATTAAAATTAGTAAATTTAAATTATTAATTTAAAAGCCCCAGTGGAGTCCAGAGGGCTTCGGAGCAGATTAATTTGTATTGGTGTTTTAGGTGCAAGATCGTTATTAGCACCTCCACATAGAAAAAACTATAAAAAAACTTTTCTAAATAAAAATATGATTTCGAATAAAATGAGATTTAATGGGAACGTATCTTTTTACACTTAGGAACCGAGGTTTTGGATGATCTTACCACTTTATTTGGCTTATAAAGGTCAATCAAGTAACCATGTAACAAATATTTAATTTATTTTATAGCTATAAATTTAATTTTTATCTCGATTGCTCTTTCTTATTAGTTTTTTAAAGATAAAAAGATAAAAAAACAATTCGTCTTATGGGTGTCTTCAAAAATTACAAAATGTATTTTATATTATTTCTCGAATAAAGTAGATTTCTTGGATATTCTTTTTTTCATCACTCAAAAACCAATGTTTCGGAGGATTTTCTCTCCTTCTTCAGGGTTTAAAAGAGGTCATTGAGGGCAAAATAGAAGATTATTTAATTAATCAATTAAAGTAACGAAAACTTTTGAAATTTTTTTTAGAAAATTTTTAAAATATAAATACTTGGTGTGTTTCACATAAATTAAAAACATTTTCTTTACTTTATTTAAAAAGCTTCACCAAGAACCTACACCATTCTCCCTTAAGAAAATTAATTAATTAAGGAAAAAGAAAAATCCATTCTTTAAAAATTTGATTGATGACTCTATTGAGAAAGGATACACTTCGAGCATTGCTAGAAGAGAAGGGAGAAATACCTTCTATTTTTCCCTCAATGACCCCTTTTAAATCCTGAAGAAGGAGGGAAAATACTTCGAAACATTAGTTTTTGAGTGATAAAATAATTTTTATAAAACAAAATAAAACCGACTTAAAAAAAATTAAATGCAACAAATCAAATAATAAGAACTTAAAAATCAAATAAAATACACTAAAAGGTATAAAATAATTATCTTATTTAGTTACAACTAAACGACGAAACATTTACATGAAATTACTTTTTGAAGTCGGTGCCAAACAAACTATACCTATAAGCGAACGTACCCTCCAAACGTACTAAGTAAGATCCGTCGAGTGCGATTCATTAAATGTATATGTTTGCACCGACTTCAAAAAGTGATTTCATGTAAAAATTTCGTCGTTTAGTTGTAACAAAATAAGATAATTATTTTATATCTTTTAGTGTATTTTTTTTATTTTTAAGTTCTTATTATTTTATTTGTTGCATTTAATTTTTTGAAGTCGGTTTTATTTTTTTATTTTTATAAAAATTATTTTTTATTTTTCTCTTTTTAGTGATGTTATTAATAGTGACTTAAGATAATACTTTCTCGTAAGAGAAAGCGTCGGGCTAATGAATCAGAAAATGCTAATAAAATTCAATTCATAAATATAGAAATTCTCTCGAAACGTTTGCGGGTTTTAAATGAATGTTTTAAGATTTTATTTATTATAATTTCGATTATTTGGTCATAAGAATTGGAGATTTACGTTATTTCGTCATAGATCATATCTTCAGAACATGACCAAATTAATATGGTACCCTCTTTCCAATAAAAAAAGAATCATTGAAATCGGTTGATAAACAAAGAAGTTATGCCTGAACAAACATATCAAAAAAGGTCTAATAATACTAATAAAAAAAAAGCGGGACCAATCGGAAGCTAGACTGAACCCAATTAAAAAAAACAAACAATCAAAATCGGTTCACAATTGGCGGAGATATGAGGTAACATAGATACAAAAAAAAATCAGTCGAATAGAGAACCTCCTTCTTTTTTGAAGTCGGTTAAAAAATGAATATCAATAAATCTACTTCATTCGAAAGAATTTTTTTCACTATCCTTGGGCTGCCTTTCAATCACTTAAAAATTAAAATTTCTCCCAGTCCGCGTCGCTCTCTGAAGAGAAAATTTCTTCTGATGTATTTTATATGTTTACAGTTTTGATTGCATTTTTTTATCAAATCTTGGTGGGAAAGAGAGAGGCGTTGGCGGTGGCCAATAAAACGTAGCGTGAACTGCAAGAGGACCCCAGGGGCCTCCGAGGATTAAGCTCTGCTGGGGTGGATGTCGAGGTGCTGGCTGCTCAACGCCTAACGCCTAATCCTGTGGCTGTTGCTCTCGGTTTGTTCTTACGACACTTAAATACCGGATTAAACTTCAGTCGGGGATTTAAGCCCGATGGAATCTGAGACTCTCGCACACACACAGACACATACCCACCCCTTTCATAACCCCGAGACCACCATGCACATATGATTTAATTGTTATCAATTATAATCGCAAAGCTTGTTAATAATAATTAAAGGGGGATGAAATATATATATATATAAGGGAGAGCTGGGGGTGTGCAAAGTAAATTTACATAACCAGCAATCGTTTTAAATAATTAGTTTTTTGAATTAAATTAAATTTACCATTAGAAAATAAAAAAAAATCTGGTGTGGGATATGTCTGGGAAACCAACAGGCTGCATTGACGATCTAAAAATTTCCAAGGACCGCAGAAAAATGAAAATAATTTCAATTTTTTCCGATCTGGTTTTACAACGGTTTTAATATTTAGTGATTTATATCGTTAGTGATTAATTTAAATGTAGAGGTACACTGAAAGTGTAAATGTGATAAAATAAGCTGACGTGTTCTGATGATCATCCACTTGAGTTTACCATACAACCTGGCTCCTCACTTATATTTAATATTTAATACAATTATTTATAATCATGTAGGGGAGGGGGGTTAGTTTTTGCATTTTTATACTTCTGGGGGTCTACTGATTATGTATACAGAATTTGATTGAGTTTGGTCAAATGGCCAAGATTTTAATTTTTTGACCATGCACCCCCCCCCCACACACACACACCATTTGGGCGGTTAATTTTTCCATTTTTAGACTTCTGGGGGTCCACTGATTATGTATATAAAATTTGGTTGAGTTTGCTCAAACGACCTAGATTTTTAATTTTTAACCCCCTCCACCCCCTTAATTTTGGGTCGATATGTACCAAAATCTAATCAGCTCTTAATCTCAATGGACCAAAACTACGTGTGAAATTTGGTTTCGATATTCAAACTGATTTTTGAGCTAACTCGTCCACAAAAATTTGGTAACGCACAGACTAACTAGCAGACATTTTGAAAAAACAATTATTACCTCGAAAAATATAATTTTTTCGATGTTCACTTATTAGAGCTTTTTTGTAGAGCGAAATGGCATGGTTTCGCTCAATTTTTTAATCGAAATAATTTCAGCCGTTTTTTAGATATTTCGAAAAAAAAACACTTTTTTCATGCACGATTACAATACTTGACCATACCGTGTATGGTAAAGTAAAAACAATATTGCAACGAGATATGAAAAGAAATTGAGGTAACAAAACATGTATTTGTATGGTAATAAGCACAAGATAAAAATAGTTTTAACTATCAAAATTATTAGTTAAGTCGCATACTATATCAAACAATATTTTGCATTTTTAAAACCAGCTGCGAAGCCCGCCTTGGGTGGGATCTTGCTGGCCAGTTTAAATTTCCTAATTTTAATAAGTTTTATTTGCAATGAACTATTAGTGGGTTTTAAAATTAAAAAAATTACGCCGGCGTCGTCGCTCAAGCCGATTATAATAAGTATAGGTAACAAACAAATGGATATTTCTGGGGTTTTTTTTCGATTATTTAATTTTACTAAATCTATTTCTCTTGTTGAAGTTTACTAATATTAATTATTATGCTATCCTTCACGTAATTATAGAGAACGCTATTTCTTTTAATTAATTTAATGCGATTTCCAATACATTCTAAAATATCCGATAGATACTTAAAAATTTAATTCAATTTCTCATGTAATACTGCAAATCGTCCGTAAAGACGGCGAGGGCTGCATGAGGCCTCAGTGTTGGCCATCCCTGATTCTACAAAATATGAATTTAAAATAAAAATAAAAATCTAAATTTAAAAATATAAATTACTAGATAGGTTTCACAAATACGTAAATCTACCTAATAATTTATATTTTTACTTTATTACTATGTTTAAGAATAGAACCTACACCATTCTACCTTAATAAAATAATATGAATTTCATTATTAAGCATCTTGTTGCTGTTTCCTTTCAAGTGAAATTTACCTGACCCATATATTTCTTTAAGTATCAGGTCCAAAATTAAAAAAAAAAAATGAAAATCTTATTGTAATATTATAACATACATTACTTTCGCCTTAAAGGTATATAATTTCTTGAACCTTTGTCATATAAAAATATAGTAAAAAAGTCAAAAACAGCTTAGAAGAGAAAATTACTGACTAGAATAGGCAGAATTTTTTTAAATAAATTTTTATAATTTTTATAATTAA
This sequence comes from Forficula auricularia, assembly GCA_024734495.1. Classification (NCBI taxonomy): domain Eukaryota; kingdom Metazoa; phylum Arthropoda; class Insecta; order Dermaptera; family Forficulidae; genus Forficula; species Forficula auricularia. The sequence continues at coordinate 821,381 of JALMQS010000264.1, forward strand.
TATAACAAACAATAATTGTCATATCGATGAGAATTGTTTTTGACCGCGCTTAATTGAAAAAGATATTTATCGCGAGACTACTGCGGATTACGCTATTGGAGTCTGCGGAGTCTTAAGTCTGGACCAAGAGAGAAAAAGATGTGATCCACTTTTAGCTACAATCCAACGTCATTTCGCGTATATCCCGCTAGACATTCGGATGGATCACCAAGTGAATTTGAAATCTCAGATGTTATATATTTAATCTCCCAGTCCAAAGCGCTCGGTCTATTAGCATGTATGTTAGATGCTTGTCATAAGTTTAATCGAATGAATGATTTTTTTTTCATTATCGTGTTTTGAATAATATTAATTTACAAGCATGTTTTTTATCTGTCAATATGTGTGGATGTCTGGATTAATATATCCAGGGTAGCTAAAAAACAAAGAACTAAAAAGATTTTAGATTTTGTACCTTCAGAAATTACGGTTCAAAAATGCAGACAATAAAAAAAAATATTAATGTGACATTTGAGAAGAATAGTTGTAACTAATGAGATTGGACAGTAATGTTTGCATTAATATACTGCATCTCTATGCCAAGTTTTGATTTTTCAGCTTCAAATATTTGCTAACAAAAAAGTTTTCAAATCACTAAAATATGCAAAAAAGCCTAGCGGGTATTGAAAAGGTTCTTGCCTTTTCTTCCAATTTGTGTATTTCTAATTGTATTTAAGCTATTTTCCCAGGTGTTTAACAATAAATAATTTCTAAAAAGATAATAAAATTTGATATTTTATTCGAAACTTTTCAGAGCTAAAATGGATAGAGTCAATAATATTCCGCTTTTAAATTGCATTAAAACTTAATGTTTTTCTGTTAAGTTCTCAGATCATAAAATATATATAAACCAGTTTTAATAGAGCCATAATAAATAAATACTAGATTTTATTAAATGTGTTAATCAAGAGAATAAATAAGTATTATTAATCTATTTTAATAGGTAACCAATTTGGATTAACGAGTAATGTACTTGTTAGCGGGTATAAAATGAATTACCATTTGTTTTTTCGTTTTTGATTTGATTATAATTTAAATTAAAAGGTTTTTTAGACGCTTGTCTTTATTACTCGATAAATATTACAATCGTGGGATACAAAGGTCTATAAAAGAGAACGATTTGGCGTAAAAGGGTGCAGATAGAAGGATTCAAGCAGCATCCCTCACAGACAAGTTCAGACGAGTTTTAGAAAAATACAAATTATACCTACTGATATCATTTAAATGTTTAAATGAATACGGTTTAGACATTTTTATAATAAACCATTTAGTCTAAAAAATTTCACCCTCGATTAAACACTAAGCCACCTGAGCAGGATGAAATATTGAATTTAATATATTTATATATGTTGCAGTAAAAACCCGTTTTTAGTAAGAATGCGTTCTTAATAGTTAAAACGCGTTTCGCTGAATACCTTTATGGCAACTAGAGTTTACTGATGTTGGTTGAGTTTGGTTCAAAGGTCTAGAATCTTCATTTCGTGTATTTATATTTCAAAATTTTTTAAACGAAAATGTCACAAATTAGAAGCAAAGTTGTAATTTTTGACATTTTCGTTTAAAAAAATTTTGAAAAATAAGCTTCATTTTTCGTGTGTTTATTTTCAAAAATTTTTAAACGAAAATGTCAAAAACTACAACTTTGCTTCTAATTTGTGACATTTTCGTTTAAAAAATTTTGAAAATAAATACACGAAATGAGGTCGGAAAGGTCAAAAAATGAAGATTCTAGACCTTTGAGTCTAAAACTCAACCAACATTAGTAAATTTTAGTTGTTATAAAATATTCAGCGATACACGTTTTAACTAGTAATAACACGATCTTACTAAAAAACGGAGTTTTTACTGCAAAACATACACTGACTTGCTTGATTTGAATGTTAACAAAGGATTTTAATTCTCTTAAGAAACTCGACGATTCGGAGGATCGGGACGCCTTCTTCAGGATTAAAAGGGTCAATAAAGAAACCTTTGTGTATATTATTTTTATTTTTAATTGCAAATCAAAACGTTTCAAAAAATAAATTGAATATTATTGATTTTGGCTGCAAATAAAAATAGACCATTTTACCTGAATTCAAAATTTAATATGAACTGATGTGGCCATACGCACATGACTTTACCATACACATGCACCCTCTCTTATATTTAATATTTAATCAAATAATTTATAATTATTTAAGAAACAACCCCTCCCTCTGAATTTCGCATTCATTCGCAATTTATGATATCTCCTTATAAATTAGACTCTTCTATTGTAAATATCAGTTTCTTCGATTTTTGTTTGCAATTTTTATTTTTTAAATTATTTTTGAAGCCCCCCCGTGAAATTTCGTTCAAATCAATCAAAGAAGGGTATTTTATAAATTTCCTACCTTGGGGGTAACTTTGTGGTTAGCATGATACCTCCACCTGGCCCTCTTAATTGTAGCTAAATTAGTTAACGCAAAAGCAGGCCCACTTCGCTCCCATGCATAATTTTTCATGTTCCAATCTTTTCGAAAAATTCATCATTTTCTAGGCTAGTGGTTATTTTGATAGTTCTATTTTTTTGAAAACGCCTCCTCCCCAATTTTGTCCCCGTAAAAAATAATAATTATCTATTGCATCAGTCCTTTTTATAGTAAATTTGATTTTTTGGGGTTTTTTTGTTACAAAATTTTATAATTTTATTTTTTTAAGAACCCCTCCCCCCCCTTTAATATTTTGTTCAATTTCAACCAAAATCTAATGAGCTTTTAATCTCGATATATACATACTAGTTTTTGAGCTAGAGCGTACTCAAAGTTTGGTAACATATCTACTAACATACTAATAGATATTTTGACAAAATAATTACTAATTCGTAAAATATAATTTTTCGATGGTCAGTCTATAAGGCTTTTTTGTAAATCAAAGGGCCATGGTTTCGCACTTTTTTTTTTTTTTTTTTTTTAAATTGTTTCATCCGTTTTTTTAGATATGTTCATATTTTGGAAAAAACAAAGCAAAAAAAACACACTAGATGAAGGAGGAGGTATCAGCCAAAGATGGAATCACTGGGTTCAATAAAACACCTTTAATAAGACGTTTCGGCCTGAATTTTATTTGGCCATCTTCAGTCAATTAGGAGTTATACACAAAATGCGGTACACATATGTGATCGAACCAAGCCTTGTCAAAAATAAAAATTTTTTAGCTTCATGTGAATTTATAACGTGCCTGGACCCAAAAGTTTCAGAATGATCACATATGTGTACCGCATTTTGTGTATAACTCCTAAATGACTGAAGATGGCCAAATAAAATTCAGGCCGAAACGTCTTATTAAAGGTGTTTTATTGAATCCAGTGATTCCATCTTTGGCTGATACCTCCTCCTTCATCTAGTACAGTTTCATCACAGCCACGAACTCTAACAATAAAAAAAACACATTCTTTTCATGCACGATTACAATACTTGACCACACCCTGTATGGTAAAGTAATAATATTAATAGAAAGAATTTAATTTTTAGGACAAATTCTAGGATTTTAGTAGAAATATTTTTTATATTGAGATATCACAGGGGATTCATCGCCCGGAAAGCATGTTAGTTCTCAGGTTCGTCTCCTGGGGGGATGAATCCCCTCTGATATCTCAATATAAAAAATATTTCTCCTAATATCCTAGAATTTGTCCTAAAATTAAATTCTTTCTTTTAATATACATTGGTTAAGTTTAACCCAAGCTGATTTTTTGAAAAACATTCCAACTATTTTCAAAAAAAAGATACTCAAATCTTTAGTTTCAAAAATAATATTAATATATCTCTTTTAGATAAAGCTTAAATCACCTAGCAACTCTGGGTCCGCCAGGTATATATCAGTAAAACTATTTGAGCTGATGATTAAAGTATTACAATTATTAAAATACTAACAGCATCACAAGTTCAGTAATATTCAACAAAAGATAACCATTCATTCTCGGACATATTCTAAAAGTTTTTTGACTTTATGCAGAAGTTATTATTTATATTAAAAGAAAGAAATAAGAGAGAGAGAGAGAAAGTGACAAATGATGACAAGTTCTCAGCTGGTATTCTAATCCGGTTATTATGAGCAATGTCGTGAAATATGACATGACAGAGAGGGAGAGAGAGAGTTTCGGTTTAAAAAATTGCCTCTGAGTATCATTAAATAAGAAAATAGTCTCTGAATTGAAAGAAGTCATTTATATTAAAGGACTTCATTCTGTTTGTGTCCTGTGTCTGCTGAATATTTGACGAGCCTGGGGAGAGAGCTGATCAGTATGCCGGAGGTTCAGATATCGTAAAAGAAATTTGTTGGTTCACATAGGCATTTCCAATCTAACGCTATCGACATTTTATTGTTGATCCTCTTACAGCTCTATCGGCTGACAGACATTTTATGATGTCCCCCAGCAATCCCAAGTTGAAGAACAAAAAAAAAAAAAAAATATGAAAGTGGACAGCAGAATTAGAAATAAATTCAATTCGAGTTCTTTTATTTATTTGGGAATAAACATGATAATAGATCTGCACTGTGGAAAATTCTTTAACATCATGGTTTCTAGACTGAAGGCCGCTGCATACGAGCTTGTTTTAATAATTTGTTGACCCATTGTGCTCCCTGTTATAAGATAGGATTTGCCGCCCTTTCTGAAAAATACTAGAAAATAACCCAACTGGAATGAGCCTATTACTTTACCATACAGGGGACGGTCAAGTATTATAATCATTCATGAAAAAAGTGTCTTTATTTTGCTTCGTTTTTTCGAAATATCTCAAAAACGGCTGAAACTATTTTGTTAAAAAGAATTGAGCTAAACCATGGCATTTTACTCTAAAAAAAAATCTAATTATTGTAGATCGACAAAATTATATTAGTCATTTTGTCAAAATGTCTGTTAGTACGTTAGTACTTTACCAAATTTTGTATACGCTCTAGCTCAAAAACCAGTTTGAATATTAAAACGAAATTTCACATGTAGTTTTGGTGCATTGAGATTAAGAGCTGATTAGATTTTGGTTAAAAATTAATGGAGGGAAGGGGGTTGTAAATAATTATAAATTTCCCTATATCTTCCCTCAAACAAATTTGGACCTGGGTTTTCGGACAATAGAGTTCGTCGCCCTTTTCCAACATATACAGTGGAACAATTTGTCTCATTAAAAATTTCAGACGACCGTCTATGGCTCTCTGGTTAATATTGATATTTTATCGAAAATAGATTTAAATAATATTTTATTAAAATTTTTGATTTTAAAATTTAATTTAATTTTCTGGCCTTGACGTTACAAGTCCGCGCCCCTCGAGCATAAGAGCCGTGGTGTTTTGCACCACCCTGTAGGCACGGCCCTGTCCAGAACCCAGCCGGAAAATAGAACATGTCCTATCTTTTAAATCAAACAAGCTAGCCAGAAAGACAGCCAGCAGTGACGTCATTTCGATCCAGACAGGTTTCCAAATCGCAAACCAGAGCTCCCATCACAAAAACAGGTAGACGAAAAAGCCTCGTGTGTAACGGGCTTAAGGGTAATTATCTCCATGGGGGCAAAATAAATATTTGAAGAGAGTAATCAGACTAATCAATATTGAAGTGAAGAAAAATTGTCTAGTTTTCAAAGTATATTTGTTTTTACATTCACATTTATATTCTATACCAGGGTTGTCCACCCCGAGGGCCGCATGCGGCCCAGTAATGCAATGAGTTAAATTTATAAACTTCTTTAAAACATTGAGTTTTATATGTATTTCCTGGAAAAAACATAACAATTTGCCGTGATAATGTTGTTTCTCTAAAATAAGAAATCTAAGTAGAGAAAAGTTTTTGAAAAATAAGTGTTAATTTTAAATTTTGAATCTGGAATAAAATTCAAGATTTCCGTAAAAATAATCACCGTATCGGTCTAATTTCGAATCCATTTTCATTTTATATAGATTTTTTATCTTCAAACACTCTGACACATATAACCTTCAAAACTTCAACACCTAGGCCCCTGAGGAGCCCAACCCTACTTACTTACAAGTAAGAATTAAAACTAAAGGTTAAAAATAAAATAAAATGAGAGAGTCTTCTGTTTTTTAAATAAAATAATTTTTAATTATTTCTAGAGACTATAGTTTCGAAGGCATAGCCTTCATCATCAGTCTATCACAAATATTTCCATATATTTATTATATATATATTATATATATTATATATATTATTTCCAAATATTTGTGATAGACTGATGATGAAGGCTATGCCTTCGAAACTATAGTCTCTAGAAATAATTAAAAATTATTTTATTTAAAAACAGAAGACTCTCTCATTTTATTTTATTTTTAACCTAAAATAAAACTAAAGGGTTCCTCACTGAAAACTTTTTTCAGCCAAAGCAGAATTTTTCAAATATATTCTAAAATGAATGAAGAAAAATTTCCTTGATTTTATTATATCTGTATGTTGGGGACAATTAATTTATATTGTAAGCTAACAGCCCGGACAGCAACGTTAGCACTTGGGTTCGATCCCAAGGGGATGAAAACCTTTGACATGCAAATATAATATACATAATTATCATTAAGATAATTTTTCACTAAGATCACATTGTCCCTAAAAATGTAAATTCTGTTTAATTAAAACTAATGTTTAAAGACAATTTATCTAAAAATAGATATAGCTATTAATACTCTAATCCTAACTGCCTACCATAACTAAATCCCTTCTTACGATCCACAATGTATGCTGAAAGCTGACTGATTCTTGAAAAAGCTTTCTTTTTTTGCCTCCAATTGTTATTAAAATCCCCTTTTCTAACCCCGTAAGTCGATAAAGCCTCAAATAAGGTTCTAACGGGGTCTTTTTAAATAAAAACTAAATTAAATTGCCTTAAGGGAAGACTTTGCATGTCTCAATTTTTATTCGCCATAAATCTGGCTGCTCGTTTCATAAATGGAAAATGAAATCCCGGGCAGCAAAATGCACTGGGTTATCTTCGGAGCCTCAGTTGAATGGCTTTAGTGTGAAAATCCCTGTATAATCTCTAAAGGGAATTAATATTGACCCCCCTTGTCGTGGTAACCCATTTGGAGCTCTTTTTCGTACGCCCATTCTGTATGTACGTATCTCCACTCCACTCTATTATTATCAAATATGGAAAAGAACAAAAGAAGGGATTCGATTTGTCTATCGCACTGATTTACGCATTTTTTTTTTTGCTAAAATCCGTCGATGTTTTTATTTATTTATTCATATATTTGATTCGGGATGAATACTCAGATCTGCCTGACTATAAAAATATAATAAGCCATTAGTTTTTAGCAAATCAACCGTCATGCTTGAAAAATATTATCGTAAAAGCTCGAGCTATTAAAAAAATAATGAAATGCATTATAAAACCGTATGACTTTTGAGAAATCAGGAATTCTAATTTGAAAATAAAATTAAGATCACATTTTCACAGAGCGAGAAATGCATATTAAAATTATATACAAAGTCAATGGCAATTTAACACCAACTTAATCGAAAATAGAGCATTTAAAATCAAAATAACAAAAATCGAGAGAACTTTTTTTTAATTTTAAAACCCACTAATATTTCTATATCAAATCGTTCGCTGACAAAAGAATTAAATACCCAAAATTTACCTATAGATCGAAGCCTTGAAATTTTTATCACTTTTACAACTACTTTTAGAGCCAAATTTAAGAGTGGGGGAAAAAACTGAAAAGATTTTGTTTACCAAGTAGCACGGTCGATGAGAAATCAACGAGGTTGTCCTCTACTTGATTCATATAAATTTAATTATAATGTTTGTTGAGTGACCACTTTACTATTAGAACAAAAGCAAATTTACCTATATTCAATCGAGTATATGAACCCATGAGAAATAACGGACAGAATATTTCTAAATAAAAATACTGATGATGAAAATCAAATATCCGAAACTATATAGTCTCTAAAAAATAGAATAATTGGGAACCTTGGTAGGGGGAGGCTTAATTTTTTTGGCCTATAGTGGCTAGTTTTAATTTAGATTTAGAAGAAGATTTATTTATTCAATGCTCTGAGGATATTCTCGTCCTATAGCAGAAAAGATGATACAAAAATAAAATTCAATACAATTCAGTGATAAAATAATATTAAATAATAATAATAAGAAAATAAAAATGTGAATTATACAATTTAGACCATCAGATAGACCGATTCACAGTTTCCCATTGGATACTTCTTGGTAGGGTCGTGTTTTAAAATTTTTAGCCCACAGTGGCTAGTTTCAATTTATACCACCAGATAGCGTATCGGAATTCTCAGTTTTTTCAATATAGGATCATATTTTTATTCGTTATATATATGCAAGAAAAGTACAACTTTATTGATTTTTAAAAAAAATCTCTTAATATTTGTTCGGAGACTCCCTTGAGAAGTTTATCTTTTCATAACTCTAACCAATTATCAAACTTTAACTTGAACTAAATATATAATTCATAAGCTTTTTTTTCTTTATTTATTAATTCCCTCGATCGATTTCAATAATTTCTTTGTAAAATTTAAATGAGAATTCTGTTTTAATTGAAAGCTTTTTGATAAGATTAAAAATTGATTAGAACGAGAGCAAGTATTGGGATAGGAAAAAAGAAAAAGAAAGAAAAAGAGACAAAGAACTCTCGCAGGGGATTTAATTAAAATTTACATAACTTGATAAACATATCTTAAAAAACGATTTTTTTTTCTCTCTCTTGTCTAATTCTCTTTAAGATGAACATTAAAGAGGCTGTTTAAAAAAAAAACGTCTAAGATGAAAACAAAATAAGCCGGGCAAATGCGAGGGCCTAAGGTTCCGTATCTAATTTATAGCACCTAAAGGTAATTTATTTTTGTTTTAATTATTGTTTATTTAATTACTCAACTCCATGTTTTGTTTTGATTCAACCATATGATTTTTTTTCAACTACCTATTAGGTTTAATTACAAAATCTATCAAAATATTTTTTCTACAAAATTGAGACCTGCTTTTATATCTCAAATTTTTGAAATCAATTATTGATAATTTTTTATTCAAATAATTGAATACAAAAACATTTATTAAGTATTCAAACGTTTCGAGAGAAAAAGATATACATTTATTTATAGTATAGGTATTTGTTGAAATGATAATTGGGTTAGAAATGGTTTTTGAGAAAATGACCTGACCCAGCCCATAGTCTGTGTGGATATTTAAGAAATAGGAAAACTTTTTTTAAACCCAAACTTAAAATAATTTTGCTCCAGCTTTCAGAAATATTCAAACACAAACCAGACAGGCGATAGCAATATTTCACATTGCTATTTTCTATAGAATATAAATGTGAATGTAAAAATAATACTATTGAATTCATTACTAGAGGGCGTATAGGAATTATATTAAAAAAAAATCAGCCTATGTTAATTCTAATAAAGAATTTTTCAGCGAATTTCACCCATGATAAAAAATATTTTTTTTTTTTGACCCCAGGTAAAAAAATTGGATCCTTCCCAATATTATCATTCGAATAAAATTTTAATACTGTTTTTGATTTGAGAAAAATGAATATATTAACTTGTAATTTTCAAGTTTTTATCTTATTTACTTTTCGAGCTACCATGTTCTGTTTGACAGACAACACTAATAATGTCCCGTTTTATGTTCGAATATAAAATTTGAAAAAAATTAGAGTGAATCCACTATGGGAGCATACCTAGAGTAATTGCAAGAATTATAATTATATACTAATTATTTATTAAACAAATCTCAGGTCAATCAAGCTCAAATTTTCCTGACAATTTAAAATTATTATAATTAATAATAAGTATGTTTTAATTTTAAAAGGCTCCTAAAATTAATTCACAAAAATTGGCGAGATTTAACACCTATATCTTCCCCATGATTTGATGATGTTTAATAAGAGATATTAACCAGGCGATTGAGAGGCCAACTCTTTCGTCGTCGGCTCTTTAATATGCACAGTCCGTCTCCTGAATTTGCAAAAAGCTTCCCTCATTCAGACCATTTATATGGAATTTAATTAAAATTAGATTAGTATATTTAAGAGAAGAGAAAAGTTTTAGTAAATCGCTAAATAGTATATATTTACATACATATACATAACTGATTATGCATGAAATTTCCAAAAAAAAATCAGCCATAAACCATCTTTTCATGCAAAATTCCAAAGTAATTTTTTGAACAATTCCATTAATATTTTTTTAAGAAAATAAGTGAAGAATCGCAATGGAATTAACAACTTATGAATTGAATAATATAAATATAACTTTCATTTTTTTTTACTGATAATATATTTAGGTATACGAGGGTAGTTAGTATTTTTAAGGTGCGAATTTTCATAAAAAATGTATGTTTTGTGAATCCCTGAGCCACATAAGTCATCGGATTATTTTTCAGTATGCCAGCAAACAAGATAAAATGGTAATTCGGAGTAATATGAAATTTAAAACTTAAGTTAATTGTTGACTCAAGGTATCATCAGTAAGGTTGTTGGGTGTTCAAATAGGCCAACCTTAGGCAGATTCCTTACTTATGACGTTTTTAGGGCTTTCCAATTTTTTCAAAAATGGCTTAAATATTGCTTAATTTTTAATTTTTTATTATTTATGATAGATCACATCTTCCTTTTATAGTTTGGGACTTTAGTGAGTGTTAGTATGCTTTTTATTTTAGTTCATTAGTATATTGTGGCGATTTAACCTACTTATGTTAAATCTGGGTGAGGCCCAATTTAGGATTTTATTGTGTAATGGTATATTTAGCACTCTGGAATAATAGATAGAAGTTTTGAGAGAAAAGATTTTAATTTATGCAACGAAGAATAATCAATTTGTACAATGTGTAGTAATAGAATAATTATGTATATAAGTAAAGAAAGACAATGAATACAGCGATTGAAACAAGTTGAAACTGTGTGTGTGTAAAGTGACTGAATTTAATATAAGTTTAATTAACAAAGAAAGTGAACAATAATGGTGGACAGCGTGCATCAGCTGAGTCATAGAGTTTGTGTCCGCTAGCGTGCCTCCGGCTGACTGACTCCGCCAGTCGAGATAGCCTTCCACGCGCAACTCATGATAGCAACGGGGCGGGGAGCAATGACAGACTGCCAACTGCACCTACTAAAAGAAACAATAAAACAAACCTGGCAAGCTATATGCCGATTATGAATATAAGGGCCAAGGGGTGCTTATTTCATTACATCCCCCCGGCCGGAAACATTAAAACTGGAGCCACTCACAGAATTAAGTAGCGACAATTTTAATGGCTTTAGTCAGCCTTCAGACAGCATTCAAATGCCTCCTTTCATGGAATAATATTGACACATAAGAAAATCTACTGTACTGAAGCTACGTTAAAATAACAAAAAAAATAACAATGAATGTATAGGTGTTGAATGGACATGACTGGTTTCAAATCGGAACGGAACTTTCCAGATCCACCAGTATGGGCCAGACGCACCACAACAAGCGCCCGTCACGGCCAAGACGTGGGAGCAAAGATTCATTGTCAAACAAAAAAGGGAATTCGGGATGGCTGTTAAGAGCGCACAGCCCTACCCTGTGGTCTCTGAAGCCTACAGGGCGGACACTAGCATGTCCTCAAAACGAGCCGCTGCCAAATCAGAACCAGAGTGGATGCTAGACAGCTGAATACAGCTGTCGGGGTGGCCAACCACAACGCCTCCAATTGGGCACAAAATTTAATATAATTTACGAGGCTTTAAAGCCTCCTCCACTGCTCAGAGTGAATGGCCCGCCTCCCATTTCTCCAGAACTCGTCCCGGTGGGATTGCAGTCAGCTCATTCCTCAATAGGGTCTATGCCCTGCGGACTTAGCCGCCAATAACTAGGCTCTTAGGCCTTCTTCACTACACTCAATAGGGTCTATGCCCTGCGGACTTAGCCGCGAATAACTAGGCTCTTAGGCCTCTTTTCTCCATCTTCCACACAGCAAAAAAAAGGGGGGGGGAATTGACAACAACGAATCTCCGGTCCCACACACACGCCAATGACCCACGACCATAGCGGAACGTCCTTTTAAACTGGCTTCAAATTCCAGTTCCACTCAAAAAATCACGCAGGATGAACACTCAACAGTGCTCTACATTCTTTAAACTGGACCATTAATGACCTTGACTGAAAACAAAAAAATTAAATATTTATAAAAAAACAATTATACTCAACTTACAATATTAAACCATTAAAGCATGGCAGAATTTAGACCGCCCGCTTCCACAACATCGACTCGCCAATAACCAGCAACCTCAACACATTATCTCACCTTTGCTCTTTCTCTTTGCGATTAATAAAATAAAAATTATAAAAAAATTAGTGAAAAATTAATGTAAAAATATTTAATCAAATTAATCATTAAATTAAAGAATTAAAATACGCGTATTTAATAGCGACCATCCGTCCTTGAATTCTTTGACTGATCAAAAATAATAAACAACACAACCATGGCTCTCAGATTATAGAGCCTTATAAAGTTTAGAGAACCTTCGTGAGGCTGCAAAACATTTCACTTCCCAACACAGATCTTTTATTCACAGTTAACAGGCCACAGGATTTAAATTATTTGATATGACTATTAACCCTTAGTTTACTTGTTCCTTTGGAACTAATGTCTAAATGTAGTTATACAAAAAGATTTTTGAAAGAGACTTTCAATAAAATAGACTAATATAGAAAAAGGATTGCAAGAATGTTTGTTGACAAATGCATCTCATTTTGGCGGGATTTGAACCCGTACCAACTGCTTGGAAGGCAACTATGCTGACCTTTACTTGTTATGCATTCAATAAACAAATTGGACTTGTTTGGGAATATATCAAAACTGCCTATATAAACATAGAATAATGAGCGGGAAGTTATTTACTATCATAAATGCTCCTATATACTCGGAAATTCACGAAAATAGCTAGACTAGGCTGTTGTAGATTGCATTTGTTATTAATAGAATAATGTATTTAAGGTGGACGCATTGGATCATTTAATTATAAAATAATTCGTAATTACAAAACAATGCAAGAAGAATTCTCAAATAAATTCTTGTTAAGGAGATTTCCTTAATCAAAACTAAATGTTTTGAAATATTTGAACATCCATAAAAAAATTGAACTATAGAAATTTAATATTGATTACTAATAGAATAATTGGCTAACGGCGGATATCTAACCATTATCGTTTTAAATTTCAATTGTAAACAATTAAATAAAAAAATGTTCCTAACGGGATTCTACCCTTTATTTTTAGATAATGGAATCTAGACTTTATCAAAGAATTGTCCAATAAAAAATTAGATGGGCATTCTCCATATAAGAAAATGAATGAACCTAATCATTCTATTAACACACCTTTGGTTTGTTTACTAACAGTAAATACTTCTGTTCAGTAGTTCACACAGCCTTACTACGGAACAATATTATGGTACCTTTGGATATAGTTAACTTCGATGTAAATAAAAAATTTTACTAGTATAAAATATACTAGTGGTCCCCATAGCAACTGACCAAATATTTTTTTTATATCATTTGATATCTGTTTTCAGAATTGAATAAATTTTACTTCGGCAATTGATTAATAAAGTAAATATAGAAATGAAAACATTTTGATAAAGTGCAGAACATTATCTATAGGCTTATTTTACTCCATGGGACTTTTGCCCGCTTGCCTTCAGGCGACTCAAGGCTACAACCCCGTCGGATGGCCAATCAGCCTGCGAATTTGCTTGCAGAATACCCACACTGGACTGGCTAAGTTTTGTCGTCGGTAGACCGTGACTAGTTTGAATAAACAGCACCCATACCAAGCATAGAATAGATTAAGAATTATTCTCCATTGGAAAATTTACCCAGGTTTAACGTGAGTTAGAAAATGAGCGGAACATGGAATTAGCTACAAACGAATTTCATATTAACGGATCGAGCTTTTTATCACGCGAAAGAATGATTTGATAATTTAAAAGAATAATATGAGATAATTCAATTTTTGTGGACAGACTGACAGATTGTCAAAAAAATACAATTATAATTATTTGTAAGAAAAATGAAATTAACTAATTATAAATTTACATTAGAACCAATTCAATTGTTCTTTTAACTTGAAACTTTAATTATTCAAGGATTAGGCTTATCTCTTTATGACTAATTAATGAAAATTATCTGTTACTGATAAGGATTAAATTCATTATTATATTGAAATTTTTGGAATTATTCAAGACTTTATAGAATTTCAAAATATTATAGTAAAGATTATAATATTTTCTTAATTTTTCCAACTAAGAAAACTTAAAAAAATTATTTTTGAAGGATAAAGAGATAATTACTTGAAATGTATTTTCCTTTAGGAAGAAAAATACGGACTTTTTAAATCTTAATTATATTAAGGATTTTTCTTAATAGAATGAATTTTTTAGAATTTCAATTTTACATATAAAAAAGGACTTGATGAAATTATAACACAATTCATCAATTTGACAGACAATGAGATTTTTATTCGAATTTTATTTTTCTTTAGAAAGAGACAGACTGACTTTTTAAATCTTAATTATATTAAAGATTTTTCTTCATAGAAAGAAAATTTTTTTTTTAGAATTTCCTAATTTTAAAATAAAAAAAGGACTTGATTAAATTTTAACAAAATTTATTAAGAGACAGACAGACTATTGAATTACCTCTAAAGTATAAGAAAAAATATAAAATAAAAACAAAATTATTTACAAATTTTACAAATAATGAAAAATAGTGGGATTTTTTAAAAAAGAGGGGGGGGAAAAGAAGAAAATAGAATTCATTGTGAGCAAGCCCCCACACAGAATTAGCGTGTGGTTTGTAACCTTCTTTGAGGTTACTGCTCTGGGCGAGGTAGAATCGTTTTAATAACCGGATATTGTAGACGACCCTGCTTTTTACCACGGGTTGTCTCCAAGACATACGTACCCCCGGGGCTGATTTCAGCCACTCGGAACGGGCCGTCATACAGTAGGAAGAACTTTTGACAAACTTTGTCAATTAATGATGATAATCGATTGGTGCGAGCTAAAACTAAATCACCTAGTTTGAGGGGGGTTGCAAAGAGTTCTTTTTCTCTTTTGCGGTCAATTTTCTCATTTTTTCGAAATACCCGACCCAATGCCAGCTCCCGCATGACCTTCAAGTCACTCTTGTTAAGTGGTAACAAAGGTGGATTTTCATCAAATTTGAAATTTACTTGACCAGGCTCACGCGTCTGATCGAGGAGGTCACATACTCGGGGTTGAGGGAGTCCTATGCCTATTAAATTAGCCGGAGATAAGTTAACTGTAGAGTTTGGGGCAAAGTTCAATAGTCGTTGAATGGTAGAGAGATTTTCATACCATGATGGATGGTTATGGTGCACATAAGCACGAAAAAGCCGGTTTAACTCTTTCATGGTACGCTCAGCCGGGTTGGCCTGTTGATTGCGGATGGCGACTAATCGCAATTCAGTGCCCATTTCACCAGTGAAATCTTGAAATTTCTTAGAGGTGAATTGAGTTCCGCGATCAGTTAGAAGGGTTATGGGAATCGGGTAGGTTTTGGCCTTGAAAGGAACTACATCAGTTAGTTCAATTACATGTTGGTAGCCCTTCATACACCCAGGCTCGGGGGAAAATATATCCTGGAACTCATTTAAGAGTTCATGTAACTGTCGCCTCTCTAGAGAGGATGCGGGCTCAGGCACATCCTCCAGAGGCAGCAGTTGTTGGGATAGACTCTTTGTCCTGGTTTCACAAAGGGCCACCGCAAAAGACTCTTGAAAATGGACCGGGACCTCGGGAACACTATAATTTTGACCCTTTATCTCAATTGCTACAGCATGGGACTGAAAGGATAGTTTTACGAGGTTTTTCCTGCTCAAGTTTTATCTCGTCAACCTCCCCTCTCCTTTGTTCCCTGTCCCGAACATAACAGTCTACCTTACCTTCCAGCCTATCTATTTGACTTTTTAGGTCTCTACCCATTTCCTTCATTTCAGTCCTTAAACCCGCCATGTTAATAGTTGAAGTATCCATATTGCTATCCATTTTCTTTTCTAACTCGATTTTTAAGCAGTTTATTGAACCATTTGTATCTATTATATCATTTTTTAAGCAGTTTATTGAACCATTTGTATCTTTTATATCATTTTTTAAGCAGTTTATTGAACCATTTGTATCTTTTATATCATTTTTTAAATCATTCTTTAAGCAGTTTATTGAACCATTTGTATCTATTATTTTACTCTCTAAGCAGTTTATTGAACCATTCAAATCACTTTTTGTATCTTTTATATCATTTTTTAAATCCTTAAACAATGCCGTTATTTGTGCCATATCAATTTGTGTTTGTGGGAGACTAGGTTGTGAAAAATTCTGTGTAATATTGGGCTGTGAAATGCCCTGCAACTCACATGATATCGTCTCCATTTGGGCCTGGTCTGGTTGGTTGTTGAGATTGTTTAACGCCGAGGAGTGTGCCAATGGTTGTTGCTCTCCTTCTTCCAACAGTTCTGCGATTGACGGCATTGTTATTTCAGGACAGATGGTATCACTATTAAAAAAATAAATCAAATTAATTAGGCCCTTCACGCCAATTATTTCACAAGATTTTGGACTAAAAAAATAAAATGATAATTAATTACAACAAATACACACAGGTTGAACTTGTTTCATTCGTCATATCGGTGCGGTCCTCCATGTGGCGATTTAACCTACTTATGTTAAATCTGGGTGAGGCCCAATTTAGGATTTTATTGTGTAATGGTATATTTAGCACTCTGGAATAAAAGATAGAAGTTTTGAGAGAGAAAAGATTTTAATTTATGTAAAGAAGAATAATCAATTTGTACAAAGTGTATTAATAGAATAATTATGTATATAAGTAAAGAAGACAATGAAAACAGCGATTGAAACAAGTTGAAACTGTGTGTGTGTAAAGTGACTGAATTTAATATAAGTTTAATTAACAAAGAAAGTGAACAATAATGGTGGACAGCGTGCATCAGCTGAGTCATAGAGTTTGTGTCCGCTAGCGTGCCTCCGGCTGACTGACTCCGCCAGTCGAGATAGCCTTCCACGCGCAACTCATGATAGCAACGGGGCGGGGAGCAATGACAGACTGCCAACTGCACCTACTAAAAGAAACAATAAAACAAACCTGGCAAGCTATATGCCGATTATGAATATAAGGGCCAAGGGGTGCTTATTTCATTACAATATTTTATTCTCTTCTATCTCAAAAACAGCTCAAATAATTTTTAGTTTAATTTTTCAAAATCTATCAAAAACGCAGCTTTAATTATTATAAATAATAATAATAATAATAACAATTTTTTGATAATTATTGTATTTATTTTTTTTTTATGAAAATCGCATTGATGTCAGGAAAGTTATAGTTAAAGTTATAGTTATCTTTTTGAACAATATTTTTTTAGTTTCCTTTTGAGGTCCTCTAAAAGCTATTTTTATTTTGTAAATTCTGGGTGAAAGTAAACGATAGGCTTAAAAAGAGAAATCATGTTTAGAAAAATACAAAAAAAAAACAAAAAAAAAACTGACTTTGTGGCCCCAGGGGTCAAAAACTGGCTCAAAATTGATTAGTCGCTATGTCTGCGTCTAACTTAACTTATGTATATCAGCTAGAAGAAGTACAACTAGCTTTTTTTTGTTCAAATCCAGTGCTAAAGTGTATTTTGATTTTAATATAGGTATTATTATTAATTATTGCAGATTTATTGTGAATTGAATGAAAATCATTTATGATGTACAAAAAACTTGCCAGAAATTTTTTTATAAATAAATATTATAAAAATTAATATTTTTAATAAACTCTTTGGTATCCATGAATTATTCTAGACTTTACATTTAGGATGAATTTTTAAAAAAATTAATTATTTTTCTACTTAAATAGAGAGAAAAGGCTCTAAAGAATCTTTAGAATTTTTTTTTCTAAATAAATATAATTTTTTCTCTCTCAATTTTTTACTTTAATTTTTTTAATATAGTATTTATTTAAAAAGAGGATAAAAAAAGAAGAAAATTAAATTAAAAAAAGAATAAAAAAAACATACATGTGAAGTTGAAAGAGAAGAGGAGTCGAAAATCGGCTTACCTGTAAAAAAAGAAACAAAAAATGAATTAATATAAAGTCTGTTTTGAGATAAGAATTATATATATAAAAAAGTTAATTATGAATTTGAAACAAGTGTCTGCGAGTTGAATAACGCTTTTATTTATTTTTTTAAATAAAAATATATAAAAGAGGGTTTAAAATTGTATTTATTTATTTATTTGTTTGTTGGTTAATTTTCTTTGTCTTTTGTTTTACTACTTAATCGTATTTTTGAACATGTTGAATTTGAATACTTTTTCAAAGTAATCATTTTGTCATTAATTTGGGGGCTCAGAGATAAAATGAGCCAAGTCTAAATTTAAGAAACCTCCCGAATACCACAGAGACCAAAATAAAACCCAAATGCAACTCTTTTGATTGGTTGAATTATAGTCATTATATAGTTTTATTTAGGTTGAATTACGGTTTCAAAACGGTAGTTATGTCTCGTTTTTTTCCGTTTTGCAACTGTGTTGTATTATCGTTAAATTATAGTCGCAAAGATTATAAAGCAACCGTTACAAAAAGGTTGTCGCCAACATTTTTTTCACCGATTTGCAACTCTTTATTTATAATTTTATATTTCTTTGATTTGATAAATATAATGAATAATTACACAATTCTTTAATAAAGAACAATAATCAACATTATATATATATATTGTAAATCGGTGACAAAAATGTTGGCGACAACCTTTTTGTAACGGTTGCTTTATTATCTTTCCGACTATAATTTAATGATAATACAACACAGTTGCAAAACGGAAAAAAACGAGACATAACTACCGTTTTGAAACCGTAATTAAACATAAATAAAACTATATAATGACTATAATTCAACTAATCAAAAAAGTTGCATTTGGGTTTTATTTTGGTCTCTGTGCTATACGGGCTGCTAATAATTGGTTCTTAAAGATGGGGTTTCTATTAGGGATTGTTCCCTGGGATCACGTTGATTTTTTTTTTAAATCCTGGTAGTTTTAAACTGCCGTGAACTAAGATAACAAACTGAGTTTATAATTAAAACATTCCGGCCAAGTCAGTCACTTAAATAGAATATTTCCAGGGAGTTTGAAATATATAAAGCAATAGGAGAAAAAACACCAAAAATTGTTGAATTTTGTTAAGGGAGAATGATGTAGGTTCTAGGTGAAATATATTTTATTAAAATAAAAATAAAAATTTTAAAATAAAAAGATAGGATTTACAAATAAAAGACGAAATGCTTATTAGCAAGACTCTATATACAATACACTCAACAGCAAAAAAAGGGCATTTGAAAATTTTTAGATAAAATAAATAAATAGAATATTAAAAAAAAATACTCCATATTTTGACTAGATAAGTAATTAAAAAAAATATTTTTAAAGCTAAAATGGGATTTTAATTTTTTCTGTCTTAATATATATGATTAAAAAATGTAAAGGCTATGTTTTAAAATTAAAAAAAAAACATGATTAATTTTAAAAAATGTCTCTTTATGTCTCATATAAGAGCTTTTATACGATGAACAATTCGTTAATAGCAAGTGTATTCCGATGCTTTTACTATAAAAATAATGAAACACAACATTAATATTTTGTTCCGAAATTCGAATGAGTTTGAATAAAAAATAATGTCTGGAAGGTTCCTTTTGGGTAACAGAGAATTCAGATATCGATATTGAAGCTATCCTCTGTGGGCCAAAACATTAAGCACATCATCACCAAGGTTCTCAAAAGACGTGGCGAGATATGAACAGCATTGAATTTTGTCCATTTTTAAGTTAACTAAGTTACTAGATCCCTTATTTTTAAGTCATAATAAATCTAAATTAATCGAAGAAACAATGTCTAGGCGATTGATTTGTAAGAAATGAGCAATATCGAGGATACTATCATCTGTAGTAATGGATTGAATTGGATAGCAAATTCAAAAGTCATTATTAATATATCATTTTTGTTATTTAGCTCTATATAATAAGTATTAAATATATCATTTTTTCAGAGGAATAAATGAATGAGCCGTCAAAGTGTTTAGAAAAAAATTGATCAAGTATCATATAGCATATTTGAATTAATTTGAGAGAGTATAATTACAGGAGTTTTTAACGGGCTAAGTGGTGTTTCACAAGTAAAAATTAAAATTAAAAAATTATTTTAATTATATTTTTGGAGTTTTATTTTATTTTAAATACTATAATATATACATATTTTGGGGTTTTCGCCCATCATCAGGAGTTTACATGAGACTGAACTCCTGATGATGGGTTAAAACCCGAAATATGTATAGAGTATTTAAAATAAAATAAAACTCCAAAAATATAATTAAAGTAATTTTTTTAATTTTTATTTTTACTTGTCAATACCACTTAGCCCGTTAAAAACTCCTGTGTTTAATATGTTTCACTATAAACCAACACCACTTTCCCTAAAAGAGTATAATTTAAATGTATTTGTTTCTTTATAGAGCCTGAAGAAGCTGTAATAAAACAGCGAAACGTCGCTATTGATCGTTTAATATAACACTTAGTATTATTGTTCCTTTGCCTCTGGAGAATTGATAAATTTAATTATTAATATAGTAGATAAGAAAGAGCGTGGGAGAAATACCCTAAATCTAGCATATTAATAAATGAGAATTAAAAAAATAATACCAAAAGGATGTACATAAATTTGAAATACTATATGTTGAACCATAGAAAAATGTAAATAAATTTAAAATATGTTGCATCATTGAAAAGGATCTGAATTGAATTAATTCCCAGGACAAAATAATTTAAACAACAAGAAAAGATTGTGGACTAGAATTAAAAGTCAAATACTCAATTACTTCCGCCACAAATCAAGATGCAGTGACACCATGGGAAAACTAGTCAACCGAGGGAAAATTGTTGGCCCAAGAGATTGATTTCCTACACGGTGGGTTAACAAATTAAGACATCTCACAAAACATAAATAAAAGGGCCAGGATTAAACCCAAAAATTATTGGATTTATCGATATTTGTTCTTTTAGCAAAATAGACATATTTTAATTACCTATAATGATTTCTTGTCTAATATTTATAAACCAGCTGCGAAGATAGACTGATTAAAAAGAACAAGCGACGCCTGCAAAGTAGTAGAATATGCATTCAAATAGAGCGCTCTGGGTGACGGGCTGCATCCACAGGGGTACATATTAAAAATCTTCATATTTAAAAATGAATAAAATTTTAAATTTTATGTATATTATACCTTTTATTAATAAATATATTTTTATTATACAGTAAACTCTCGTTTATCCGCGGGCGGATTATGCGTTTTGCTTCTAATCCATGGTCAATCTCAAGTGATGAAGAGGAGTTTTATCTCGAAACAACAAAAACTGCTGAAGGATTATTTTGTCCAAAAGTAAACTTTAAAAACTATATAACTATGTGCACACATACATATGTGTAACTTGTAAAATAATAAATTTTTAAAACTGTGAATAAACATTTTTCAAAAGCATTATTGCGTTGATTTGTGTCCTTTTTTGACTATTTTGCGGGTTATCCGCGGAATCGTCTTGCCGCGCCAGCCAATTTCGCAGATAAAGTATTTATTATTCATAGTATTTGATTTTTATTATATTTGAATTTTATTACTAAAATTTTGAAATAGGTAATTATTTTCTTTTTCATAATTATATTTTTTAAATATGTTCTTATGCGTGAATTCTGAAAATATGCAATTATATTAAATAAAATTTTTTGAATATCTATATCTACCAATGGCGGTTGGTGACTTTTCAACCAGAGGAGGCTGTCCAAAAAAGTACCCTTCATTTTTTTGAAATTTTATTTTATTCTTGGTTTTTTTGCAAATTTAATCGAATACAGCATGATTTTCGTTATTTTTTAAATATAACATCCATTTTTTTTAATTATTTTTGGGACCTTCGCCCCAAACGGATACTGCTTTGTTTGAGTGAGGGTAGGAGTCAGAAATTAAATCTTGTGACTTAAACTCCATAGTCCCTGAGATGGAAATCGACCATCTTCCACAATGAATCAGCCTGTTCTATAAGAAAATCTTAAATGTTTCCTAATATTATTGCTATAAGCAAGCTATGACTTGTCTATAGTACTCTTAGTTATTTTCGATCTTCTATATTGAGAGTTCTTAGAAATGGATTAGTCCAGAAATTCTCGAATCATCTTTATTTATTCCTTTTTTGTATTATTTCTATTTTAATAGTTTCTCAGCGAAAATAATTTTTATTCGACTAAACTCGTCTCAACTTGTCTTCGACATGTTTAAACTGGAAGAGATACAAGGCAGAGACTTTAACCCTTCTATACGCACCCTTTTCGTGGGAAATAATTCATTTTAATTGCCCCTTGAAACTATTCAACAATTTTATTTCACTTCAAGAACCGCAACATACGTGCTTTTTAAAACAAAAAATGTTTTTTCATAGAAATATTTGAAACAACGGAAAATAATCTGAAAATTTAAAGATCCTCCTGAATTTATGAAAATACTCTAAATGTTTGAAATTTTAGGGATGTGCCACATCCATAGCATCTATGGACCACACCTCATTTTATCTACGTGTGGATCTTTATAAAATATAAAAAACCGGATTGCGGCTCTATCTCTGCCCAGTACCCACCCTATATATATATATTAAATGAATTTCATAATATAATAAATTGTATTTATTTTTCACCGACTCCATATTTTTACAAAGACATTCTCCACTTAACCTCATGAAAATATGGAACACATTATTACTGTAAATTGTACTTTTCTACACTGTAAGTCATGTATCAATTATTGACCTATGTACCTATATTATAAATAAATAAATAACATTTAAGTTAAATAGGGTATTACAATACTTTGTGATCTATAAAATATATGAGGGCATTAAGTCGATAATTCGGTGTCACTTTTTTAAGAGTTAATTGTTTATAATTATTATTATTATTTTGTTTGTCGGAGCGTCGACTACTATGGTCATTTACGCAATCACATAAGTAAGAATATTCTCCTCGCAATGAATAAAGTAAATATCACAGATAATCTAACTTTCACAACCAAAATAAATTAGATATAATAAAATAAAACTATTATATAACAATAATAGCAAAAAATAAATAATGGGGTGAATAAATAAAATATCACAGATAATTTAACTTAAACACCCAAAATAAATTAGGTATAATAAAATAAAACTATATGTAACAATAATAACAATAAATAAATAACGAGGAGAATAAACTCTATATGAATCTATAACAATAATGAAGCTGTAGAGGGGCTTCTAATAAATATTTAAGAGTTAATTGTTATGTCGACAATCAACCTAACCAGGTAAAAAGCTCATTTTATTATCGTAATATTCCTAGATATATATGTTTATTTCAAGCAGATGACAACCTCATTATGTATCAACAACTCTGCTACTCTCAACGAAACAAATTTTTTGCAATTTAATCGATTATTTATACATGTAATAAAATTTCATATAAACATCTCAAATTCCTTAATAAAAAAAGCCCATTTAGCATTGGCATAAACAAGATGACTTGTAAATAAGGTAGCCTGGTAGAAGAACACTTTCAGAAATATTATATTCCATCCATTTCATACTGAACATAGTATCGGATCAAATAACCTGCGAACAGATCTGATAAAAGCTTAATTGAATTCACAAGATACCTTGGAATAAACAAATAAATAAATAATACAAAAAATATACAAATAAATGATATGACATCGATAAGTGAGACATGTTTGTTTTTTTCGTTTAATTCAATTTTCTTGTATTAATAAAATCAAGGTACTTTACATATTGCACATGGGAAGGTCGAGGCATATAATTCCCCGATTACTTATAAACGAGTAATTAATGTTAAATTTAACCTTAGTAATTATATCCTGGAACGGGATAGAAAAAACTCCTCAGTAAAGTGAATGGTGAAAACAACATACACGTGATAAAGGTTTATAAATTGTTTCACCAGTTGTTGTTATTATATAATGTTAAATTTATTAACAATCTATATATTAATAAACTGATATTTTTTTGGATACTGATTTACTATATTTATAGAACAACTTGTCGGTGAGTTTTTAATAAATAATCAAGTGGTGTGGTCACCACATGACTTTCACATTCTCACTTATTTGAAATCATCGCGACAATCCTAATTTACACCCCTTCCTTTATTTCAATCGGATTAAAATTTATACAAGGCTAATAACTCGTGACACTTTTTTTACATAATCGCTTATTCACCAGATATTAGAAAAGTGTCTTTTTAGCACTTGATTTAAAAATTATTCTCATGGTTTAATTTAATGTTCGCCGCAAGTTAAAATATATATTTTAATTAAACTTTATTTGAAAAATCGAAATACTTGTGGTAATGGATTTGAAATAATAATTAAACAAAAATAAATGTTTTAAAATAATTTGAAAAAAAAATATATATATATAAATAATAATTTAGATATTATGCATGGATTGGGATCGAACCAGAATGAGTATGAATAATTAAATTAAAAATTAATCCGTATTTAATTACTCTAGTAATGCTCACTTAATCCACTGAGCTAAGGAGCTCACAAAGACGACGCTCGCAAAATATACCTTTTAAATGACCTCGGGCAAGCATCCCTTGATAAGAAATCATTAAATAAATGCCTTTAACAATTACACCAAGCAAATAGCAATGTGTAAGTAAATTGAAATTGTTTATTCAAAATTCATTTAAAATATGATAAAATTCAATTCAAACATGTCCATTGTTGCAATTTAAACTTTGAAAATGACATTTTTTTTGTTTAATTTATATACCCTATTTAATAGTTGATGATTGTCAAGCGAAGTTATTAAAAAAAAATTCTCTCTTATTTTAGAATCAATTCTGATTCTATTTTATTTAAAATCTGTCAAAAATTCTATTGTTTAAAATTCTGATTAGGATTTTAATGTAATTCCCATGCATGAATGAAATAAATATATTAGTTCCAAATTTTTATTAGTAAGAAGTCAAAGAACTTAGGGATAGGCAAGTCCCAATTTTATGTTTACTTGGCTGCTTAGCAGGTTACATATACACATTCTTATGCACTGACCAATGGATTTTTGGTCACTTTTTGAACTGTGGGACCACAATATCCAGTTTTATGTTCTAATTGTGCTACTTAAGTCATATCAGGATTGTTTAGGGTAGTTTACTTCTAAGAGATGTCTAGAAGCATTGCTATGTCGACTTTAATCAAATCAGCTACTGCTTGTCCACCGCCCTTTTATATAAACACAAAATCAATTTATGTTAATTTTGACAACATCGACATGTCAACAAATTGTGTCAATTTTTCACATGAACAATTAGTAGAGCGTTTCGTTGTTTAGGTCCATTTAGACGAAACATTTTTAGAGCAATTAATTGCTGGAAATTAATTAATTAACAATGTCATTTCTACTCTGACATTCTATTCATATCAAGACAAGCTAGCGTACACGTCATTCAAGCGTATATCAGCTAGAATAACTTAGTAATTAATATTAATGATCACGCGGAATTCAGCAGAATATTCCTCCTGGGTTTCATTTCTATTATACCACAAATAGAAAGGGGAGTTTTTGTATGTTCTAATTGAAATTTTGGTCCCATGAAAAAACTCTAGTTGACATTTGAAGGGATCTTTTCGATTAAAGTATTTCTGAATACAAAAATGTAGTATTTTAACAAAAATCGAACGAGCGCTTTACCCAACTATTTATTCCCCATTACCTCCAGAGAACCTACGGCTTCCAGCTACGGTCTTCTCCGCGACTTATAACCTTCAGCTGTTTAAGACCCGTATTCACAGATACCTTCCACTCCTACCCAGCCCATAAAATCCCTTCTTCTTCTACTTTTCGCGATGGAGGGGCCTTTAGGGCAGGGGTCTTCAATCTTTTTCACGATCAGTGCACCACATATTCAGTAAAAGTTCCGTGGTGCACATCTCTAGAAACGTAGAAAATAACAACTTCACTATATTTACAATTTACATAATACTTGTAATACCGCTTAATTATCTAAGCTTTTTTTATTTATTTATTAAAATAATTAACCCGAAGGTTTGAGTATCTTTTTTTGAAAATAAGATGGATTTTTTTCAAAAATACAACTCAAGGTATAAATCAAATATATTAAGAAAGCATTTATATTTAAGGTTCACAATCTAAGATTTTAATAGAATATTATTACATTGAATAACAGAGGGCTTTCTTCCCTCAGGAGTTGAACCCGAGTACTAACACGCTTGTCGGGCTTGTTAGTTCTAACCTCGGGAAAAAACACACTCTGATTAAAGAGAAGCCTGAAATTTTCTTTAATATATTGCATGTCAGAATGTGTTTTTGTCTCGAGTCTAGAGCTAACAAACCTGGCAAGCGTATTTGTACTCGGGTTCAACTCCTGAGAGGAGAAAGTCCTCAGAAATGCATTGTAAAAATATTCTATTAAAATCTTAGATTTTGGACCTTAAATATAAATTCTTTCTTAAAGTTATTTATTTATTTTAAAGATGTAACATATTTTTTTTAATAAAATGACCACATCGCCGCGGTGCACCTGAAAGTTCTCTGCGGTGCATAGTTTGAAGACCCGTGGTTTAGGGCATTGCACCTCTTTGGTCTAACTCCTTCTCTTAAAAAATGACGTTATGTCTATACCTATCTTCATGATTTAATTAATTTAAAATTAAATAGTATCCACAATTCTATTTTAAGTTATGGAAGTATAGAAAAGAAATTCGTCTTTTGTTGGCGACCATCTTTTTGAAACTTCTATTAATTTCAGATTTGCTTCATTTAGGGTTCATCTGTTTCTTTCGGTAGTCAATTCTTTTTGCAGAGTTTTTCTATTCTTTTTCAGCGAGGGGGATGAAAGAGGATTCTTGAGTTTATTTTAATATTTAACCCCTCGACTTCGTGTTCTTCCCTAAACCGCCCCCTCCATCCACTTGTGCACCCGTTGCATTATGTAGCCGGCGCTGATGTTATTCAAAAGATAAAGATGCATTAAAATGCACTTTAACAATCATCAAAAATAGATCGGATAGAAAATTTCCAAGTCATATATAAATTACATTCATGAACAAGAAGAGGGTTAAATCTCGATCGTTTTTTTTATTAAAAGGAGGAAGGAAAAACATTTTTAAAAAGAAAAGAAGAAGCTCAGCTGGTTACTTACAAAGGCATCAAGGGGATCTATTCAGATTATATTCCAAATATCTTGCTTTTACTAAGGAAAGTAATGCTTTAAAAGAAAAGAGAAATAGCAAAGGAAAGTCGATTCACTGATTTCAAAGTTTCTAGGGATATTACGATAATAAAATGAGCTTTTTACCTGGTTTTGTTGATTGCCTGGCCCATATTTAAATTCGTTATACGAGTATACCTATATAGGTTTTTAACTTCTAATTCGGACTTTTTCAAATCAAATTCAGAATTTATTAATACTATAAACAGTTGAAAAAATAGAAGAGAAAAGTTATAGTTATAAGAAAAAGTTTTAATTTAATTTAACTCTCGGGAAAGGTTTTCAGGTAAAAAGCTAAAATTTGGTGCATTCTCAAATCAATTTTCAGCTCATTAACTAAAACCTTTCAAGATTGCATTTTGTACTTTTAGAAAAAGTTTTCAGGTAAAAAGCTAAAATTTTCTGTATTGTAAGATATTTGCCAACAAATTTTCAGCTCATTAGCTAAAACTATTCTAAAATGATAATTTATATTCTCGGGAACGGTTTTCAGCTAAAATTTGGTTCATTATAAGATATTTGCGCATTAATTTTCAGCTCATTAAATAAAACCTTTCAAGATTAGTATTTCGTACTATCAAGAAACTTTTTCAGGTAAAAAGCTATAATTTAATATGTAAAATATGCATGGTTTTATAGAAATTCTTAATTTGATTTGAAAAAGCCTGAATTTTTTTTAAAAAAATCCTGAATTTGGTTTAAAACATCCTGAATTTGATTTTTAATATCCTGAATTTGATATTGAAAAGTCCGCACTTGATTTTTAAAATTCTGAATTTGATATGGAAAAGTCCGAATTTGAAGTTAAAAACCTATATCTTATCTTTATCTTTATATTAATTCTTGTATATATATATATATAGAAGCGGTTTCTCGAAAACGGCTCTAACGATTTCGCTAAAAATTGGTGAACTTTTCAAGTGTCATGAGTTATTGGTCGTGTATAAATTTTAATCCAATTTAAATAAAGGAAGGGGGGTGTAAATTAGTCATGGCGCAAAATAAATATTTTAATCTTTCATATCTCGTCTTAAGTAAATCTCAGAGCTTTGAAATTTGAAACTTAAGCTATTTAGAGGCAAAAAGTTACCGAGAATCGCTCGGTCCTCCAGGCACTGTATATATATGTTGAAGGAGACAATAAAAGAGTGTGTCTACTGCTGGAATTATACATTAATTTCTGTAAATCAAGTGTAATAGACTGATGAAGAGGGCAAAGCTGTCGAAACTATAGTCTCGTTACAAATA
The DNA here is from genome assembly GCA_024734495.1 of Forficula auricularia. Classification (NCBI taxonomy): domain Eukaryota; kingdom Metazoa; phylum Arthropoda; class Insecta; order Dermaptera; family Forficulidae; genus Forficula; species Forficula auricularia. Next base: position 850,041 of record JALMQS010000264.1, read on the forward strand.
AATTAAAAATGTATAATTCCAACAGAAGACACACTCTTTTTATTGTGCTCCTTCAATTTATAAAAATTCTGCTTCTCTGGGAAAAAATAAACTTTCAATTTATAGATATATGTTCATCAAGCTGAGGACAACTTCATTAATTTCTCTTTATAAATCAACTACTTCTCGGCAAATCAAAATCTTATCAATTCAACATCATCAACGAAAAACAAGAAGGAATTCGAAATTTTGAATATATTGAAAGATATAATAAAGTACGGAACCCTCGGTACGCGAATCCTTCTGGCACTTGGCCACATTTTCACATCAGTGTTTTTGATGGGATTTATACTTTATATGATGCTTAAATATCTTAGTAAAACGCGATTCTTTGAACTTTTTTAATAAATCGTCATTATTCAAGGTATTCTTCCATCTTCTTTGATATTTATCTAAATAACTTTTACAGTTTCGATGATTTTTCTTCTTTCTCAAAGCCAATGGAGTTTCCATTTTAAATAATAATGAATAACTTTTAACTGACTAAGTTTGATTAACTCATTAAAAGCTTCCCATCATTCATCCACTCCTACTTCATTTTCTTACCTCTTAATTAATCTTATTAAAACAAGAGGCTCTTAAACACAGCTGAAAATTAGATTTCGTTCGAGAAAATTTTTTGTTTCCTTATTTAATAAATAATTAATGAATTCATTTAAATTTGTGCTTGTTCAACGTATGATAAGAGTCGGAAAAATAATATAATAAAATTGAATAAATAAGCAAAACGTACAAATAATATATGTATATGGATATGGGAAAAGTTTGGCATGGATGGCTGTTGGAAAAGAACTTAGTTAATATTTTATTAAATTAACTTGGAATTATATAATCCGAATGGTAAAGTTTCGCAGGTCAACGCTTACCAACTTATTGTATGTATAATATATGCATATTATTTAATTATATGAAATTAGTGGGGTTTGTTTTTCAAATTAAAATTTATATTTTATAATGGGTGAAGGTTTCACTGGGAAAATGAAGTATTATTTTTAAAACATACACTCAAATACTCTTTCCTCGGTCGCAAAAAATATTCGGGGGGTCGCGAAAAATTAATGACCGATTAATTTTTTTCAAATATTTTATAAATTTACTATGAATTATGTTTAGAAATATTAGAAATAAAAAATTATATAATTTTAAGTGCAAAAGGGGTCTGTGGACCAAAAAGTTTAAGAAACACTGTATAAATGACGGACCGAGCGAGCTTTTTTACTTTAGTTAAAAGCAATATATTAATATGATTTTTAATTTTATAATTTTAATTTTTTAAGAACCCTCCTCCCACATTAATTTAGATTTGTTTTCAACCAAAATCTACTGAGCTTTTAATTTCAATAAAAAAAAAAAACACCTGTGAAATTTCTTTTTGATATTCACAATAGTTTTTAAGCTAGGGCGTACACGAAATTTCGAATGTTCACTCATTAAGGCTTTTTCGTAGATCCAAAACGACATAGTTTCAGTCGTTTTATAGATATTTCGAAAAAACGAAGCAAAAAAAAACCTCTTTTCATAAACACAATACTTGTCCATACTTATTTAGGGGTAATGGACCCTTGAAGATGTCTAAAAATACTGTAAAATCACCTCATTGATTAATATAACTCCTAAACTGTTTACTCTAAGGCAAATTCCATTAGAAATAAAATTGTAGAGGGTGTGATTTTTGACATTTTTGTTTAAAAAAATTTGAAAATAACCACCCAAAATGGAGGGGGAGGGTGAAATATGAAAATTCTAGCCCTTTCTACCAAACTCAACCAAATTTCATATAGATATTCTGTGGACCTGGACCCCAGAAGGCCAGAAATGCAAAAACTAACCACCCAAAATGAGGGGAGGGTAAAAAAATGAAGGGAATAGATTTTCATTTTTTGACCCTCCTCCCATTTAGGTTGGTTATTTTTGCATTTCTAGCTGCTTTGGAGGCCCACAGCAGAACGGTATGAAACCTTAGTATGCTGCGACCAAGAATAAAATAATAACAAAACAAACAAAAAAAAAGAATACCGCATGTCGTCCAAATAATAAAATTAAATAAATAAATACACTGGGAAGAATAAATAAATAAACAAATAAATAAAACAAAAAATAAATAGTTAGAATATGTCACGGGTTTAAAGAAATTATTGTTAAATTATTTAAAAATAAATACTTTAGATAAATAAATAAGTAAACAGGAAGTTGCCATAGTCAAGGAATAAAAAATAAATAAATAAATAGGCAGGAAACCGCCATGGTCAAGAAAAATAAATAAATATTTTGGGTGGTTATTTTCAATTTTTTTTTAAAGAAAAATGTCAAAAATTACACCCCCTACAATTTTGCTTCTAATGGAATTTGCCATAGAGTAAACAGTTTAGGAGTTAAATTAATCAATGAGGTGATTTTATAGTATTTTTTGACATCTTCAAGGGTCGATTCCCACAAAAATGACTCGATTTGGCGAGTAAGAATATGACTTTGGGGGTGTGTGCTGATCAAAGAACAGTATGTGGTATGTTATTTGGGTTTTGAAATCAGCTTCCAAAATGGTCAGTAGCTCTTAGACTATTACTTCAGACCTAGTAAACAAAAAATTACGAAACACCTCAAAAATCTTTCCAGCCATTATTTTGTAAATTTTTACGGATGTACAACACCAAGTCACAACAGGATCCACTGGTACTCCACCACACATTTTTATATTAAATAAAATCGAATCTCTTTAAATCCAAAATATGTAATTTCTCTCCTGTAATGATGTTTTTTCATAGTTCCTTCTATATATATATACACCCATAATATATCGAGTAGATGAGATTCTTGTTGACATTTAGGCAATATTCACTTGCTGTCTGCTTCTCGTTTATTATTAATTATAAATTATGATTAAACATCCAGAGTGAAGCCGAGCCTGACAATTATTAGTTTTGAGCTTGAAATTTAGATTGGAAATCATGCAGGGGTTTGCGGATAAATATTATTCATATTCTATACACAATCATCTTCTTGTAGATTTTAGTTGAAATCACAACAATGTTTGAATTATGTGTTTTTTGTTCAATCGAATAATGATAATTTGGATGATTATCAGTACGTCATGAAATGATGTAGGTAATAATTGCATAAATCGACTAGGTTACATTTAATAAATATACAGAATATCTCAAAGTAAATATAATAATCCAAATCAAGATATGAAATATGTTTTTTATTAATAATTTAAAAATACCTAGACCAATTTAGCTCAAAATTTAATCCGCTTTAGGTCAATGAATATAGATAAATCAAATTTTGAGCAAAATTTGCACTCCTTCCCTCTTTCCTTACGATTTGATTTGTCCAAGAAAATAAAATTTTTATTAGTCAGAAACACTATTTGGTTTAAAATTATAATAGATATATAAATTGCAAAGTATCAAAAAATTACAGAAGAGATTTTTCTTCGAATATCATCGAAAACGCTTGTAAAACTCTTGAAACTTTAGTACTAATAGTAATAAGTGATGATTCTTCTGAAGGTTCCGTTTGAAAGTAAAACGGAACTCTTATGAGTGTCTCTCTGTCCGTCTGTCAGAGCATTGCAGGTCATAAACTAAATAAAATACAAGTTATTTTTTTATTGGTTTTCAATCCACTGAACTCGATTTTAAATTTTTCACCCTAATAGGCTTTTATAGGCGTTCTGCTGTGGCCACACCCTGAGCTACTCATCCAGTGTAGGAGGATCGGATGCCTATAAGGGGGAAATTTGGAAGCCCTTTAAAAAATTATTATTATACACCTGTGTAAAAAAAGGCCAAGTTCATTGATTAAAAAACTTATTACCAAAAAAAAAAAAAAAAAATAGTGGGATCTAATGTGGTGACAAGTACATTTTAATTATAGGTATATCAGAAGTTTTTTACCCCCTCGAATGCCAATAGCAATCCGGACTAATTGGCTACCTGCGAGGTGAACTCTTCTGACATATTATGTAAACATTTCACTCAAAATTTTAAATCTTCATTTGTAAAATTTTGCATTCTAGTGATTTTAAATTTAAACACATAGCCATACCAAATAGTTTAAATAAAGGCGGTTGAGTGTTTCAAATTTTGAATATTTTCGAAAATTGGAAGGGCATATTGGAATGAATTTTCCAAATTGAATATAAGAGTTCAAGTTGCCGATAGAAATAGATTTTAAATTTTCTAAGAAAATCACAAGAGGGTGTCATCTATTAGATCTGAGATGGAATGGATTGGTTTTAATTATATTTCAGAAGGGTTGCTTTTGCCCTCTCGGGAATCGAACTCGAGTGCCAATAATATCCAATTGACCCGAATTGCTATGTGCACTTGGATTCTAATCCGAGAAGGTGAACAAACCTTCAGACACAATTAAAATAATCCATTCCATCTCGGATCTATGATGGGGTGGCACCAAAAATCACGAATGTCAAATCCCGTCATGTGTGTCGCCAGCCTTGTTACAAAGCTAATGCTTAGTAATTATTTATTTATTTAGTTTTTCAAAAGCTGTCCGGGTCCCAAGTACTTTTTTTAGCATTATTAGTGCCACCCGAGGGTTTCGGTTTTTAATGAGAACCCAATAGATGACACTCTCTTAGATTTTCTTAGATTATAGTATTTTGAATTATAAAATAGTAAAAATAAATTATTTATTTATGTATTCTTAGTAGTGTGGTTAGATTTAGTGTGTCTAGAATTCTGGTGATATATGGTTGTTGTTGGAACGACATTTCTAAGGGCTGTGAGTCGGAACGTTTCGCAGACGAGAAAGACACTTCTCTTGCCACAAGCCCCTATGTCAACTATGTGCTTCAAGTAGAGTTAATTTCTCAAAGACTTCCTTTTCTTAACTAATCCGCCATTTATTTACCACTTCGCTTCATCGTGCAAAGGCGAATTTTTTCACTCTCAGCTAGGCTAAACGAATCTTTCTTACTAATTCACCGCAGGCGACTGCGGGAGAACATAAATTTGCAATATAAATGATTCTAATGGATTTTATTGTACTTTACTTACGATTCATTAAAACAGCTTAGGGTTTCTAGATATTTTTTTACCTAAGCTCCGAAAAAAGTGATAATTGCCAATTTTCGAGGACCATAAATATGGAACAAGTAATATTATTTTATTTTATTAATAACAAATTTTCATTTTTAACCGACTTCAAAAAAGGATGAGGTTCTCAATTCGACTGATTTTTTTTGTGTCTATGTTACCTGATATCTTCGCCAATTGTGAACAGATTTTGATGATTTCTTTTTCATTGGGTTCAGTCTAGTTTCCGATTTGTAAAAATATAAATTTCATTGGTATTGGACCTTTTTTGTTATGCTTGCTCAGGCATAACTTCTTTGTTTATGAACCGATTTTAATGATTCTTTCTGCGTTTAGATCAGTATACCTCCAAGATCATCTTTCTCTTACGAGATTCATGCAAGGTATTATCTTAAGTTACTATTAATAACATAACTAAAAAGAGAAAAATAAAAATAATTTTTATAAAAAAAATAAAACCGACTTCAAAATAAACTGCAACGGATCGTTGCTAAACTTTATCCAAATTCATTTGAAATATTAATATGTTTGTTCCTTTATTATTAATCACATATCACTTGCAATTTGTAGTTCATATTGACATTAATTCAAAAATAATTCTCATTTAATAGTTGAGGAATAACCATTCTACATTTGATTTTTGACATTTCGGTTATTATTGTAACCATTGCTGAAGACATGGAGGAATCGACTTAAAATCAAAATAGCCATCGATTCTCATCTAATACTTGAGGAATAACAATTCTACATTAGGTTTTTGACGTTTCGATTATTATTGGTAACCATTGCTGAAGGCATGGAGGAATCGACTTAAAATCAAAAATAACGATCGATTCTCATCTAATACTAGAGGAATAACCTTATTGCATTCCATTTTTGATGTTTTGACTATTAATGGCAACCTCTACTGAAAACGTGGAAGAATAGACTTAAAATCAAAAAGACTAAATTCTTTTATGGCAAACAACTCAAGCTTGAGTTGTTTACCAAAAAAGATTTTAGTCTTTTTGATTTTAAGTCTATTCTTCCACGTTTTCAGTAGAGGTTGCCATTAATAGTCAAAACATCAAAAATGGTATGCAATAAGGTTATTCCTCTAGTATTAGATAAGAATCGATCGTTATTTTTGATTTTAAGTCGATTCCTCCATGTCTTCAGCAATGGTTACCAATAATAATCGAAACGTCAAAAACCTAATGTAGAATTGTTATTCCTCAAGTATTAGATGAGAATCGATGGCTATTTTTGATTTTAAGTCGATTCCTCCATGTCTTCAGCAATGGTTACCAATAAAAACCGAAACGTCAAAAATCCAATATAGAATGGTTATTCCTCAAGTATTTGATGAGACTCAATCGCTATTTTTGGTTTAAAGTCGATTCCTCTATGTCTTCAGAAATGGTGACCAATAAAAACCGAAACGTCAAAAATCCAATATAGAATGGTTATTCCTCAAGTACTAGATGAGAATCAATCGCTATTTTTGGTTTAAAGTCGATTCCTCTATGTCTTCAGCAATGGTTACCAATAAAAACCGAAACGTCAAAAATCCAATATAGAATGGTTATTCCTCAAGTATTTGATGAGAATCAATCGCTATTTTTGGTTTAAAGTCGATTCCTCTATGTCTTCAGCAATGGTCACCAATAAAAACCGAAACGTCAAAAATCCAATATAGAATGGTTATTCCTCAAGTATTTTATGAGAATCAATCGCTATTTTTGGTTTAAAGTCGATTCCTCTATGTCTTCAGAAATGGTCACCAATAAAAACCGAAACGTCAAAAATCCAATATAGAATGGTTATTCCTCAAGTACTAGATGAGAATCAATCGCTATTTTTGGTTTAAAGTCGATTCCTCTATGTCTTCAGCAATGGTTACCAATAAAAACCGAAACGTCAAAAATCCAATATAGAATGGTTATTCCTCAAGTATTTGATGAGAATCAATCGCTATTTTTGGTTTAAAGTCGATTCCTCTATGTATTCTGCAAAGGTAAGGGATAAGAAAACAACGCAGTTGCTATGGTTACTTATAAAATTTCCTCCCAAATTTTTAGCATTTCACAGAGAGAAGCCTATCCATTCTTATTTAAGCAAGGCTAAATGAGCTATATTAAAAGGTTCAAATGAATAAATTTTAAAGAATTTAAAAAATTAAAAAAGTACTATCTTACTTTAGAGTAAAGTACTTTAAAATATAATTTTACTAAAAACTTTATTTAACCTTTTTTGTGGTCCCCAAGGTACTTAATTAGGATATTAAATTTCATCAAAATTGGTTAAGTCATTTTCAAAATATTTAGAAAAAATAAAAAAGTACCGAAATAAAGTACTAATGTTTGTGGGCCGATATGTACCAAAAACTAATCAGCGCTTCATTTTGTTAAACTAATGGTAGGTTTTCAATTTCATTTCAATCGGTGCAACGGTGTGGAAAAAATCGTGGGCCAAAAAAGCGATAACATACATACATCCATACATCCATCCATACATACATCCATCCATACGCACGCACTAAATGAAAAAATCGCCCTTTTTGGCCTCTCGACGAGACCCCATGTAATTTTTGACAAAACCGTCACGTGTTAAAATTCAACCTATATGAATACTACAATTTGTGACTTTAATTGAATCCATGGGTTCCGTAGTCTTTACCTGAGGACCCTTTGAAGCCGCGCTTGCCCCGAGAGCGATTACAATACTTTACCCATGCTTTGCATTGGATAAAGTAAAAATTAAATGCAACAAATAAAATAAAATAATAAGAATTCAAAAATCAAATAAAAATAATTTTTTAATTTTTTTTTTTTAATTGGAAGATTTGGAACTAGAAAGCCTAATAAAATCTAATCAGTCAGGTACACTTTAGCACAAGAACAAACTTTCTACGACTATTTCTTTTAAAACTATCGTGGGTATCTGAATTTAGACATACAGACAGAAACAGTCAGAGACATAGACAGAAAAATCATGATTTTTTCACATTCCACACATTTTGCAATACAATGAGGAAAAAAAATTAAAAATTTTGAAAAAGAATTTAAAAAAATGAATATTTTATGAGACTTGGATATAAAAGTGATTTACTTCCCTCTCGACTCTTCTCATATTTCTATGTTTTCCATTTTTCGTCCATATATCTCTTTATACTTATATATCGATTTCGTTAACTTTTATGTATAGTGGAGTTTTTGTACTGGCTGGCTTGTCTCGCATTTTCTCGTTCTCTGTCTTGGTCTCGTTTTCTGGTTCAACAATTTGACCTAAGGCAAAGAAAGGTACAATTTCCACTCTGACGTGAGGGATGAAAAATAGGATTTTAAAAACATAAATTCTTCCTATTATAGAAGTTGAAAAAAATAAGTTCTTGCCCAAGATAGATGGATGATGATCAAAATTAGGAAATAAAAATTAATAACTCTAAAATAAAAAAATAAAAAAATAAAAATTTTCATTAATATTTTCAAATTAGAATATTTCCTTAAAATATTAATAAGTAAAATTTTTTAGTGTTTTATCATTTTTATTTTATAAAAAATGCATGAAATTTTTAAAAATATTGTAATTTAAATAAAAAGAAAAAGATAGTGGGGTCAATTAAAATCTTAGATATTACTAGATATCTATGTTTATATTATAAGTCAGAAAGGTTCCGACCCTCATGAGCCATCACGAGCGCCAAGTTTGCTTTCCAGGTAGTGGCCTAACCCTAGAGACGAAATTTGAAATTTTTGTTCCAATTAATTAGATAATAAACGGTCTTATACTGAAAATTATTTTCAGTTGCAAGCTAAATTTTACATATCAGTTTTTCTATAAAAGAAGTAAATTTACTGAGAATTTTTCAATATTTCCTCAAGTTTCTGGAGAAATTACGAAACCTCGAAATTTTACATAGAAAGATTAAATCTTTGAGAGAGATAAATAGAGCGATATTTATCTCAATTCGAAGGGTAATATTAGCCCGGATTCTTTTTTAGCACTCGGGTTCAATACCCTTCTGACATGAAATAATTAGCTATGACATCTCGGATTTATTAAATGACAATCTTTCGGGAGTTCTTTACTAAAAAATAATTTTATCAGTTCGGATTAACGAAAGTTTAGTGATTAGAGTATATCTTTATTTTTTCAATCACATATAGGAATAATACGATATCTCTTTTTTCTTGTTTTGTCAATTAATAATATAAAAGAATCAACAATAGAATGGACGTGTGTCTGTCTTTCTTTTGGACTCTATAGGATCTAATTACACTCAAGTGTCAAATGACACAACACATATATTAAAAATAATGTCCTTGTTTTTTTTGTTTGTTAAAATTTTTATTTTGATCTAGATGTTTGTTCTTTTTGACGTGGTCTGTTTGCTGACAAAAGAAGTCACAAAAGCTTACATTTTATATATATGGTAGTATGGTATACACGTCACATATTTGGATATGCTAATTCTTAAACATCATTTTAAATAAATAAATAAATATATTATCTTGCTTTCTTCTAAAATATATATATATATATATATATATATATATATATATATTTTTAATTAATCCAGAAGGTTAGGGTCCGAAGTTCGTTTAAGGGCCCGCCATAAATTACGTCACACAGTAAGAAGATCAGAGATTTGTGACAAAATGTGACAGAAGGGCCCGGTGGGGATCTTAAAAGTTTTAAAAATTTTCAAATATATTTTTTAGATTTCAGGTGTTTATTATTCCAATCTGAAAATGTTGGTAAAATATATCTAGACAAAAAATTTCTTCAGTTATTAAATTATAGGTTGTTAAAGTGATAGTGTGACGTCACAATACAGGGGGGCTCAATGAAAATGTGACACAGAGGGAGAGGGGTCTAAAAATCATGAAATTCGTGTAACGTAATTTATGGGTAGGCCCTTATTCACTATTACTATTTTTATTGGATTATAAAGAAATTTTTATTATTAATAAAAAATATATTAAGAAACGAATTTACTATAGGGAAGAATTAGAAGAAATATTTTTACATTGCATATCAGAGGGCTTCATCCCCTCAGGAATCGAACCCATTCGCTAACTAGCATGCCGGGCTTTTAGCCAAACCCTTAAAACAATTCTTTCTCCGATATGCAACATATATAAGAAATATAGCTAAAGATTTTTCACTGCCTTCATCCAAAAGGGAAAGATAAAAAATCAGGCTAAACTGAAAAAAGTTTTTAGTGACAGCCCTTTAATTAAATGAAGCCCTCTGATATGCAAAATAAAAATTGTTTCTACAAAATTTTTTGTTTGGTTCGTCCCTAAAGTAAATTCGTTTCTTAATACTACTGTCCTGGGTTGATTTTTGAAAAAATCCCATTTATTTTTTCAAAAAAAGAAACTCAAAAAAGATGCATAAATCTTTGCATTAATTTATTGGTGCCGCGACTCTGAAAAGTTTGGGAACCACTGGTTTAGGCTATTGAATATTATAGGTGAGTTTCAAAGCGCGATGGTGATAAAGAGTCCACCACCTTTAATTCGCCCCTAATATGATTATCCTTCACCCTTCCAACGTGGTAACACACAGTCTACAGAGATAAGCTCGCCAATATATATCATTAAAAGCATTCCTATGGATATTTCGAGAAGTAGTTACCTCCATTAATAAATATAATGAAATTATGGCAGGTTTTGTGTGTGTCTAGACACATCCATTTTAATATTTACATATTGTTTAATATTTATACGGGGGAGAAAGTTTGCCACCCCTGGTTGGCAAATACCCATAAAAAAGTTGTCGACTTTAAATTTCGGGCATCGCGAATGTCTGGCCTCATCCCTGGGAATCCCATTAGTGGACGGACATGGATGTTTGCTTGAAAAGAGTCAACATGTTAGCCAAGGAAGGGAGGATACATGCATAGGTTAGAGGATTAATTAACAACCCCCTGCAACCCTCTCTCGGCTATGTCCAACGTCTACGTCTACCCTAAATAAATTCCTGTCTACGCCCTTGTTCCAAGACATTGATTAATCGGTTCGCAGCCCCTTGGAACTCTAGCGTGCTCTTGGGTAATAATGAGCTGCCGAGTCCAATCTCTTCTTAGTCGGTGCGGTCTTAATCGTGCAAAAAAAAAAACACGACAAATTGCAGATAGACAGCGTTATTATGCAGATTTAGTACCACTCGAATAGATACTAATGCTGTTTGTTTGTAAAAAAACAAAGATTAATCAGATGTGATTAAAATTATTATTTTTTACATACTAGGATGAAAACCAAGTTTATAATTAGTTTTGTCATAAAAAAATAAAGTGATGTGGTCATCCACATCACTTTCCATACACCTGGACACCTGGTCTTTTCTTATATTTCTTATAATTAATAATGAATTAAAATAATTTAGAATTATTTTCGAAAGAAACTAAAATACTAATTATTTATTTTAAAGAATTGTTAACGATAAAAATCAATTCAAAATAACTAAAAAAGAGAACTCAATATCAAAAGGTGGTTTTAATAATGGTTAATAGCGAATAAATTTTTTTTTAAATCGAAAAAATAGTAATGATCATAGGACCATAATCAACCAGGTCTTAAAATTTGTAGATGAATAGAAGTTTAAAATGAAAAATTATCAAAAAAATCGAAGAGTACATAGAGTTTCAAAAACAAGATTAAAATTTTAAAACTCAAATTCGTATATAAAAATACTTTAAATAATTTTTTGTATTTTTTTTTTCTAAAAAGTATGTAAAAAAAAAAAATTTATTTTGTAGTTATTAGCGAAAAACCGAAATTCGACATCTTTTAAACCAGTGATCAAAAAAATTTCAAGGAATAGTTTTTTGATGGGTACTAAAAAATGTCAAAAAATGAAGGATATCAAAAATTAAATATTTTCAAACCGTCCGATTTGGCGTAGAATGACCCATATATATTGTTAAAACAAAAGTCGTTTCCAAGATTATTTTAAGCCAAGAATCTGCTAAAGAAAGATCACTGAATATAAAATGATGTTTTGTCTTATAGAAAAAACTATTTTTGACAAAGATTGATCAAATGAGCCACTGAGGATGTCAAAATAATTTGGCGAGACTTCTATCTCATCTAATAAAAGCTCTGTGTTTTAATTTATACAATTCCTTGGGATTCCTTTTATTAAATTTAAAATGGATACGAGTAATGTAACAAAAAATTTAATTTGATGCTGGATTTCTGCAGCGCCTAGTGTAGAAACTGCTTAAATTGAAGAAAAAGAAAAGTAAATATAAAAACTATAAAAGTCTGAAGTTTATTAAAATTTTAATTCCCGGTGGTGCTGAGGATTCTTATAGGTGTTAAATGAAAGGCTTATTTTTCAGAAGTTTTTTTTTTTAATTTTAAATAGTGGTTTTTTTAATTTATTCAAATATTTCGGAAATTTTGTAAAATATTCCTTCTTCAGTGGACCTTTTTTGTGCAAATACAGTAATCGAATGTTAGATATATTTTACAGGCCTATTAGTGTTCTCCCTGTTATCTCTAAAGTCTTTGAAAAAATATTATACTCTCAGATAATGAGACACATTGACCGAACTCATCTTCATATCCCATGTTTTTTTTGGAATCTATGTTATGTATTTTATATTTCTATATATTGTTAATTCCTACATTTGTCAGGGTTTTTTCTCTTGAATGTACACTATAAGGGTCTACACTGACCTATGTACATTACATCATTAATAAATAAAATAAAATATAGTTAGACATTAAATTATTTAAAGGATTTTTTTAAATATTTTAACTACTTATGTATATATTGTGATGTTTGTTATATAATACCTCCTCCATTCTATTATTGTAATTTCTCAAAAAGGTCCACTGAAGAAGGAATATTGTACAAAATTTTCGAAAATTAAAAAAACATTATTTAAAATTAATAAACTGCAACGGATCGTTGCTAAACTTTATCCAAATTCATTTGAAATATTAATATGTTTGTTCCTTTATAATTAATCAGATATCACTTGCAATTTGTAGTTCATATTGACATTAATTCAAAAATAATTCTCATTTAATAGTCGAGGAATAACCATTTACATTGGATTTTTGACATTTCGGTTATTATTTTAACCATTCCTGAAGACATGGAGGAATCGACTTAAAATCAAAAATAGCCATCGATTCTCATCTAATACTTGAGGAATAACAATTCTACATTAGGTTTTTGACGTTTCGATTATTATTGGTAACCATTGCTGAAGACATGGAGGAATCGACTTAAAATCAAAAATAACGATCGATTCTCATCTAATACTAGAGGAATAACCTTATTGCATTCCATTTTTGATGTTTTGACTATTAATGGCAACCTCTACTGAAAACGTGGAAGAATCGACTTAAAATCAAAAAGACTAAATTCTTTTAGGGCAAACAACTCAAGCTTGATATTTAGAAAAAACTAAAAAAGTACTGAAATAAAGTACTAATGTTTGTGGGTCGATATGTACCAAAAACTAATCAGCGCTTCATTTTGTTAAAAGAATGCTAGGTTTTCAATTTCATTTCAATCGGTGCAACGGTGTGGAAAAAATCGTGGGCCAAAAAAACGATAACATACATCCATCCATCCATCCGCACGCACTAAATGAAAAAATGGCACTTTTTGGCCTCTCGACGAGACCCCATATAGTTTTTGGCAAAACCGTCACGTGCTAAAATTCAACCTAATTGAATACTACAATTTGTGACTTTAATTGAGTCCATGGGTTCCGTAGTCTTTACCTGAGGACCCTTTGAAGCCACGCTTGCCCCGAGAGCGATTACAATACTTTACCCATGCTTTGCATTGGATAAAGTAAAAAAACTGCTGAAAAATAAGCCTTTAATTTAACACTTTTATTAAAATTACCTTAAAGCCCTACCGTCCACCATGAAAACTTGAGTTGCCCTCTAAAACCAGGTCAAGAGCAACAAACCTCCACTCGTAAGTATCTTCGACTCTAAATCATAATCTGAAATGTTTCCTTTTTCTCTCAGCTTTTAGGTATTTTATCACAATAAATAAAAAATATATTCCTATAAATTTTTATAAATATATATTAACAAGGGGAAAAAACATAGCCTATAATTAAAAAAATATATATCCTGGCAAATGATTGAGCCGCCGCTTGTTATCCGGCTGATTGAATGATGAAGGGGGTCTGGATGGGTAGGCTGTTGATTGATTCCAGCCACTCATAACGTGATAACAGCCACCCTGTTGAATTCTCCGGCACCTCTGTCCAATTTTATATTGATTTAAATCCGACCCGGGGTTGGAGGTGAAAAATAAAATGATAAAAGACCCATTCTCAATCCATTAGCCCCTGCGCAAAACCCAAACATAGCACATTAAATTACCCCATGGGCTATTGTCTTTCGATTGTAATGGAGGCTTCGGAATTGACTCTTTTCCTGAAACGCCAGAGACAAAACCACCCACGCAATTTATCTGTCATGCATACAATACAAAAATATTCTGGGCTATTTAGTGAAAACCACCAAGAAATCCACTTACTGGTCATTAATAACAAGGCAACAATAAAATAAAATATATAAAGGTAAATTTTAAAAAACGTAAATTAAAAAAAATATAATCTGAATTCATAGACTTTAGGTTTGTTAATATTTTCATACTACTAAGTATAACTTTTATTATAGCATAAAATTTGTATACAAATGATAAACAGCAAAGATCATATGATTTTATGTAATCAATTAAAACTACTGATGTGTGAATTAATTGTTAGTAACTTCGTGTATCAATTCGAACAATGTAACTTTAATACCCTGAAATGACATATTAATTTGTCAATGGTTTTCAAAACATGTATCCGACATAGATGGGGTTGAGATCGTTAGAGAGTTTTTGACTGAATCTACAGTCTATATGAGGCTACGAGCGTAATAATGACTAACCCACAAAATTATAATTTTGGTTTATCTGCAGAAATTAATTACTAATTTTGTTGTTACAATATATTGTGTAAGGGCGCCAATTGTTATAATATATTGTGTGAGGGGGTGTTCTGGGTATGTTCGGGCGCCAATAGTTAAATATGGTTAGGGATTGGTAAATAATTATAACAAGATGTATTATTTAATATAAGGTTTATTGAGAATAAGTACAAAGGAAGGGTAGCCAGATATTTGACAGGCTTCTCGATCATATGTCATTCGCCCTGATTATCAGAAAGTCACCGCTTAAGTATCATTATATCAGGTCAAGCTTTGTTATTTTCGTAATTAAATAAGCCTAATGCCTAGACTTATGTAACATGTCGAAAAGGAATATCACAATATTGTTAGTGACCAAATGCAAATTTGCTAGAAAAAGCTGGTTTGGTCGGTAACAATATTAGTAATGTCCGCAGATAAACCAAAATTATAATTTTGTGGGTTAGTTCACTATTCCGCTCATAGCCTCATATAAAGCTGGACAATGAGGTGGCCAAATCAGTTAAGCTAAAATGGGAGTAAGTGCTCATATTTCAGAATGATGGCAGAATAAACCGATTGAAATACGTCGTAGTTATATTGTATTATTTGTTGATTGTGTTCAATAAATAGTTGTAATTAATTATGTTGAATTTAAACAAAATTTCAACCTTAACCAAAATTTAATAAAAATTCTTAAAGAAAATACCAAAAACTACAAAATAACAAGAATATTTTTTATTTTTAATAAATAGGTAGGTACTGCTTCATAATTAAAGCATTTTTCAAAAAAAGCAAAAAAAAAAAACAATAAATAAATTTTAATTCTTAAGTGCTACTTCCAGAAATACTATGGATATCTGAGAAAGAAGGGAAAATCCTCCGAAACGTCGGTTTGGAATTAATGTTATAAAAGGAAAAAAATATTTTCAATAAATATTATTTGTTGAAAGTAGTATCTTGTTTATTTCCGGATTTCCTTCATCCCTTCCTTAGATATTATCATATATATCAGTCCGTCTCCAAAAAATAAAAAAATAAAAAAATATAACGATAGAATACCTAGGTACTGAATAATGATATGATTTTTGATGATTTGGAAAATAATGAAAAACCTAAAAACGACCAAAGTAAAAAAAATAGTCGATTGCGAACGAAAATCTTGCTATGATATCTAAAGATGATAACTAACGTTTATGATTAAAATTTTATATCCATAGATTTCCTATATTTGAACTACGGCTACTACAAACAAAACCAGAACTTGTACTATATAACTACAGTAGAGTCTCCCTAATCCGGCACGTCCAATAATCCGGCACCCACTGCCCGCAATTTGTTATCAGTTTGTTACTCACTCAATTTATTTCATTTTATTTTATTGAATTTTTCTAAACAATCCAGTAATCCGAACATACCAATAATCCGGCACTCCCTAGTTTTTAATAGTGTCAGATTAGTGAGACTCTAATGTATTAAATTTATAGAATATTTTTAATTACAAGGGATTGGGAATGGAGAAATGATGGAATTGAAATAATTATCGGAAAAGAGGTTTTTTTATTTAATTAGTTTTTTCCTCTTATTAAAAACAAGGACTAAAAAGATGATCAAGGACACTCGATGGTGGTGAAGTAATCTCCGGAGCCGAAGCTCAAAAGCAATGTATGCATAAATTCATGTAAAATAATTGGTTTAATAAATTTTATTAATTACAAATCAAAAATCAAGTTTTTTATTGGAACTAGAAGACTTCAAAAGTTAATTTTAGCGAAATATGTTAATAATTCATAGTAAAGTGAAAGTAAAAAATCGACGCGGGAATGAAATTATCATGAATTCAATTGGTAAGTTATCCCTCTCTCTCGCTCTAACTGATGATAAGTGATAAAGTAAAGTGAGGTAGAGTCTAGTAAAGTAATATATCAAAGCCGCCAGGAGAGAGAACATTTTTCTTAATATACGTTTATCTTGCTTGCTCTTCCTCTTCTTCTTATCAATGAATTTCACTTAATCCAGAGGAACCACCACAAATCAATTTATCATAGGAACCAGTAGAATTCGAAAATCTTTTACGGATTATCATGTAATTTATCATCAGTTCAATATTTAATTGTTGAACCAGGTCCCGGAAGACATAGTGGATTACGTCTACGGCGGTTTCTACATTATTAAAATTATATTAATAAACAATTTTTATTTTTGACAAGGCTTGGTTCGGTCACATATGTGTACCGCATTTTGTGTATAACTGTAAGTTTAAACAACCAACTTGGTCAACTTCTAATTTTATGATAATAAGTATAAAATATATCAATGTTAACATCTATATGTAAATGTTCTAGACCAATTAACTGAAGATAGCCAAGTAAATTCAGGCCGAAACGTTTTATTCAGGGTGTTTAATTGAACCGAGCGCATCCAACTTTGGCTGATACCTCCTCCTTCATTTAATACAATTTATTGAATTATTAAATTATGAGAGAGAATGGGTGAATTTGTGGAATTTTTTTATAATTTTAAACTAAGTCGTTTCTAAAGGCTCTCAGATACAAAAACACAAAAAAACTGCTATTTTCGAGAGCTCCCAAATAGTCATTTTAAACTAAAATAAATTTAAAAATATTAAACCTAATTCTATTTAAAGAGATCTTCACAGATATATCATTGAGTAGTCGATTATTTTCGCACATCCAGTGCAGTAAGGCAACATCACGAAATTTTTGAAAATTGAGTTAGGTGTAGAATAATGTTATGGGTATTCAGGTACGTTAACTACAGTAAAGCCATATACTTATTTTTAAAAATAGCCCCTAGGGAGCATCTTTGTCCTTAGGTTTCTTGAAGAAATCCATTGTCATAATCATATTCAAAACACTGCTGTGTAAAACATACCTTTTTTGACATGTTGCCTTACTGCATTGGATGTGCGATTTATAGGGATATAGCTTACAATTTACGATACAAATATATATATATATATATATATTATATAAGCAAATTCATTGAGGTCCTCCTCTGCTTGATGCAAATAAACAAATATAAATATGTACCTATACTAATATACTTGTATAACATCTAGGGAAAGCGGTGTAGGTTTATAATAAAACATATTTAAAAAATTACAAAGGGTTGGAATTAGTGCTGTTTCACAAAATGAAAATTGAAATTTAGTTTGAGTTTACTTGATACTCTAAATATTTCAGGTTTTTAGCCCATCAACAGGAGTTTATACAAAAGTCTTTTGTATAATCTCCTGATGATGGGCTAAAAACTTGAAATATATTATATATTATAAAGATTATAGAGTATCCAGTAAACTCAAACCGTATTTCGATTTTTAAATTGTGAAACAACACTAATTCCAACCCATTGTAATTTTTTTTGTAATTTTGTATATTTACCATCATATACCATACATATATAATTTATTTGTTAGAGGTTATAGTTTCGAAGGTTTCAGCTTCATCATCAGTCCTTTAATTAGAAATATGTTATCTGTTATAACTAACTCATGGGTTTACTTAGCCTATTGGATATAGAAATTCGTTTCGTTGCAATGGCAAGCTGGTCACATAACAAACGATTGCAAATTTATATTGTATTTGAACCCATAGGAAAAAACAGATAAAATATTTATAATTAAAAATATTGATAATGAAAATCAAACCTCCTTCAAATTTATAGTCTCCAGCAAATAAGTTATGTATCCCTATATTTACTTATATGTTTATTTGCATCAAGCAGAGAACAATCTAATTAATTTCTCTTTATGAATCAACAACTATGGAATTTCGGGCAAAATAAAATATTTTCAATTAAATAATATATACTTTGAACAGTTATGTATTTTTTACAAAATTCTGTCAAATTTAATAAAATAATCAATTTTGTTTTGGAAGAAAATCTTTTTTTATATATATAATATTATATATTTTTTGTACCATGTTTCTTATTAAATTGTGTTTAATGTTTAAACATTTTTTTGTTCTTGTTGTGTCTGCGTTCCTTCCAAGAATTTCTTCTAGAATCATTGAGGTTTGTTGTATAATACATATGTACATATCTATGATGTGGTTGTTCCAGAATGTCGTCATCTCAGATGAAAGAAGCCTGTGTATGACTCAGTCCAAGCTGAATGTTAATGTCAGAAAGAACCAACCAACTGTTTTGCATAGAGAGCCTCAAACAACAACAACAAAATAAGAAAGAAAGCAAGGAAACAACCGAGTGACATTGGTCGCCATTTTTTCTCCTTTTTTATTTATTGACGTATTTAAGTTCAATTAAACTAATCATTTACTCTCAGATGCATTTAATTTATTTTCTTCAAGGTTGATTCAAATCATGAAAATAGAAATCAGCTTAAATGTAAAACAATAATAAGTCCTACAACACCTATTAGTACCTAGTACAGAGATTTTAAATGGATAATTTTCTAGAAGTGAATAATTTTCAATTTCTGACAAGTATGTACCATCATTGGTAACGCTGGAGATAATATTTTCGGTATACTAAGGCCCAGTTGCATAAACATATGATCACCAATGGCTATGGGTTAACCTGTAATCAACTCATGAAATGAGTTGCAAAAAAAAGATGCTCAACCTCATCCTATATTTTACCAGCCGAAATTGATGGTTCAGGCCTTGAATCACGTTTTGAGCCAGTGTTTATTTGCACTTAGCCAAACATTATTTTATAGATAAGAAAAAAAATCGTGGATTTCCTACACATTAATCGATCATACGTATACAAGTGATTTTAATTGAAAATGCAATTTCGAAAAGGGCACATCCCACGTATTTTGACAAATACACTTTTTCATATAAAAATTCGTATAAAAATTTCCCTGAACCTACTATGTTCGAAAAAGGCACAACTCTGGTATTAATTTTACTGCCAACGTCATGGCGTGTACAGAAATAATTTCGAAAAGGTCAGAACTCTAGGAGATGTGCCCCTTATAGTGGCAAAGTACCTATTAACCATCTGAAAATTGCAGATATTGCAAAGGTGAAACAAAACATCATACAGAATTTACAGATTTTTAGAATGAAATACTGCAATGGTCAACTACAAACGAAAGAGAACCTGCAGAAGATTTTTAAAGAAAGTCTATTGATTGAAAAGTTTTTGTTTTGCCGAGAGTAGCAGAGTTGTTGATTCACAAAGAGAAACAAAGAGGTTGTCCTCTGCTTGATGCAAATAAACATACACACATTTATATATCGAGATGATATATCTGTATATATATTATTTATTTGTTTGAGACTATAGTTTCTTTTATAATTGAAGAAAGACTGATGATGAAGACCAATTCTTCGAAACTATAGTCTCAAACAAATAAATAATATATATACAGATATATCATCTCTATATATATATATGTGTGTATGTTTATTTGCAACAAGCAGAGGACAACCTCTTTGTTTCTCTTTGTGAAAAGTCTGTTGATTTATTATGTTTAATTTTAATATAATAAAAGTTTATCAAAATTTATATGTTTTTTTTTATCTTTAAATTTTTGTGTACTCAATACCGTAAAATTCGAAAAGGGCATATCTCATACATATAAAAATAAAATTTTAGAAAATAACAAAACCGACTTCAAAAAATTAAATGCAACAAATAAAATACACCAAAAGGTATAAAATAATTATTATCTTATTTAGTTACAACTAAACGACGAAATATTAACATGAAATTACTTTTTGAAGTCGGTGCCAAACATATACCTTTTATGAATCGCACTCGACGGATCTTACTTAGTACGTTTGGAATGTATGCTCGCTTATAGGTATAGTTTGTTTGGTACCGACATCAAAAAGTAATTTCATGTTAATATTACGTCGTTTAGTTGTAACTAAATAAGATAATAATTATTTTATACCTTTTAATGTATTTTATTTGTTGCATTTAATTTTTTGAAGTCGGTTTTATTTTTTTCTTAAAAATTCTTTTTATTTTTCTCTTTTTAGTGATGTTATTAATAGTGATCATATCATCAGAATGTGACCAAATTAATATGACACCATCCCTAAGATACCCCCTTTCGAATAAAAAAAGAATCATCGAAATCGGTTCATAAACAAAGAAGTTAGGCCTAAACAAACCTAACAAAAAAGGTCTAATACCTATGAAAAAAATGGGACCAATCGGAAGGTAGACTGAACCCAATGCAAATTTTTTTTTCAAAATCGGTTCACAATTGGCGGAGATATAAGGTAACATAGGCACAAAAAAAAAAAAAAAAAATCAGTCGAATAGATAACCTCCTCCTTTTTTGAAGTCGGTTAAAAATATCTGAAAATGTATACAATTATAAAGTTTGACATCAAATATTTCTGTAATTTTCAATTGTTAATTGACCTCAAAATGTATCTTAAAAATAAATTTTATAAATTTTTCACTACTTAATTCGTTTTTTTTTTAATTCCTCAACATTTTCAATTTTCAGATCAGATATGTGCCCTTTTGGAAATTGCATATTCAATTATTATTTGTAGATTATATATATATTTTTTAAATTATGAAAAAAGGATTCCTTAGTTTTTCTCTAGGACTAAATTGGAAAAAAATTACAGACGATGAGGATTTTATGGAAATGATGCAACTTGTCGCATTTGATAGGCGAAAACCGCGAATTTGGTATCAAAATCAAAATATAACTAAAAAATAAAATCCCTGCGGCAGACCGTAGGAGGAGTTAGATTTCGAAGGGGCTCTACCACACTTTAGACTGCCTCTATCAAAAACATTTCAGACTTAATTGTAGAGGTTAATTAGTAGAATATTAGCCATTTTTTTTATTTTTTTTTAATGCAATCGAATGCAAGAAGGGGTGCACCAGTAAAGATGTAGCCCCTATGGATCTCGAAAGACCCTTGCATTACCGAAGAGAAGGGAAAGTTGATTAAGTGAGAGGGTGTAGACGTAGGTGTCTATGCACCCTGGTTTTGAAGGTTTGAAGATCATAGGTGCTGGGAAAGATAGAGGCTGGGAGTGAGTTCCAGTTCCTTGAAGTCATGGGGATATATGTATTCGCGAATGAAGTGGTCCGGCACTTTTCCAATCTGACCGCGAAAGAGTGTTGGGAGTCGGCAAAACGTGTGCTGCGTGCAAAGCATGCTTTGGGGGGAATTATTGATTTTATCTCATCAGAGCACCTGCCGTGATAGTATCTATAGAAAAGGGAAAGGGCAGAGACATCTCTTCGATGAGCCAGCGAGTCGAGGGAGTCGGTGAGGGTAGAATCGTCAATTAGCCTGACGGCTCGTTTCTGAATTGCACCAAGGGTAGCAAGAGAATATTTTGAGGCTCCTCTCCACAGATGAGAGCCGTATTCGAGACAGGGGCGGATTTGGGCCTTGTAGATGGTGAGAAGTTGTGGGGGTTTGTAAAATCGCTTGGACCTGAATAAGAAGCCAATCTTCCTTGCTGCAGATTTCGCCACAGAGGAGATGTGTTCATTCCAAGACAGGTCAGATGCGACAGAGACGCCCAACATGGATAGGCTGTCACACATTTTCAGGGTATTCGAATCGGAGTGAATATCAGGGAAATCTCTATTTTCGCGCCTAGAAATTAGACAACATTGAGTCTTATTTGAATTAAAGTTAACTAAATTTTGAGAGCCCCATTTATTCAGTTTGACTAGGTCGAGAGTAATTGAGGAGGCAATATTGATTCGATTATTCGGGAGAGAGGGTTTGCCGTGTAGGGTGCTATCGTCGGCGTAACAATGAGTGGGGTTTGCCGTTTGATCAATAAGGTCGTTTATATAAATAAGGAAGAGTGTGGAGGAGATTACAGAGCCTTGGGGAACACCAGAGTTTGTGGAGAACGATTCAGAAGATGTTCCATCCACCACAACTTTTATACTTCGGTTTGTCAGAAAGTTTCTCCTGAAGGTGGTTTAGTCACCCAAAATATATATATCGAGATTAAAGATTCTCCAAAAATAAATTCGTTTTATTTTTTATATCTTAATGTGAAACCTACCAAGTATTTTTTATCCAATAATTTTAAAAAATGTTTCACCAAGTACCAACACCAAATTCCTTAAAAACTATTGTAGGTACTTTTAACGATTGTTCAAGAAGTGGCCTAAAATAAAAAATAAATACAATAGTTGAAGTAACCAAGTAGCCTATAATTATAAAGTGAAAAATATTTAAACGTTTTCAAAATCAAAATATTTTTTCTTCGCTATTTCCCGGTCTTGTATATCAAGTAGGCACTGGTCATTAGACAATTTAGACATGAAAAATTCAGTCGAATAGAGAACCTCCTCCTTTTTTGAAGTCGGTTAAAAATAACTAAATTGCAGGGAATTTTGCGTTGCCAAACTGTTTTTTGACCATTTTTTTGAATTGTAAAAAAACTCACATCCTAAAACCTTCATCATCATCATCATTGAGTATACAGTCCTAAGACTGGTTTGATGCAACAATCCGTCTCCACTCGACTCTGTCCTCCGCCAGCTGTTTAACCTCTCTAAATGTCTGGCATCCCATATCTCCAATTATTTGGTTGAAATATTCTAATCTGGGTCTTCCCCTTCCCCTTTTCTTTCCCACCTCCCCCTCCAAGATATCCCTAAGCAGTCCCCCATGTCTCAGTGTGTGCCCCATCATCTGACCTCTTCTCTTCTTCAGACTCTTCCACAAGGTTCTTCTTTCTCCGATTTTTCCAAGAACTTCTTCATTTGTGATTTTATCCATCCATTTGATATTCATCATTCTTCTGTAGCACCACATTTCGAAAGCCTCCAATCTCTTTCTCTCCGCTTTTCCAATTGTCCAGGTTTCACACCCGTACATGGCTATGCTCCATACATATGTCTTCAATAGCAACTTCCTGTTTGCTAAGCTGATTGAGGAGGAGCATAGTAGTTTTTGTTTTGAATTAAACCCCATTTTTGCTTGGGCAATTCTTGATTTAATTTCGTTTTTGCTCCTCCCATCCCATGTTATTTTACTTCCTAGGTAGCGGAATTCCTTAACTCCTTCTAGGTTTTCTTGGTTAATTTTGATGCATTCCTGTCTCGTTTGTTCTTTTTTTGTACATACTAGGACCTTGGTTTTATTCTTGTTTATTTTCATTTTGATTTCTTCTATTAGGATTTGGTTAATTCCATTCAAGGCGTCCTCTAATTCTTTTTTATTGCTTCCTAGAAGGGCAATGTCATCGGCAAATCTTAACATAGCGATCTTTTGACCTTGGATTTCTATACCTGTATCAATTTTGTCTTTGAATTCTTTAATCGCTTCTTCTATGTATAAGTTGAAAATCATGGGTGACAGCACACATCCTTGTCTTACACCTTTTTTTATTTTGGCTTCTCTGTGTTCATCACCAATATTTATAATTGCCGTCTGGTTTTGATATAGATTGTAGATTAGTCTTCTCTCTCTGAATTTTATTCCCGCCTGTTTTAATATTTTAAACATAATTTCCCAATTGACATTATCGAATGCTTTTTCTAGGTCTATGAATCCGATGTAGACAGATTCTTCCCTGATAAAAGCCCTTTCTATTATTAGTCTAAGAGAGAGAATTGCTTCTCGGGTGCCTCTGTTTCTTCTAAAGCCGAACTGGTCTTCCCCCAGATTTTCTTCAACTCTTTGTTCTATTCTTCTTTGGATTATTTTGGTTAGGATTTTGGAGGCATGTGAGGTTAGGCTAATGGTCCTGAAATTTTCACATTTATCCGCGCCTGTCTTTTTGGGAAGTGTGACTATTTTGTTTTTTTCGAAATCTTTTGGGATGATTCCCAATTTATAGATTTTGCTAATTAGTTCAAAAAGTTTGTCACGTGCCTTTTCTCCAGAGTTCTTTAGGATTTCAGCTTGTATATTGTCTATTCCGGGTGCTCTATTATTTTTTAGTTCCTTCAAAGCTGTCTCGAATTCTGACCTGAGTATGGGGTCTCCTAATTCGTTTTCGTCCACAGATTCTTCTTCTTCTATTGGGTTCATTGTTTTTTCTTCTCCATAGAGTTCTTCTAGGTGTTCCTTCCATCTATTTGCCTGTTCGTTTTCGTTTAGAATAATGTGGCCTCCTTTATCTCTTATGTTCTTGCTTTTTGGCTTGTCTTCTTGAAAATTTCTTTTTATTGCCCTATAGGCTACATCAACTTTTCCCAATACTAGATTTTCGTTGACTTCTTTACATTTTTCTTGAATCATTTTTTCTTTTGCTTTTCTACATTCTCTTATAACTTTCCATCTTAATTTTTTATATGTTTCTTTCCCTTCTTCGTCTTTTCTGTTCTTAAATTTTCTTCGTTCGTCAATCAGTTGCCGTATTTCGTCTGTTACCCATGGCTTTTTAATTTCGTTTTTCTTTGATTGAAGGACTTCGTTAGCTGTTTCGGTCAGGCTTGATTTCATGTCATTCCATTCTTGTTCGATTTCATCTTCTTTATTATTTGTGTGTGTTTTTTCTTCCAGTTTCTTATTCATTACGTTTTCGAAGAGTTTTTGGGTTTCCTTATTTTTTAATTTAGATATATCCCAGTTTTTTCGCGACCGCCCCTTTTTTATTAGTTTTTTAAATTTTAGTTGGCATTTCATCGCAATTAGATTGTGATCACTAGCTATATCAGCCCCAGGATAACTTTTGCAGTCCTTTAATTGATTTCTGAATCTTTGTCTGACTAATATGTAATCTATTTGAAATCTCCCCTTGTCTAACGGCATTTTCCACGTGTAGATCCTTCTTGGATGGTGTTGGAAGAGTGTGTTTGCTACTACTAGACTGTGCTTACTGCAAAATTCAATTAATCTTTCGCCCCTTTCATTCCTATTTCCTAGACCGTGTTCGCCCACCACTTTTCCTTCTTTGCCTTTTCCTACTCTTGCATTCCAATCCCCCATAATTATTAAATTTTCATCCCCTTTAACGCGCTTCATCAGGTTTTCAATTTGTTCGTACATTTCTTCTATATCTTGGTCCTCATATGATGTAGTAGGCATGTATACCTGGATTATCGCAGTATCTTTCGGTTTCGAATCCACTGTAATCATAACAATCCTTTCGCTTACCTGTAGATAATTCTTTACCCTTTGCCCTATTTTTTATTCATAATAATGCCCACTCCTGCCCTCCCATTTTGCCC